>OY751321.1:1280028-1667528 GCA_963564615.1 Rhorus exstirpatorius | reverse complement strand
GAAGTAGACCCTATGTGTCTTGCGCAAGATCTGCAGCAGATCTTCAGTTAGCCTGAACGCAGGCTTATTTCATTTTGCTACTAGGGTAGCAACGCTGTTGCTATAAAAAAAAAACTATCAATGATATATATTGTGACGTGACATTTTGCCCCGCCACCTGCACGGAGTAGTGTCGACCATGGGGTCGGGTTTACGACCCTACGACGACGCTCATCGATAGACCACCCGGGGAATTTTGACTCACATGAGGATAAGTTTTCTTTTGTTTTAAGTTTAATACCTGCATTGAAGCGTAGCGAACAATTCATTGGGCAAATTTGCGATAAATTAATAGAAGGAATTTTATTTTATGGTATAGCGTGAGATCAGCAGTTATTTCTGCCTTAAAGAGCGAAATTTCGGGTCCTACTCTCGAGCTCACTCGCCGGTGGTCATCAACAAGAGACTCGCGAGTGGCGGTGACGTGTCGCGGGGGCGTCTCGCTCGTGGCCAATCCGTGCATCGTTGGCCCAAGAGGGTCCGAGCGGTAATTTGCTCATTACGCAGGCGAATATTCGCCATCATTATTCGTGGGGAATAGGGATGCCAACGGAGACATTGGGAATTGGACAGATATACAGCGTCATCCGCTCCGATTGACTACGCAACCTTGGTGTTGCACCCTCCCCTACTGCCTCCTCAGTCGTCGTGGACCGTGAGATTCGGCGCCTCATTTGAGGGGATCGTTGGGACGGAGCCAGCAACGCGGTGCTGTTTTGCCTAATGGCGTTTATTGTGGGTCCACCGCCTAATCAAGGGACGCTTTGATTACGCGAGGGAGGTCTCCCCCGTTGCTGGTAATCATCCACGGGATCCTAGGAGGAAGGCGATTGAGGGGCAGCATATCATAGCTGCGAGTAGAGGCTCGCACACGGTTTCGGTCGCGGGAGGGGTCGTCTCTTCGTCACCGTCATACGTCACTCAACGAAGAAAGCGAGGAAAGTAAGGAAAGTAGGGAGATGAGACACCGGCGGGGCGAAGTGAGAGAGCGGGGCGCGCGTTTCGAGGAGAGAGTGGGCCGACGAGGTAAGTCGATCGATTATTAAGGATCATAGATCAGTCGGAATTTTTCGCGAGTCGAGAGCAGAAGCAATAGGTAGTGGTCAGTGCTTCAAGTACCGGACAACGAAGGAACTCAGTGAGCCCAACTCTCTTCACTCTTATTTAGAAAATAAGAAAATTCTTATTAGAAAATTTTAAGTAACGAATCGCTGTCAGAAAATCGGCGGAATTTTAAGTAGACGAATCGCTAGCAGTCGGAGGCCAGAGTAGATCTCAGTTTAAAGTCGAGGTATGTCAGAATGTTCAGAAAGTCGGGAGAAATTCTAGAGCAAAATTGCTGACCGTCGTGTCAATTTATTTTTCTTTATATACTTTCATCATTTTTGACGCAGTATCTCAAGTTTATTTTATTTTATTTTATTCGACCGATTCTAATACCGAAAATTTTATTTTGTGAACCATTTTATTTTTTCGGACAATATTTTTATTCCTATTATGTTGTAAACAGACATCTTCATTTTCCTTTCATGTGGACATTGTGTTTTAAAGAGCAATATATTTTTTTTTGTGTGAACATTTCGTTTTGTTGGACACTGTTTGCCCTGCCACAAATTTACCATTACGTTCAACCTCGTGGTCAATCGTTCCATCGTCGTCATCATTCAATTTTTGCCGGTCTTACACCTCGCTTTGTTCCGATCATCATCAAGTAGTAAGTATCTCGAAATGTTTTCTCGCATGTGTCAGTATATTTTCGTTCGTGTTGCGCTGTGTCTCCGACCCCGGTCGACACCCCATGACGGCTCGAGGCCCGTAACCGAAACTACCGGGTTACTCACCGTTGAAGGTCTATGGAAAATTTACATTGTTGTTTTCCCTTTTCACGTTATTTTTGTCGTTTTAGATTCAGATTTTTGGTGTTAAATTCAGTTTTATGGAGATTCAGATTTTTGTGTTATATTTAGTTTTATGGAAGTTCAGATTTTCGTGTTAAATTCAGTTTTGCGAAAAGGTTATGTGAATCTAATTTCAGTTTTGCGAAAAGTGTCTGATCAAAATGATTTTGCCAATTTTATTTTCCTCGTGTTTAAATTCAATTCTTCGTCTGATTTATTTCACGTCCTTTAAAATTATTTTTATTTTTGTTTGTGCAATTCGATTATTTCGATGTTCCGAGTAAATCATTCCGAAAAACCTGTTCGTGTTTTAATCGATTGTAGGATTATTTTTTGTGTGAATTTATTTTCTCCTAGGAAGTGCTCATGTTTGTAAATTCAGTGAAAGATGTGCGAGTTAAATTCATCTGAGGAATTCACGTTTTATTCTGGGAAATGATAAATCAATAGTGTTTTGTATGTTCATAATTCAATCTCTATTCCCGATGCAATTTCTATGTTTTATCCAGGGTTAAATTCATTTTCAAGTAATTTCGAATTTCTTTGAGTGATTAAATTCAATCGAGTCGTGGTTGAGTCGATTCTGTGTTGTTACTTTGCGTGAGTTGTCCTGTCCAACGACCATGGACCTTTTTCAGCTAAAAATAGCTATCGTTGTAGTTGCGGTCATTTTAGTACTCGCGATAATTTCGTTTGTCCTTGCAGTTTGCGCGGATAAACCCCAGGAGGCTTATCTCGAGAATGGGCCTGTAGTTTATTTTCTCCCGCGTCAGTAAAAGTTTAGTCCGGTTTTTATCAGAATTTATTGAATGTGATCACCCCATTTTTCCCCCTTTATAATACGATTTCTGTTTCTCCGATTTTGCCGAATGACAATTTATTAGTCTTGTTCGATGTGTCCCTCGAAAATTAAAGAGTTTTGTTCGCGGGATTTTATTTCAATTTGCCATTGTTACCAAATTATGCACTCTCCGCCCATCCTGAGCAATTTTCCGCTAGGTTAGGCTCAAAACAGGGCAATAACCTGGCCAATGCTGATTTTATCTCAAATAACGTGTTAAAGGAAAAGCCGCGTTTTTCTTGGCCGAGATGAGAAAAATCGAGGGTCAGGACGTAACAAGGGTAAGAGTTACTAACGGGAGGATAGAGGTGAATGGAGAGGTATGTCGGTGGGATGAACAAAGAGAGGTGCTAATAGACGGATGGGAAAGGGAAAGAGGGGGGGAAAGGGAGAAAGAGACGGGAAATGGGAAGGGAAAAAACAAATAGGTGAGGCACGAGGAGGAAGGAGAAGGGTGACAAGAGGGGGGGGGGGGGGGAGGGAGAAAAGATGGAAGATGGGATTTTGGAATGTAGCGAGGCTCTAGAATAAATACAAAGAATTTTGGAAGGAGATAAGTCAGTGGGAGGTGATAGTGTTAATGGAAACGTGGGTCGAAGAAATAGGACTGCGTGGGGTAAGAAGCCGGCAGGGTATAAATGGAAGACGCAATGGGCGGAGAAAAAGAACAGGAAGGCTAGGGCGAGTGGGGGAGTGGCGGTAGAGGTGAGAGAATAAATGAGCGGGGGTAAGATTGAGGGGAGGAGAGAAGAAGAGGGGTTGATGGCACAAAAGATAAAGGCAGGAGAGGAGATAAGGATTGTGGTAGCGGTTTATGTAAACGGAGATATGGAAAAGAAAGTAGAAAACGTGAGGGGATGGATGGAAGTGCAGAGGGCGGGGGTGAGAGTGATAGTAGGAGGAGACTGCAATGCGAGGACGGGTAAAGAAGGAGGAAGAGTGGAGGGACTAGAGATAGAGGAGTGGGAGGAGGAAGGCGCTCAAAGGACAAGAAGGTAAGTGGGGAGGGGAGGAGGCTGACGAAGATGATAGAAGTAGGATGGGAGATTTTTAATGGGAATACAAAGGAAGATGAAGAGGGAGAACATACGTACACAGGGGGAAGGGCGGAGACGGTGATAGATTATGTGATGGGAGATGATGGTACGAGGGAAGGAATAGAGAGTATGGTAGTGGGAGATGCAGTGGAGTCGGACCATCATCCATTGATAGTCACGATGAAGATGGGAAAGGCGAGGAGAAGAGAGAAGAAACGGCAGGAAAGAAAGATAGGGAGTGGAAAATGGTCAGATAGAATGAAAAACGAGTATTCAGCAAGGATGGAAGAAGTATAATTGAAGGGAGAGGGAATACAGTAAATGGTAGATAGGATAGGGCAGGAAATGAAAAAGGTGATGAAGAAGATTGAGGAGTAAGGGGGAAGAGAGAGAAGGCAGTGAAAAGAAGGATGGCGGGATGGGGAGAGCAGGGAGAAGAAAGAGGCAGTCAGAAGGGAGCTGATGAAATGAAAAAGGGAGAAGGCACGAGGGAGAAGTACAGAGAAGGGAAAAAGGAGTATAGGGAGATGTGTGAGAGAAAAAAACGAGAGGAGCACGAGAGGCTAATAAGAGAGGTGGCGGAGGCTAGAACGGAGAACAAGGCACAGGAGATAGTGAATAGGGGGGAAAAAGGGGGTAAGAGAGTGGATGAGAGGATAACGAAGGAAGAGTGGAAAGAATATTTCATGGGACTGCTGGGGAGCGTAGGAAGTAGGGTGATGGCGAGGACGGGAAGGGCGGTGAGGGAGGGGAGAGAGGAGGAGTTGAGCAAAAAAGAAATCAGGAAAGCACTGAGAAAGACGAGAGGGGGAAAGGCTATGGGAGGGGATGAGCTAACGAGCGAGGCATGGAAGTGCGGGGGGGGGGGGGAAGGACGTTGGAAATAGCGTAGGTGATATGTAGAAGGGTGTAGAGGGGGGAGGGATGGCCGCAAGGATGGGAAGATGGAATAATAGCACCGATAATAAAGAAAGGAGAGGGAATCAGAGTGGAAGACTACAGGGGAGTGACGCAGATGCCGGCGCTGTATAAAATATACACGATGGTACTAGCGAGGATACTGGAGGACGAAGTATAGGAAAGAGGAATGATACCGCCGAACCAGACAGGGTTTAGAAAGGGGGTGTGGACAATTGACAACGTATATGTGCTGAATTATCTGGTGAGCAGACAGGTCAAACAAACGAAGGGGACGTTGGTGGCTTTGTTCCTGTATTTGAAGGTGGCGATTGATTCAGTGGACAGGGGGGTACTGTGGGAGGCGTTAGAGAGGAGAGAAGTGAGAAAAGGACTGAGGGAGAGGATATAAGAGGTGTACGAAGAAACAATAAGTAGAGTGAAGGTAGGGGGAGAGATAGGAGAGGGCTTCTTGACGGCGAAAGAGGTGAGACAGGGGTGTCCGATGAGTCCCATATTATTCAATATGTTGAGGGCAGATATGGAGGAAGAGCTGAAGAAGGGAAGGTGGGGAGGAGTAAAAGTAGGGGAACGGAGGATTTGCTCGTTGGCATATGCGGATGATGTGCTGGTGATGGCGGAAAACAAGCAGGAGATGGAGAGTATGATCAGGAGATTGGAGCAGTATTTTGAGAAAAGGAAATTGGAAGTGAATGTGGGAATAACGAAGATCATGAGATTTAGGAAGGGGGGAAGGAGATACAAGAGGGGGAGTTGGAGATGGAAAGGGAAGAGAATAGAGGAGGTGAAGGAATTTAAATACCTGGGGTATGTATTTAAGAGAAATGGGGGGCAGGAAGCACATATAAAGGTCAGGGTCAGAAAGGCGGGGGTGGTGAGGAAACAGGTATGGGCGATAAGAAAAAGGAAGTTTGGGAAGAAATGGGAGAGAAGAATGTGGCTGTTTGACACACTGGTGTGGACAGTGATGGGATACGGGGCAGAGATATGGGGTTGGGAAGAAAGGGAGAAAATAGAGAGAGTGCAGGAAAGATATATCAGATGGACGTTGGGTATAGACTGGAGGTCACCGGGATATATGGTGAGAGAGGAGGCAAAGAGGGACAAGCTGACAAGGGAAGGGCGCATCCTTGGGGTCACGGATTTCAAAGCCCTTGTAGGGTAGGAAAGTACTTCATAATAATGAACTACAGTCCAAGCGGCAGGACTAGTTACGCAACCGTTTCCGAGAAAAACCGGTTTGAAAAGCGCAGCGGTATTCATATATCTGCACCGTTGCATGTTGTACCGTCGAGGTGGCATGGCTCAGGGGCTATGCGCCCGACTACCACCCGGTCAGCTTGGATTCAGTCCCCATTACGATTCTTTTTTCGCTTCTTTTTTTTTTTTCTTTTTTTCAAATTATTTTTTCTCTCTTTTGCTGTCTGACAGCACAGCAAAAAAAAGAAAAAACTTCATTCGCCAACAATTTCGTCAATCAAATTACAAAATTAATGGGTTTTAACGCTATTATTCTTTATTATTAACCATCGATTTATTAAAAAATGATTTAAAAAAATTACAATGGCGTTATTCGTCGCTATCGCTTCCATGGTCTGCCGCATAGCCGGTATGGGTCAGTCGGAATAAAGAGATTTATACGAGGGACGTAGGAGCAGATATACAAGTTCTACAAGTACTGGTGAAATATGCAGAAGTCGAGCATAAAATTATTTTCGAAACAAAAGTATGCCGCTTGACATGAATCAGTGGTTAATAATAAAGAAGAATGGCGTTACGACCCATTTATTTTGTGATTTAATTGACGAAATTGATTGAAAAAAAAGAAAAAAAAAGACGAGAAAAAAAGTCGTAACCGGGATCGAACCCGGGCTGAACAGATGGTAGTCGGGCGCATAATCCCTGAGCCACACAGCCTCGACGGTACAAGATGCAACGGCGCAGGTATATGAACAACGCTACGCTTTTCAAACCGATATTTATCGGAAACAGTTGCGTAACTAGTCCTGCCGCTTGGACTGTAGATTGCTATTGTGAAGTTCTTTCCTACCCCAAAAGGGCTTTGAAATCCGTGACCCCAAGGATGCGTCCTCCCCTTGTGAGATGGGTCCTGGAATACAGTGTTCGCATGTGTCCAACGACTTCAACGGAAGCTATTGCGGGACTTAACCTATCGGGAACTCTTCGAGTCGTTCCTCGGCGAATACGAGGCTCTACAACATATGGTACGGGCCTCGGCAAATTCGATTTCTCGGGACTGGGCTTATTACCTTCCTCACCATAGGGTATTAAAGGAAAGCAGTACAACCACTTAACTGAGGGTTGTCTTCAACGGGTCTAGTAACACTGACTCAGAGGTTTCACTGAACGACATTTGACACACGGGGGCCAGGTTGTAACGAAATAATTCAGACGTTCTTCTTTGGATTCAGCGATATCGGTTCATATTTGCTACGGATATCACCAAGATGTTTCGGCAAATTCGGGTTCATCGGGATGATTAGGATCTTCAACGGATAGTTCGGGTTGATGATCTTGGGAACATCGTTCCGTACCAGCTGACTACGGTCACGTACGGAACGAGACCAGCTTCGTTTCTCGCGGTACGAGTACTTTTTTAACTTGTAGAGGATGAGGGTAAGAAATATCCAGGAGCGGTCGCTTCTTTTACAATGAGGCGGTACGCGAACGATATTTACGGGGGTGCTGATCACCTTCCTGAGCTCATCACACAGGCGCCACAACTCATCGGGATTTTCAACGCGGGCGGTTTTTCATTAGCCAAATGGCAAAGCAATAACGATGGGCTCCTGCACAAGGTCAGGGTAAGTTCCAGTACAGAGGTCTCGCGCTTAATTGACGAAGGTGAGACCAAAGTACTCGGACTGTCATGGCTTCCAACGCCAGATGTATTCAAGTTTATGACACTCCCCTCCACGGCCGGGAATAAGATCACGAAGCAAGTAATTCTGTCGGAGATTGCTAAGCTTTACAATCCGTTGGGTTTTCTTTCACCGGTGATTTTTCAGGCAAAAATTCTGCTTCAACGGCTATGGCTAGAGAAGCTTTCATGCGACGGCCCTGTTTCGGCAGGATTCAGCAATTCATGGGTTGCCTTTCGGCAAGAATTAACGCACCTGGGTACCATCACCGTGTTGAGGTGAATCAACATTACGTCGGGTGCATCAGTCGAAATTCACGGGTTTTCCGATGCTTCACAATTAGCGTTGGGAGCTGTCGTGTACGTGTAGGTTATGGGTCCAGGAAAGACAACGAAAGTCTCAATGGTACGTTCAAAAACACGAGTTGAGCCAATCAAACGACTGACAATTTCACGGCTGGAACTCGTGGCAGCGGTGCTATTAGCGAAACTCACTCATTACGTTCAGAATACATTGGGACTCGGTCATTCGCGGGTTTATTTATGGACGAATTCAATGGTCACTCTCGCGTGGGTTTTGAATCATCCATCGCGATGGGAAGATTTCGTACGGAATCGGGTTTCAGCGATTCAAGAGCTCTTACCACGGGCCAAATAGAAATTTATTCTGGGACGGGACAATCCGGCAGATTGTGCTTCACGTGGGCTAACCATTCTTGAGCACGAGCAATTTCAACTTTGGTGGGACGGGCCTCACTGGTTAGCAAAAGATTCATTCCATTGGCCGACTCATTGCATCGGGACTGACGATTCAACGGCACTTAAAGAGCGGCAAGGTCTTACCTTCACGATCTCGACAAAGCCTCCACCAATTTTTGATCTCATTCACAGGTGTTCCTCACTCACTCGGTTGTTGAGAATCACCTCTCTGCTTTTCAAGGCGCTTACAAACCTGAGAAGGGCAGGACTTAGGACATTTGGGCCATTAATTTCACCAGGAGACCTGGAGAATTCTCGGCTTCATTGGGTAAAAGCCATACAGGGAGCATACTTTTATCAGAGCTCAGAATACTTTCATCGGGACAAGTCCTTCCAAGATCGCATCCAATCACGCCGACTTACGCGTTTCTCCGACTTTCATGGGATTCTACGAGTGGGAGGACGGCTGAAGCACTCAGACTTACAACCTGAGAGTAAACATCCACTCACCCTGCCTTGGAATTCACCATCCACCGAGCTTCTGATCGCAGATGCCCACCAGAAAACGTTTCACGGGGGAACACAACTACCTCTGGCGTATCTGCGGCGAAGTTGCTGGATTATCGGAGGTCGGGCTCCGGTACGGTCATACATCGTGCGGTGCGTACGGTGTGCTCACTTACGGGGAGTCAAGGCTCAGCAACTCATGCGTCAGTTGCCACTTGCACGGGTTACACCTTCACGATCATTCTTATCCACAGGAGTCGACTACGCCGGGCCGATCTCACTTAAGAGTGGGTGCGGTCGCGAGAACGGGCTGCACAAGGGTTGGTTGTGCATTTTCATGTGTTTTGCAACTTCAGCACTACATCTCGAAGTTATTACGGATTCGACCACAGAGACCTTCATCGCGGCATTCCGCCGCTTCACCGGGAGACGGGGCATCTGTCGTACTCTGTACAGTGATTGGGGGACCAATATTTGATGGGCAGATGCGGAGCTGCAGAAACTTTTCAAGCCCGGGACTCGGGAATCGGCTCAAATCGCCGGTCTCCTGGCAAATGATTAGACAACTCGGCGCTTCAATCCACTGGGAGCACCTCACATGCGCGGTAAGTGAGAACCGGCTGTAAAATCTGGGAAACATCATCTACGGCGAACGATTGGAGAGACGAGCCTGACGTTTGAAGAACTTACAACTCTTCTCGTTCAGATTGAGGCCGTTCTTAACTCTTGTCCACTGGAACCGCTGTCGGACAATCCAGACGATCTATTCGTACTTACACCTGGACATTCCCTTATCAGGGAGGCACTCGCGGCAGTGTCAAAGCCCTCACTATGGGAACTTAATACGGCCGGGCTCACGCGCTGGCAACTCGTCCAGTCAAGGCTTCAGCACTTCTGGGATCACTGGTCATCGGTATATCTGCAACAGCAGCAGGCCATATCAAAGTAGCATCACCCTTTAAACGAAATTCGGGTCGAGTCAATGGTCATGCTAACTAACGAGAATTTGCCTCCTACAAAATGGCCGCTAGCGTGGGTCTTTGCATTTCATCCGGACGACGACGGGCTCACACGGGTCGTGATCATTAAGACGGCTGCATTAACACTCAAGCAACCGATTGCCAAGCTGGCAGTCTTTCCAGTACCCTCTCCAGCATCTTCAATCGACAGCGCTGCTGCCGATGGTGGGTGGAATATTCTGGAATGAGAGCGTTTACCGGGCTACACGGTCAAGCTTCGAGTAACGCAAGCGAGTGGGTCGGGTTCGCGCTTTCCCGTTCATGGCACCACGTACCGGGCTACGAATTTACGGGCTATTGAGACGTGTCGGGGGTTTTGCTGATCCATCGCCATGATTGATTTGCTAGTTTTTATTTAACTAGAGACTAGATAAGACGCGTGCCACGCCATAGTTCACAATTAATTGGTTACACGAAATAATTTTGTGTGAAAATTAACACGACTTCAGATCGATTCGGGGATATTCAGACATTCACGATAAAAAACCTTCGGCAAAAGACATTTACGATTCAATAAATATCTCGGGAGTTCGGCACGACAGGAGTCATTCTCGGATCTCGGGTTTTTTCGTACATTCGCCCGCAGCGTACTTGCCGAACCACGTTTCTTTCAACGGGCATTTCACTTGGGCTATACTTACTTCGCTTTTTTCTGTAATTATCCCTAATAACAAAATATATATTTGTGTTATATTTTGTCACCTCAAGTTCGCGTCTGCATTTTTATTTTTGTTTGCACCTACACCCGATCCGTTCACAAACAACTGGCGATAAATAAATCTAAACTACCAGCATCTCATGTTTAGGGGATGAAAGATGGGGGTTGCGGAGGAGAAAAAATATGAATTTGGCATAACTACCGATCAATCACTGGAATTCGTGCACATTCATCCCAGAACTGTCGAAAACTCGCCATAAATAAATCGATACTCCCAGCATCTGATATTTAAGGGGTAAAAGGTGGGGGATGTGGGGTTGAAAAAATATGAATTTCGGCAGAACTATCGATCAATCACTCGAATTCGTGCAGAACTATCCCAGAACTGTCGAAAGTTCGCGATAAATAAATCGAAACTCCCAGCATCTTATGTTTAAGGGATGAAGGACGGATGATGCGGTGTTAAATAAATATGAATTTGACAGAACTATCGATTAATCACTGGAATTCGCCCAGAACTATTCCAGATCTGTCGGAATCTGGTGATAAATAAATCGAAAATCCAAGCATCTTATGTTTGAGGGATGAAAGACGGGGGATGCAGGGTTGGAAAAACATGAATATGGCCGAACTATCGATCAATCACTTGAATTCGTGCAGAACTATCCCAGAACTGTCGAAAACTGGCGATAAATAAATCTAAACTCCCAGCATCTCACGTTTAAGAGATGAAAGACGGGGCATGCGGGGTTGGAAAAATATGAAGTTGGCGGAATTATCGATAGATCACTCGAATTCGTGCAGGACTATCCCAGAACTGTCGAAAACTCCTGATAAATAAATCGAAACTCCCAGCATCTCATGTTGAAGGGATGAAAGACGGGGCACGCGGGGTTTAAAAAATTTGAATTTGGCAGAACTATCGATCACTTACTGGAATTCGTGCAGAACTATCCCAGATCTGCCGAAAACTCGCGATAAATAAGCCGAAACTCCCAGCATCTCATGATTAAAAGATAAAAAAACGGGGGCTGCGGGGTTAAAAAAATATGAATTTGGTAGAACTATCGGTAGATGACTTGAATTCGTGCAGAAGTATCGTGGAACTGTCGAGAGCTCTCCAAAAAATGATAAAAATCGCCATCATTTCATGCCGAAAGGATGAAAGTCGGAAAATTAGGTGTTGAAAAAGTATGAAATTGTCTGAACTGTTTATCAACGAATCAAATCTGTGCGGATCTATCAAGAATTGGCTGTCAATCAACCGGAACACCTTGCTTCTCAAATAGTTTTTGGAAAAATCAAATTTTTCACCCTTTTTCGACCAGAATTTTCGATATAATTAGTTCAGGTCACAGAACTCTGTATTCTTTCGTCATATTTTGTTCAAAGAGTCGACATCCGTTGAGATGCTGTAAGACGGCACGCGAAGTCAGCATCTCATCCCTGATGTACCGTTTTTCTGGAAGTAAATCAGCAGAACTATTATCGAAGCCTTTCAGGAACTATAGAATTCGTCCGGATGTTGATAGAACTGCGATTCATTTTTGAGATGCTAACAACTGAGATGCTAAGTTGACACAGGTACCTTCTTTAATGATGTTTGATGGGTGGTGCCACTTCGAGATTGATTGCTGTCGCTAAAGATATTGAGTTGACCGATGAGTCCAGAAGTACTGAAGCTTCTGCTGAATGAGTTGCTAACTTGACAAATTAGTTATGATCAGATCGCTCAAAGATGGTCCCGGCAGAGTGGAGAGTTCGCTGCCGGTGAAAAAATGACCTGGTGTGAGTGCTGATACTTCGTCAGGGTCGTCGCTGAGTGGTTCGAGTCCCCTTGAGTTCAGTGTCGCTTCGATTTGAGCGAGCATTGTAGAGAGTGTTACTCGGGATGTTAAGGCCCCTACGTGCTCTACCTCACTCTTACGCCAATCGGGAGCTCCGAGCGTCGGACGCTCGGTCCCTACCCCCACTCCCACGCGTCGCGCCAATCGGGAGGGCCGAGCATCGGACTCTCCGCTATATAAGAGCGCGTCGCTCCACGAGAGTCTTCAGTCGAACCGAGAGGAACGACCAAGCCATCCGAACCGCGAGGAACGGTGACTCAGCCCACTCCTCTTCCCAGTCGTACCGCAAGGAGCGACCGAGCCATCCGAACCGCAAGGAAAGGTAACTCATAGACTTCCCCGCTAGTCAGCGTCCCCAGCCTACTCACTCAGTATTTTATTTGTTTTATTTATTTTTTTTATCAGCGTCGAACCGACAGGATCGACGGTTCCGAGATTAACCGCTAGTCAGCGGGATTATTCCAAGCCAAGAGCTAAAATTAATAATAGGAGGAAATGTAAGTTGGGAACGAGAGACATTTGAATAAATATGTGTGATATTCTCGAGTGTATCTACATTCTCGATCTCCGACCATTGTTCCTTCGGTCTCCCTAGGCCGAAGCGCGTTAATCCGGCTTATCTCCGCCGAGCTGCAAAACGACGGGCCCTCCGACTCGCGGAGTCTGTGCCTGAACAAACGGCAAGTACCTTTTCAAGTTTAGGCACATCCGTTCCGCTGCTCTCAGCTCAGGGGGAAGGAAGCAACGCGACTGCCACGCGCTCAACTGCGTGCCAAGACTTTACGTCACCTGAGCGATTGGCGTTCCGCCGAACGTGCAATCTCGTTTCTTCCCGCGGAGATCTCACTTCCTCCTTCGGAGATCCTCGGGTATATCAACCGGAAAAGGCTTTGTATGCTCTCCTCCGTCTGTCGGCGGAGAGATACCACATCGACGGGACTCCCCGTGACCAGCCTATTTCGTGGTCCACGGGACACCCCCAACGAGCGTGCGTACGTGCCGAGCGTCGTATAATTCACCGGGCCATACGAAAGGCACGCTCTTACCGACGACCGATTCGGAAAGATCCCCGGGAATGGTTAGCGGTCTATCGCCGACCCACGCGCCCGGCCAAGATTCGACCCCCGACCCGTAATCGAGAACCGAGAGGATCTCCGAGAAAACGACGAATCAACCGAGGTCCCGAGCGTTCCCGACCAGCGGTGCTTCCACCGCGACAAGACCTGCTATTCCCCCGACGGCTCCGGAGTGTCGTCGTGATACCCACCCCTTCACCACCTCCGTCCTAACTCCGCCAAGGAGGAGAACGTTGTGAGCGTTCGGCCATTGATTGTCGGCCTTGCAACAAGAGTGCCTCATAAGTGAGCACTGTATCTCCCACCGTGCGCTGGAGGTGGAATTTCATTGATTTCACCGCCGCTTCCTACTTCCTGCCCATGTTCCTACTTCCCGCCCATGACATCAGCCCCAACGAAATTTTTTTTCACAGTTTGAGTAGAACGTGCGCGGGATTCCTCATCTTGAGGTGTATCTTCTATAGGTTGCGATGAATGCTTTTGATGAATACTCGCTGACAGATTCGAGATGCACTGCCGACGTAGATAGGCACACGAAGACACAAATCAATCCTTTCGTTGTTTTAGCACCACGACCTTTCCATGGTTTTATTGTGAATGGCCCAGCATAATCAACTCCTGTGTGAGTGAATGCGCGTGATGGCGTGACACGAGTGACGGGTAGTTGACCCATTAACTGCTATGCATGCACTCCTCTTTGACGGGCACATGAGATGCAATGAGGAATGTGAGTTTTCACTGGGGCTCTGCCTCCGAGGATCCAGTATGATTGTCGTGTGTCTGCAAGGGTGGGTTGCATGCCTCCGTGAAGAGTTCTTCGGTGAGCCCAGTCGATGAAGAGCGTGAGTGACGTGGTAGAATGGCAGGATATATACCTTCCTGATTGAGTGTTGACATGTTCAATCGACCTCCAACTCGAACGATGCCTTCGTGATCAAGGAAGACGGTCAGACGAGTGAAGATGTGATTTCTTGGCAGGTTTGTGTTCGACTGAAGTGATTTTATTTCAGGTGAGAAGTAAGCTGCTTTAGTGGCCCTGACCCAAAAGAATCTGGCGGTCTCCATGTCCGCCGATGAGATGATCGTAACAGGTGATGAGTCAGTCACTTTTTTGAGTCGTAAGATGAATTAGCAGCAAATTGCTGTGATTCTCAACGATTCGTTGAGTGAAGCGTACCTGTGGATGAGATCCCAGTGATTGTCGATTTTTGGTGCTGCCATGAGGAGTGCGATTCCTGGACGGGCTTCATGTGAACTGAAGTCCTCCGGTAGCGTAGATTGGCTTGGCCCTGAGTTCCTTGGTTGAGTGAGCCATGGTGGTCCCGTCCACCATAGTTAGTGATCATTGAGTTGTTGAGTAATTATGCCTCTTGATGGGCCATCGGCTGGGTTTGACGCACCAGGAACGTGCCACTAATGAGAATGTGACGTGAATTCTTGGATTTAATCGACACAATTTCTGACGTAGTCATTCCAACGTGAATCAAGTGCTTTGATCCACACGAGTGTTACTTGTGACTCCATCCACAGATGACTAGATGAAATTTGTAGCTTGAGTGCTGTATGAACGTCTTTCATGAGTCGTGAGAGTAGCAGCGCTGCTGTGAGTTCAAGCCTCGGGATTGTGAGTTGTTTGAGTGGTGAAACTTTCGTCTTTGCGCAAACGAAAGTTGATTTGGCACCAGTGGACGGTGAGCTGACGAAAAAGTAGATCACTGCTGACATTGCGAGCTGCGATGCATCAGAGAAGCCATGGAGTTCCACTGTTGAGTCGCTCCAGGTGGAAAACCACCTAAGAATTGAGATCTTGGCCGAGTTGCTGAGATCTTCTCTGATGGTAAGTTATCTCGACATGATTTGAGATGGAAGTGAGTTATCCCAGTTGATTTAGTGCAACCAGAGCTTTTGCAATAATATTTTTGCTGTGATGACAACGGGTTAGATGAAGTAAAGTGGATCGAATATCTGTGCTACTTCAGATAGGATGAGGCGCTTCGTAATTTTTCCTGAGTGTTCCGAGAATTTCGATGAGTAGGTGAATGTGTCGGCTTGAGGCACTTGAGTCCGAGTATCTCGGTTAAGCAATTATCGAATGAGATAGTTGAGTGAGATTCTTCGTTTGAATACACTGCTTTTAGTAAATGAGGACAAACACTATAGAGCGTAGACGATAGAGCACGACACAAAGTTCAACACAGTGATAAGCTCATAGGTATCGGCTGGCTAATAGCACACACACCATCATAACATCGTAGCAGCACAGCCGACGATTCGACTGGTGAGTCCAAAGTCCAACATACTCAGACGAGACGATAGAGTTTGAACTTGTGACAGTTAATTTACACTTATATAAACACACACTTGACAGCAACGCGTAATCGATCGACCGATCGTCAATACAATGGCGAGACATCTCTTCGCAAGAAGTAATAAAAATTAATTTCAAGAGTCACGGACACACCTCATATCCATTTGCAGAGAGAGCGAGAGAGAGAGAGAGATGATTGGTTGATTGGTATATTTGACTGGCTCTGGGGGTTAGCCCATGAGAGCACGCATATTTCTTACAGAGGGTACAATTATCACAAAAATTACTTACACCTATAATTACAGAGAGTACGTTATCACAGTGGTTTCTTACTGAACAAATTTAACCGCACTATACGAATGTTGAGAGCCGAAAAACATAATAAACTAACAGTAATATAGGAAAAACCTAACAGTGGAAATTTTTAACTTAGAACTTAGCATTATATTTGGCATGATCTGACATACAAGAGACTAACATCAGGGCATATATTTACATGCCGAAAGCCATACAGCAACGAGTCGCGCATACGCGCAGCATAGCAGAGCATAGCTGCCTAGCTCGGTGGACTGAGACAATTACTCGCAATATACAGCATGCCAGCGCACCATGCAAGCGAAAAGAGAGGCACGAGTGCGGCATAGCAGATCAACAAATGCACTATATGCTACCAAAATTGTTCGAGAAAAGATAGATAGAGGGCCAGGCCAGACGGGCCCGGATATCAGGTGAGAGGGAAAAAGCGAGGAGTAACAACCCAAGTTGACGAGGGAGAGGCAATATTACAGATCCCGTAGCAGAAGGGAGTGCAGCCTGGCTTTGAACAGAGATGGTGAGCTAGCCACACGAACTTCAGCCGGGAGACTGTTCCATGAAGTAGCACTGCACTGAAACGAACCCTGATGCATCGTCGTCCGGGCCGGAGGGACAGCAAGATTAAGAGCAGAACCGCGGCCAGGCCTCGTTGTTATATCACTCCTGTAGCGAAGCAAATTCCTTAAATATGGCGGGGTGCCACTTTCCAAGATGCGTAGAGTTAGAGTGCAAAGAAAATATTAGCGTCGCAGCTCAGGAGGTAGCCAAGACAGCGCACGGTAAGCGGCCGTGATGTGAACATCACGTGGCAGGTCCAGAACAAACCGGATGCATGCGTTGAGCGCACGCTTCAGGGCAAGATTTTGCTCTTTTGTCGCATCGGTGAGCACCACACAGCAGTAGTCCAGGATAGGAAAGGCAAGTGCCTCGATCAGCCGTGCCCGTAAGGATCGTGAGAGCATGCCCCGGTTACGCTTCAGCTGAGCCAAGATAGAGAACACGTTGCCTCGGACAGCAGCCACCTGAGCTCTCCACGACAGAGTAGGCGCTAGGAGAACCCCCAAGTACTTGACGGTGGGTGCCATTTGAAGCGGAGCGTTGCCGATAACCAAGGGCGGAAACTCATCCAAGTCGAGTCCATTGACGTACCTTACTGTGCCAGCGAGCAGCACCTGGGTTTTCGCGACATTCAACGTGAGCATGTCTGTGACAGACCATCGGAGCACTGCATCGAGGTCAGCGTTGATCCACTCTATGCCCTACTGCAGGTCACACAGGCGACAATGACTGTAGATCAGCACATCGTCCGCATAAGCTATGTGCATTGAGTGCTGTAGCACAGCAGGTAGATCCCTGATGAAAATCGCGAAAAGTAATGGACCAAGAACAGAACCCTGGGGCACACCCGAAAGCACACACTACGGAGGAGAGGCACGACCACCAGCACCGATGACGGATTGAGTCCGGTTCGTCAGGTAGCTCAGGAACCATCCTATCACCTGAGCGGAGCATTCTAGGTTGTAGAGTTTGGAAAGCAAGAGGTAGTGGTCGACACGATCAAACGCCTTGCTGAAATCGAGGAAGACAATAATCGAAATGCATCTGTCGTCAACAGCCGATCTTATGGCATTCGTCAATACGAGAAGAGCCGTCTGGGTGCTGTGCCTCGCACGAAAACCAGCCTGGAACTCGTCAAGAAGATTTACCTTTTCCAGAAAGTCAGCGAGTTGCTTAGCAACAACACGCTTGAGGCATTTTGATAGAGCTGGTATCAATGAAATCGGGCGAAAATCCTCCACGGTAACTGGTAGAGGGACTTTGGCAACCGGGACGATGTTGGAGTGCCGCCATGAGGAAGGGAAAACCGAGATGAGAAGCGACTCATTGAGTGTGTCTGTCAAGATAAGCAGGATGACAGGTGTACTTAACGTAAGAGATCGGGATTCCATACACTCCACTGGCCGGAGACTTGAAGCTCTGGACAATTTTGCACAGTTCATCAGGTGAAATCAGAGTGAAATAGAACCGAAAGTCATCGAAACGGATCACGGTACGCCACCTCAAGCACTCGTTCCAGGCGATCAACGGGTTCACTGAAGATCGACAGGAAGAATTCATTTAGCTCATTCCCTTCAAATTGAACAGGATCCGAATTGCGTTGAGGTACCACGCCTGCTCGTCAAAGCTCACGCCAAAGCGTGCGAGGGTCTCGGGTCACGGAGATTCTGGATTCGTAGTAGGCGAGACGGGCTTGAAGAATAGCCTGCTTTGTCCCGTTTCGGGCAGTCACGAAGTCCGCCCTAGCTTGCTGCATGAAACGAGTTACTTGCCATATCCACATTGAAGTCATTCACGATAACGGTCCGCATACCGGTGCTGGAATGACTCGAATACAGTCTCTAAAATGTCGAAAAAACCGATTTTCGGAGGACGATAGACTGTGTCGAATAGCAGTTTACTTTTGGAGGGCTGAGAGACTTCAATCAGTAGAAATTCCGGTCGCATCAGGGCGGAAGCATCAGAAGCAGCCAGTACTTTGACTGCAAGGGATGTGCGAGTATATATACCCACGCCCCCCCCCCCCCCCCCCTCCCAAGACGGTCATTTTGAACTAGATTATATCCTGGGATGTCCACAGAGCTATCTGGATGAGAGTTTTTTAACCAGGTCTCCGAGACTGCAATAATGTCAAAGAGACCATATCCGACTTTTTCGCTGAAATCTGTGGAATGAGCCGTGATCGATTGAACATTGACATGAGCGATTTTCAGAAAATTCTTCCGGGGAGGCGCAGCGCAATGTTGAAAAGAAGTCCCTGAGCGTCAACTCGTGGAGGAGGGGGGTAGCACAGCCATGTCCCTCTGTCGCTCAAGGTCCGCTATATCCTGTAGGATGGTCGGTTCCGAGCTCCCACGTGTGTTGAGATGAACAGCGCCATCCCTGACCCGAACAGAGCTGATGTCCGGATTCGATTTTGCCCAGTCCCGGGAGGCCTTCAGCAGATTGTAGAGAGGCCTTGGCAGATTACGATTTACGAAGATCCTAACCGGGTCGAACGAGGCATCAATATCAGCAGCAGTGCGACTCGGGCTGAGCTTCCGGACGGCAAAGATTACCTGCTCGCACAGGTGATCACTCGCGAGCGTCACCAAGATTTTTGCATGCTTGCCAGATTGTGCCGACCCAAGTCGAAAAGCGTCCAATAGGGAAACAGGAGGCAATTCAACCCGAATGGCATCGCGCACAGAGTGGACAAGATCCCGAGCCGACTCCTGCTCTGTTACCCGGAGACCCGCAATCGTAAGCTCATTGGATTTGTCCCTCGACTCCATTTTAGCCACGCGATTTGTCAGTTTAACAATGTGATCCTTCAGGGTACTGTTTTCCCTTTGCAACATCTCAAGCTCCATTTGCGTATTTTCTTCGAGCGTAGAGATACGCGTAGCCATGACTGAATGCGAGGTAGCGAGCCCAGCGACACATGCACTCAAGGCCGAGACTTTTTGCTCAACGCCCGCAAGAGTTTCTTGGATGGCCTGAAGCTGGTTCCCCGTTGACGTGTGCGCAAGCTGATTTTGAGATGCCATTTGTTGGTTTTAAGACGCCATTTGCTGGAGCTGCGCCATGAGGTCCTGTAGTGTCGGTGAAGCTGAGGTCGACTGCCTTGGTGGGGGAGTACGAGGAGTTCTCACCGAGCGGTTTTGTGAACACGAGTCACATTGCGTGCTCATTCTGCCGCCAGGGCCGGACAAAGTAATCTCAAATTTGCCCTCCGCACATTTCCTGTGGAAGATCAACCCGCAATCCCCCGAGCAAAAGACTGTCACATTTTTAGAGGTGAAGTGGTTGCATAAACCACAACGAGATGACATTTCGCCCGGATAATAGCGAGCCTAACGATGGTGTAAGATGATGGGTATCGACTGGCCCCAGACGATGAGAGCGAGATCTTCTTTACCAGCAGTTGATAAGGTAGGAGATGTCTATGTCAGTAGTTAACACGCGGACAGCCGTGAACAACAGAGAGTTGGAGAGATGCGCAAGCGTCTCGTGGAGAGTGCATGCGTGAGACCAGACAGCAACAGTCGTGACTACTCACACAGCCGAGGAGAAAGCACCCATGCGCAGTAACGAGAAAGAGAGAGGCGCAAGCGTGACAGCGGCAGCGAGGTGCACAGGCGTCGCAGCAGCAAAGCAGATGAGACCACACAATTTCGTCAGCTGGCACAGGTCGCCCATCCGCAGCACGAGAATGGGAAAAGGCGCATACGTGGCAACGATAACAACAGACGTGGGGCAGGATGGACCAGCTTATCCGACTTGAGAAAATCGAGAAACACATGCACTTTTCATCGAGATATAACTGCAATGCGGCTGCCCAAGTGCATACTTAATAGCTCAAGACGAAAAGCGTTAACAGGACTCGCTCTACACTCAAAAAAAACGGCCCAAAGGCACAAAGCGGCAGAGAAAATCACAACAAAAGAAAGAGCAGAAAATTCACACAACTGTCAGTACTCACGATCAGAGAGAGAGAGAGAGAGAGAGAGAGAGAGAGAGAGAGAGAGAGAGAGAGAGATTGATCGATTGATTGATATTTATTATATGCCCTAGTTTAACTGTGGGGCAAACAAATTACAAGATTAGACAAAGTAGTACACTAAGAACAACATTGAATAATCACATGAAAAAGATTACAAGTAAATGTCTTAGAATAAGCAACTAGTGGCTTTATGAGAGAGCAAGCTAGGACTTGAGACCACGACAGAATGAACTAAAACTAAACTAAATCTATGTGCGTTACACAATGATCGACGTTAGTCAGAATTGACCATTGAAGTTGATATTCAAGTAAAGAATACATATAGTCCTACAAAATAATGTAACAGTAGATATATTTCCTAAAAAATAATGTAACAGTAGAATATACTCTCTCTAAATATATACTAAAATATACAAAATATACAGAAAAGTGTAGAGATACAAGATATACGATATTAAATATGACAACAATATACAATCGAGTATATACAACTAAAATATACAAGAGTGTACCAAAATTGTCACTGTCTAGACTCACTCTCAAATAAGTGGGAGAAAAGGAGAGACTTAAAGACTTCTATGGAACTAGCAGAGGTAATGGGAGGGGGAAGAGTGTGCCAGAACTGAGCTCCGGCAATACTAAAAGAATTTGCAAGGGCTGCGGTCCGATGAAGTGGAATATGAAAATAGGTCGAGGCATGAGGATGCCGTGATGAATGCCGCAGTGAAGGGTCAATGACTTCGAGGAGGTCGCTTATATAGGAGGCTGGACGAAGGAAACGAATGTGATACATGTATAAGCCTAGAAAATAAAGTCTGCGATTTCGGACAGACAACCATCTCAAGCGGTGTCGATACGGAGTTATGTGGTCATCCCTGCGCAGATCGAAAATAAATCTGATTGCACAGTTGATGAGTTTCTGAAGGTTAGTATTAAGTTCATCTGAGAGATCTAGGTAAACCAGACAGCAGTAGTCGATGTAGGGAAATATAAGAGTTGTAACAAGTTTCGCTTTAAGCTGCTGCGATAAAGAATTTTTGTGATACTTGAGTTTATGAAAGGTGTAATGTACCTTCTGAGAGATCGCAGCAATGTGACGATTCCACGTGAGATTCGCACTCATAACTACACCGAGATTCTTAGCTTCCGATACATAGGGAAGAGCAGTTCCATCTATAATAATTTGGCCAATGCTGTGGAGGTCAATCGTCTTGACATAGGCATCGCTGCCCAAGATCATAACCTTAGACTTGGAGAGGTTGAGCTTAAGGCCATTAGCGTTGGCATAATTGAAAATCGCAGCTGCATCTTCAGCAATAAGCTCAATCCCGTGCACAATGTCCGACGGAGAAATCGACAAATAAATTTGCGTGTCATCAGCAAATATCATATGATCAGAATAGTTAAGTGACCGACTTATGTCATTAATGGACATAGAGAATAAAAGCGGACCTAAGACTGAACCCTGAGGTAAACCTGATGTAGTAGGTCTCCATAGCGAAGTAAGATTCTCATCGTCGATCACCGACTGCGTACGTCCAGTCAAATAGTGAAAGAACCAGGAAAGCGTCGACTCCGAGAACCCGAATGATTTAAGTTTAGTGAGGAGACGCAAATGACAAACAGTATCGAAAGCCTTGCTGAAATCGAATAAGATAAGAATGGTAATCATACGCTTGTCGATTGCTCGTCGGACATCGTCACCCACTCTAAGTAATGCTGACTGAGTACTGTAATCCGGCCGGTAACCCGACTGCCTTAAATCTAACAAATTGTTTACGTCGAGGTACGACCTGATTTGCTGGAGTACCACCTTCTCAAAAACTTTAGACAATTCGGAGAGGTTGGCAATCGGTCTTGTGTCTGACGGAGATAACGGTGTTCTAATCTTCGACAACGGTCGAATGAAAGCACGACGCCATGCAGAAGGGAAGTACCCAAGCCGAATTGACTCGTTGAAAAGAGCTGTGAGCAACGAGGAAATCGCCGGAAAAGCTGCGTGAACACAGAAAAGTGAAATGCGATCAGGGGGTCGATTGTTTAACTCAAATGTAGTGAAAATGTGAAAAGTGAGCGACTCGCGCGATTTTGTAAGTTTTACTAGAGTGAAAATGTGAGACCTCTCACGTGAGTTTGTTCGACAAGAAATTCCTTGACGAATTCTAAAGTGCGAGGGAGATAGAGAGCTAAGAAAGACATTCGGTGACGCGCGCTTCGTTGTATGCAATGATCGTATATATATAATATATAATGTACATATAATTTAACCTCGAAAATTGAATAGTGCCATGGCAGATATCGCGATTGCCTTGTTATTTCCTGACAATAATGATGAAGATGATGTGCACGTGATAAGTCGGCCACGACCCATATCAGGGTGCTTTTTCATAAAATCTAATAATAATTCTTTTTGTTTTTCAGACACGTTCATTATTGTTCGTACACTACACACGTTACTCGTTAACAATACAGCCGTTTGAGCAAATGAACGGTATATGTATATATGTATCACTCAGTACACTTACTACCAAAACTTTTTCCCTCACTTTTATGTCTAGTGATGTCGTATTTTCACTTCGGAGTTACACAATCGAGGGAGTTAACTCACGTGAGATGAAAGTACGAGAAGTGACCTATCTTACTCGAGTTACACAATCGACCCCCTGGACCTGCGGAATAGGAAAAAGGTGAGGAGCTGTTAATAATTTCGAGAATTTTTCCGGGAGAAGTAGGAGAAAGTGAAAAAAGGAGTTGACTTTCGAGAATGGAAGAAGTGGCGCTGGTGAAGTCTTCGATAGTGCAGGGAGGAGCAGAGTTGGAGATGGATGAATAAAAGTTATTGAGTTGATCGGTGGTAAAGAAATGCACATTGCGATCGTGAATTCTATTTCTCAGATCATCGGATAACCATGGCAAGGGAGGTTTTTTAACTAAGAAACAGGTGACGAGGGCATGGATATCAAGCGAATCGATGAGAGAAGAGGATATGATATTCGTGAGGCAATCCACGTCTTGCGACGACGTACATGATGCACAGGATGCCCCATCCCGCTCGAGCAGAAAGTCTTGAAGGGTTGCGAGAAAATTGGCTTCGACAAACTTTTTATAGTTCCTTCGAACTAGCCGTCGTGGTTGAACGATAGAAATATCAAACGAATAATCTAGTTCTATCAGATCGTGACCGGCAATGAAAAGGCCTTCAGACTTACGGAACGTTAGCATTTTGTTTGGATCATCTATAATAAAGACATCCAGGCATGAGTCGGTTATGGCTGTATGGTAAGTCGCATCGGACTGGACGATATGCAGTGCATTGGATCTGACAATGTCGCGAAGATGATTAGATTCAAAGTAATCGCGCATGAGATTGCAGTTCAGGTCCCCAGCTACGACTATGTTCCTATAAGAGTGCGTGAAGTGCTGAAACACTGATAAAAAGTCTTGAAAGACCCTTCGGTCTTCTGTACATCGATGTAAATAACAAAGATTGAGATTGTTGATACCGAATATCGATTATTAGGAATTCGGGAGCATTAGAAAACTGGCTTGGGGATGCCGCAAGTACATTAGCTTTTAGAGACTTATGAATATAGCACGCAACACCTCCTCCCTCCTTACCCTCTCGATCATTTCGAATAATAAAGTTATCGGTAATTTTTATAAGATCATCAGCTATATGAGAATGAAGCCATGTTTCAGAGATAGGTATAACGTGAAATTTGCGTGCTTCGAAGTAGAGTCGGATAAAGTCATTATGACCAAGAAGAGAATTTGCGTTAAATTGCGCTATTTTCAGGTGTTTGAACAAAGAATTGCAAGTAGCTACAGAACCGATGCCTGAAGACTCGATGATGGCAGGCTCTGTAGTAGAAGACCCGATGGTAGAAGACTCGATGGAGGAGGACCCGCAGATGGGTGACTCGATGGCAGCAGACACGACGGTAGAAGACTCGAAGGTAGTGGTCACAATGTTGGCAGGTGCAGCGGAAAATGAAACTCCGACTAGTCACACCAACTTGGACAGATCATCGTCAGAGTTGATGTCGATGATGGGTTGGCCATCGCCACGTCGGACGGAAATTCGTCCCGATTTCACCCAGACGTACTTATATGATGCCGTTTTTGCCTTAGCTTTGGTTCGAAGCAGGAGTTGGTAAACGTCGGATGGAAGTAACTCGTTGACAAAGACGCTGCCAACCGAGTCGATGGAAAACACCTCATTGGCTGATAAATTCTTCTTCTCACGTTTTTTACTGACGATGAAGTCTCTTACTCGAGTAGACTTAAGCGAAACAACAAAAGACTGTTTTGTCGGAAGATGTTGGTCAAGATGGCTCCTGGGACCGGCAACTGCTGATTTGCTCTCCATTCTCCGTGCACTAAGAATGTCGATGGTGAGATCGCTTACACCCAATGCGTCGAAAACCTTAGTTGCAACGATACGGGGTGAGTCGGTGATGCACGAAGGAACGCCGGAGATGATAATGTCGGATGTGAACTCCGCAGACCTAGTGAGCTGTCTTGAAATAGATGGAGAGCGCGCGGAGACATCTCTTGCCATACGCTCAGAGATATCACCAATTCGAGCTTTAAGCTGAAGATTCTCTCTCTTAATTTCAGCGGATTCTGCTTTAGCAATCTCAGAACATTCCTCAAAAGCGGAGATTCTGGTTGCCAAGGCGTCTTGAGTAATCGCCAGATCAGACACGTGATTACGGAGTTCGGTTACGTTAAGCTCGACTCCTTCTAACGTAGCTTGAATTTGCTCGAGTTTTGAGTCTGTTGACGCACTCGACGATTTTAGCTGTTGTTTAAGATCACGTGTTGAGGCAGCCGACACTAGAAGCTGACGCATGATATCGTCAAGAGATGCACTTGGTACGCCGCGGTGATCCTGAGCCTGCGAAGCATCCTCAAGAGACGCACTTGGCGAGCCTCGGTGAGCCCGAGCTTGCGAAGCATCCACATGCGAGGGTGAACGAGGTGTGATCGCTGAGCGATGCATGGCACAAGGATCGCAGCGAAAGTCTTGGATGCTGTCGGGTTGAGTGAAATCGGGTTGAGTGAATTCGTGCTCGAATACCTCTGATGCACAAGCAGCATGGAATGATCGACCACAGCATCCGGTACACTTTGCAAATTCGCCCGCTCGTATCAGTCGAGAGCACAGCGAATAACGATTTGACATAATTTCTCGGGGTGAATGAGAAATTATCAGAGACAAATATAATTCAACTAGCCTCAGCTAGCCTCAACTAGCATCAACTAGCCTCAACTAGCTTCAGCTGACTTCTGTCAGCGCAAATATAGGCGAGCAGAACCGAGAGAGCGAGAGATACATCGGTAATAATTACTCTCAGTCAGTTTTAGTCGAAGCCAGCATACACACGCCAAAATGATGAAATAATAATATGAGTCCAAGTCCAAAACAATAGCATGAAGTATAGACGCCTGTTATGAAGAAGACGGAGCTCACACACTCGTCTCGACAGCCGAATACGCGATCACATATATGATGAATACTACGGTTCAGAGCTTCAATACTAAGCCGAATCGCCATCACGCATGAACACACACAAGTCACAATAGTACGACAATTTAAACGAGCATTCGCGTAGGCTATTAATAAAATAGCAAAGTTAGACCGTTACACGGCACACCAATACAGGATAGACTACACACATTAACGCATACCCGTCTACAATGCGCAGATAAGAGACGCGGTAACACAACGTCGCGTCCTCATCAAACGAGACAAAGCGAAAAAATGTACAATTGAGAAAAAGCACCGACACTGCACTCGTCTGACAAAGTTACTGCGGCCAATAAAACGCACCACCGCGACCCATCCACCGACGCACTCGCAAACTTAAACTGACACCCAGTTTGGGTAATGCACGTAATAAAGCACAGAGCCGAGATTGAAACGTCTCCTCAAGACAGACCGAGCAGAGCAGACAAGACAGACCGGCCGAGAGAGAGAGAGAGAGAGAGAGAGAGAGAGAGAGAGAGAGAGAGAGAGAGAGAGAGAGAGAGAGAGAGAGAGAGAGAGAGAGAGAGAGAGAGAGAGTGAGAGAGAGGGAGAGATTGATTGATTGATTCATTTATGCCTTGAATATTTCTCGAGGCAAATGTAGATACAAGCAGTAATATTATTAATTTTACAAAGTATTCTTATAACTAGTTTTTTTTATTTTATTTTTTTTATTTTTACTGAGTAATGAAGAGTAAAGTAGAATCAACATAGCAGTCTTAATCATAACTTAGCACTAGCTGATACTCACGCTTCAAGCGTGAAAAGGTGACTGAAAAGCCGACTCTTAAATGTATCAAGCGATGGCGCGGATATCACTTGAGAAGGAAGTAAACGCCAAAAGTATAATGCGGATATGAGAAAAGAATTTTGAAAAATCACAATCGTTGATTTGATCTGCTGCGATACGGAGTGATATGCTCATCTTTTTTTAGACCAAAGAAAAATCGAATAGAGCTGTTTACGAGTTGTTCGAGTTTCATATTTAATTCATTGGTTAGATCGTTGTAAACAAGGCAACAGTAATCCAAGAGTGGAGAAATAAGAGAAACCATAAGTAGGGATTGAAGTTCACTAGTAAGTACATTCCTGTGGTATTTCAGTTTGAACAGAGAAAAATTTACCTTGCGAGAGATCATCATGATTTGGCTGCGCCACGAAAGGTTGGAGGATAAGATGACACCTAGGTTACGTGCTTCATTGACAAAAGGAAGGGTAACGCCATTCACGGAGATAGGAACTAAGCTATTGGTATTAATACGACTAATATAAGTGCTACTGCCTAAAAAAAAGACCTTAGATTTCGCTAAATTTAACTTAAGACCATTTGTATCCGCATAACGAGCAATAACATTCACATCACGAGTAATTCGAGCAATTCCTTAATCAAGATCAGATGGCAAGCAACTCAGATAGATCTGAGTATCGTCAGCGAAAATCATATGCTGAGAGTACACGTGCTTTCTCTCTCTGAGAGGTGTCGTGTTGACGTGTATCGTTTCGCTCCGTACTATCATTCAGTTTATTTATTATAAAATCTGTCATAAAAAGTTTTTATCATCGTCAAAACATGTGTTCACACCATATCTTCTATTAGCCGGATGAATAGCGCTCTATTTTATCATCTTATATTATTTTAAGCCAGTTTTCTTTCTTTAGTGTTGATTTCGTGAAAAATTTTCCTTCAAACTGTCGTTCAGCGATGCCTTGTATAGTGACGGCTGAGCGAACATCGTTATCTGTGAGAGTTTAATATGGGTTTTACCGAGCGTTAACGTTCCTAACGCACTAATATTAGTGTACAGTGTATCCATGCTCTTGAATTTTTTTTCATGGAACGAGCTGGCTGTGTAAGCTCTATAAGCTAGGTGTGAGCGTGCTTAGTGTGAGTATATGACTGTGAACGTGACAATTATTCGATGACTCGTGGTGTGTTTGGCTCTCGCCGAACGTATTGATAGTCTCTCCCTCTTCGACGGTTTCGCTCGAGCGAGAAATTAACTCTGTCTCTCTCACGTATCGCCTTCGCGTGTTCTCTCTCTATCTTTCTCTCTCTCTCAGCTGTTTCTTTATCCTGGCCCGTGCGGGATAGATATCGTAGTGTAATTAGACTAGCCAAAGTACTTTATCAATCGTGGCTTCTCTGCTGTCACAGTACCTACTTTTCCAATCCTTCAAGTGCAACCATTGCGATGGCCGGTCGTTGCAGTCTGTGTGGGCTTGGAATTCGGGGGAGAGGGGAAACTGTCGTGTGCACAGGTGATTGTCGTTCAACGTTTCATACTGCGTGTGTCAACAGTTATTTCGGATATGACATATTAAATGCGGATGACACTAGCAATTTTCGCTGTGACTCCTGTGTCATGCAACCCTCGACTATTGGCAACGCACACCTCCTCCCAACAATGCTTCAGCATCAGACTTGAATCGTCACATTGAATCAGAAAGTGGTGATGTATCGCTTCATCGTGCTCCACAATATTCGATACGTCAAACCCCTCCCAAGGCTGTCTCCCTCGAGGACATCGTTAGCCTTGTACAACAAGCTAGCATCAAGTCTGGCAATGGCTTCAAAAAAATGCAAGAGTCTTTTGCTAATGTTGAATACAACATTTCTGAGTTGAGAAAAGATGTCGCTGATCTTTCTGCCACTCAAGTAGCTTTAACATCTCGTATATCGACTCTTGAGGCAAATTGTGAAGGTCCTCGTAGCAAAGTGACTGATTTGGTCAACCACAATCATTATCTTAAGGCACAGCTTGAAGAGATTTCAAATCGGGTTTCATTGATAGACTATAATCACGCTTCTTCTGAGCTCACACTGACCGGATTACCTATCGCATTGACCGACTCACCAAACGAGATGGTCCGTACAATTTATGCTGCTCTCGGTATCCCTGATCTACTAAGCGATGTACTGGATATCCGCAAGCTACCAAGGAAAGTACCCTCAAACGCCTCTGCTCCTCTAACCACAATGTCTCTGATCGTTACACTCAAGTCGTCAATAGTGCGCGACCACATCATTATCAAGAAACGGGCGAAAAAGATTTAATGGTGAATGGAGTTTTCTCTACTGACTTACCTGGAAAAATCTTTGTAAATGTGCTACTGTCACCTGCTCTTCATAAGCTACTGAAGCGTACTAAGGCTAAAGCTGCTGCGGCTGGCTACAGGTACGTCTGGACAAAATCCCAAGTTATTTGCGTGCGCAAAGCTGACAATCATCCCATCATCAACATACACCACGAAACCGATCACGCAAATCTTGTTTGACTGCCTCGAAATCAACTAGGCAATACTCAGCACGATCTTTAGGCCGCTAGTCAGTCATCGTATTCATCGCTTAGTATTGCACAATTTAATGCAAATTCGCTACTAGGTCATATTGATCTCGTTCGTGCTCACCTATCATCGAACTTTTATCATATCATCTCTATATCTGAAACATGGCTTCACTCTGGTGTGCCAGATTCTCTCGTGTCGCTTAATGACTACGCACTCATACGAAAAGATAGAGAGGAAAACCGAGGTGGTGGCGTCGCATATTACATTCATGAGTCTCTTAAAGTAAAGATCTTAGCGTCCTCTCCTGGTAAATTCTCTAATACTCCTGAATACATTTTACTTGATATACGTTGTCCAAATGCTGAGTCTTTATTATTTACGTCAATGTATAGGAGACCGAAAGGTCTTTTGTTCAATGACTATATTAACACACTATCTCGGTTTTCTTTTGCTTATAAAAATATTATTATTGGAGGTGATTTGAATTGCAATCTGCTCATTTCTAATTATGAATCCACTTTCCTCAAAGAGCTCATTGACTCGTTATCGTTGTGCATTGTTGCGTTGGATGTTACCTATCATACTGCCACCGTTGACTCGTGGCTTGATGTCTTTATTATAGATAATTCTTCCAAGCTTCTATCATTCACTAAGTCGGAAGCTCCATTTATTGCGGGTCATGACTTAGTCGAGTTAAATTATAAATTTGATAAAGTGCCATCTATCCAACGCAACATCACACGTCGTAACTATAAAATATTCAATGCCACATCCTTCCTTTCAACTCTTTCTTCAAAACTAGATGTTACTCCTAATCAGCTTCAATGTTTAACGCACTCAGAAATAGATCACCTTTCTGATTATTTATGCGACGCGATGCTCTCTACTCTGAACATTCATGCGCCAATCCAAACGTTCCAAATCAGCAAGCCACACGCGCCGTGGCTTTCTGACCCACTCAAACTTCGCATAAAAAAACGCAATTCTCTTTACAAGCAAGCTAAGCGAGCGGGTAGTCTACTAGGATTAGCTATCTTTAGGAATTATACTCACGAGTGACATCAGACATGCTAAAAATGAGTACAACATGCAACGTCTCACAAGAATTACAGATGTATCCAGATTATGGAGGGAACCAGCATCTCTGGGTCTCGTTGAGCCAAACCTTTCATCTCCACTAAAAATTTTGTCTGCAAATGAACTTAATGCTTTCTATGTAAGCATCTCGTGCTCTTCTGGTACGAGTGATAATAAAAGATACGCAGACAATGAAATAGCTCTTCCACGTGATCTTGCAAGTTTTGAATTTACTCCTGTTACAACTGAATTTGTATCATCTCTAATATTGAGCACGACATCTGTCTCGTATGCTTCGGGGCCGGATGGCATTTCATTGTTTGCGATTCATCAAGCTCTCCCCATGATAGCGCCATTGTTGGCGTCTTTATTTAATGACTCTGATGCTTTCATATTTTCCCGTGTCATGGAAACGTGCCTACATTCGTCCACTTCTCAAAGTAAATCGTCCATTATCTCCACTAGACACTCGTCCTATCGCCAACTTATGTGAGCTCTCTAAAATTCTTGAACGAATCGTCCATGGAAAAATTACCATATTTATCGAACAGAATAATATTCTTGATCCACGCCAGTCTGGCCAGCGACGCGGATTCAGCACCCAATCGGCTTTATTAAGGATTTGTCACGATGTCAGACGCGGGGTGGATGACAGGCGCTTAACGATTCTCGTTTTGTTCGATCTTAGTAAAGCTTTAGATATGGTATCACATGCAATTTTATTGACCAAGCTACGCAATAACGGTTTCTCTCATGGCGCGATTAAATGGGTTCTCTCCTATCTATCAGGCAGATCGCAAGCAGTTATAGACGATGATGGAAATATATCAAGTTGGTTGAGCACCTCATCTGGGGTACCACAAGAGTCCGTTCTTGGTCCCTTGCTGTTTTCACTTTTCATAAACGACATCGCCGATGATCTTGTGTACTCTCAGCATATGAGAGAGAGAGAGAGAGAGAGAGAGAGAGAGAGAGAGAGAGAGAGAGAGAGAGAGAGAGAGATAGATAGATATATTTATTTATCCATAGCAATGTTGGATAAGTACCACACATTTACAATAGGCCATGCATGGTACTAGAGAACAAGATCAGAAACAGAAGAAAAAACAGATCAATAATAAAATACAATAAAATCAAATAGAGAATAAAGTAAAATAATGATGAAAGGACAAAAAAAAATAAAAAAAAAGAGTCAGCACGCTCGCGGACTAGTCCCTGAGAAACTCAGTAACAAATAGATGCTGTCTCAGCCGGGAACGAAAAACCGAGAGAGAGGGAGACCCACGCACCTCAGAGGGAAGAGATTCCCAGAAATAGACCCCAGCCACCGAAAACGATCGTTGATAGGCCTCAGTGCTGAAGCGAGGAAGAAGAAGAAGAACACTCGTCGGTCGCCGACGAGGATCTTGGGCAGCCACGGGACGATCGACAAATTTACTTCGCAGATAGTCAGGAGAGTTTGTACGCAGGATGACATACAGTTGAGTACCAAGAAGATAGAGTCTACGGTCCCGTGCTGAGAGCCAGCCAAGAGCTCGGTGGTGAGGGGTAATATGCTCGTCCCTTGCAACTCCGCAGACGAAGCGCACACAGCAATTCTGAAGACGCTGAAGGCGAGTATTGAGCCCCCTCGAAACATCATTGTAAACAACGCAGCAATAATCAAATAGTGGAAAAACCAGGGTCATTACGAGAGAGGTACGCAAGGCAGCTGAAAAAAGCCGACGTGATACAGAGAGATGGTGGAGAGCACAATGCACTCTACTGGATACAGCGTCAACCTGGGGAACCCAGGACAAGGTACTGTCAAATATGAGCCCCAGATTTCGAACTGACTGAAAGAATGGTACAATATCGCCATTAACCATTACTAGCGGACACGCCGTGAGGTTAAGACGAGAGAGAAACGGCGAACTCCCGAGAATAATGGCCTGCATCTTAGTCGAATTCAGGCGAAGTGAGTTGGTGCACGACCACTCATAGACCGCAGCAGCATCTTGATTAAGCTGTAAAATGGCCTGGGGGTCTCAGCTGCAGGGCACTGAAGATATATTTGAAGATCATCTGCATAAATCAGATGTTCCGAATGCCTGAGGACTCGTGAGACGTCGTTGATAAAGACAACGAATAGCAGAGGGCCAAGAACAGAACCCTAAGGAATTCCTTGATCAAGAGGAGCCCAGGAAGATAATTCACCAGATGGGCCAACCACCAGATGAGAAAGAAAGAGAGAGAGAGGAGAGAGAGAGATGATTCTCGCAAAGAGCGCTACCCGGTCAGCTGCTGTCCTTAAATTTAAATTTTTGGAAATTTTAAATCTTCAGCACGGGGTTCGCTCCTTGTACTCAAGGACCACATTCTTTCGAAAACCTCAAAATGTTATCAGTTTCTTCGTATCTTCAGCTGTTCTCGAGACATTGGAAAATTTCACTTCCCGATAAGAAAAAAAAACATCAATTATTATTATTTTGTTAATCGGATGACTATGACGAGCCCTCAGTACTCTTCCCTCACCACTTCTCTGCACCATTGTCCGCCATGCTCGAAAGGAAGATCCGACTTGGTGGAAAGTGGAGGGGATTGGAGTGGGAATGGCCATATCGGTCCACGTACTACTACCATCCACTTCTCCACGTCACCACTCCCTTATCTCGACCCAGCTCGCCCTCGCCACATTAGTCCCCTTTCTATTCCTCAGCTTCTTCTCGTACCTCTACGCTCTTCTCCCTGCCCTCGTTCTCAACTTGTATCTTTTGGCTTCCTCTCTCACCATTCATCCCGGCGACCTTCAGTCTGGCTGCGTCCACGTGATATATTTTTCCTACACCATCTCGATCTTCTCTCTGTCTTCCCATTCTTATATCTCTGCCCCCTACCCCATTACTATCCACATCAATGTATCGAACAACCACATCCTTCTCGCGTACTTCCTCCCGAACTTTCTATTTTCTATCCATCATACTTATTTCATCACAGCTTTTCGTACCCTATCTTTCAGCTGTGCCTCCTGTCCCCCATTTTTCTCAAACACGTGCCCCATGTATTGCCCTCCCCCCTTACTGAATCTCATCACGGTACGGTACGGTATGGAACGGTAGTTTCCTCCACGTTCATCTCCAGTTTCTTTTTCTTGAAATTATTCTTCGACCTTCTTATCTAAAATCTAAATGCAAATTCAAAAACTAATCACTTTCAATTTGTAATTAGAAGAAAATTTAAATACAACTTGCATTTGTAATTGAAAATTTGTATTTTAAATAAAATTTACATGAGAAAAAATGTAAATACTAATCAATTCCTATGTGTAATAACAAAAGATCCGACTGCTCTTTATAATAGGAACTGGTATTTTAATAAAATATAATCACCAAATACGATTGTATTTTGTAATTAGAGTTTAATCAACAGCAGTTATCAATTAATTATTCCCAGCACTAACTTGGAGTCAGTGGAGTAATATTGGGATTACTTGACTCGAGTCACTGATTTATATTGAGTTTAGTTGGGGCAGCTGTTCTCGAAGGCGAGCGGGATTTTAATCGAAGTTGAAAATCTTCTAAGTGGCGGGCATTTGCAAAAATTGTTAATTTTGGGATCATTGTCCATCGAAAACTGGCATTTGGACTGGAACTTTCAGATTTTCTCGGACTTCCAGTCTGGCATTTGCACTCATACTTTTAACTTATATCGCTATCACTAGTGAGTTTGCTCAGGATTGTGAAAGTTGGTGGCGGTTCTTGTAATTTAATAATGCAAAAAAGTATTCAGGAATCCCTGAAAAAATACCTCATATAAGTTTTTCCCTAATTTCCCGCTGTAGCGACGAAAAAAATCCTTAATAAAGAGACGAATTCCATGATCAAGCATCACTGGACCAATCAATGGTATCAAAATTCACTGGTGGATAGGGCATAAAACCAATCACATTTGAGTATGAGTGTCGCGTAATAGCTGGCCCCCTAGAAGATGTTCAGGGGAGCATGATATGTCGGTATATATTGTGACGGTACGACCAACCGAGCGACATCAAGTGCACGGATGGCCGGAACGTTGCAGTAAGGCCCGCCTATTCACCCGGTCCCGGGTAAAGGTGGGCAAATCTCGCAGACAACCGAAGGCACCTCCGAATTACGCGGGGCTAACTCTCTCTCGGTACCTCTCATCAGAGAGAGTACGGGGGGAGAGAGCGCGCTAGGATCCGACTAAGGAGAGAGGGCACGTAGGGAGCGCGCGAGCACAAGAAACTGACTTAAACCGGATAAAACTGGATATGATGAGTCACCGCTCTAGTATCCAGATTTATCCATACACGCAAATTCTCCGAAATCATAATCGAAAACAATTCGGAGAATATCGCGACGCTCTTCACCAAAATTCCCACTCAATACTGACCAGCCTATCAGATCGTTGCGCTGGTCAGTACACGAAACTCTATTTAGGAGCAAGACGAGCAAGACTCGCTCTCATTAAGCAGTCATCTCTTGTTAGCATTACACGTGGCAGACGTCACTCTGCTAAAATTCTCGACATCTTTACCATTCTTGAAGCCCGGAGAGACCCGACGTCTCATCGAGGACTTCAAGGCACACCCGACAACAACGCGATCCACATCGTGTCTTCAATCTTGAATCGTCTTTTCAAAGACGATTCGAATTGACCACTAAATCGTCTTTTTAAAGACGATTCAGATAGAACGTAAACGTGATTCGTCTTTCTGAAGACGAATCATTTGACAACTCCTTAAATAAAGAATTCCAGATACCAGGGAACCCATCTCAAGTGAAGCCCTGAGCATTGCGCCCAGAAGTTTAAACTTGAGACGGGCGATCGTCTCAGAACACCTCTTACCCCTAGGTAGGCTCCTCGAACCGTGTGAAGCCCCAGCTATTGCAGCTGGAAGTTGGATCACGGCAAGAGGTAATTCTTGTTCGAAAACCCAGTATATCAAACCGTAAGCGTACTCTTAAAGTGCGCATACTCTGGAATAACTTCTCGAAACGTGGCGACGTCTACCAACGCACTTCGTCGAACTTTATCGCGACCGATCAAGCGTCTCACGCGACTCGACGAGACTAACGCGACGAACACCAAGGGGACAAACTGGACTCTTCCTATCCTCGAGATTAACCGTGAGATCCGTCTCACAGATTTATTAACTTGTTAAATTTAGCTTCATTCCCTTTATTAATTTACTTTTTCTTACATCAACCTCTAGGCTTCCCCTTTTATTAACGTTTCAGTCGTATTGCAAAGCGACACATTACAAGTAAAATAATACATAAATTTGGACTCCTTGCATTTTACTCTCGCTTCTCGAGAGTAAAATAAAGAGCTCAATTCCGCTTCTCGGAATTGAGATAACTTGGACCCCCAATCTATTTTCAATGGCCGATAATGAAGGGTCAACCAACGCGCAGAACTAGTGCTCATAGTCGTGGTTAGCACTCTGAGGCCATCTCGAAAAAACACATGAAAATTCTTGGGCCTTCAGCCTATGCAAAATAAAAGCAAAATCCTCTTATTCCCGGCTTTTCCTTTCGAGTCCAGTACTTGAACTTTGCGTACGGTCAATGACCGACACATAAACATACATATCCATAAATAAATTCGTCGCTCGCCTTCCGAGCGACAACAATCGAGAGAGAGAACAGCAGTCACGGGTGTATGTACAGCAGGCGCGGCTGTAATTTCTCAAATCTCGATAATGTGAGACACGGCAATTTAATTATTTGCGGCGGGACGCAAAAACCTCGTCGCCGGTCTAGTTTTCTCGAACTTCTCTACGTCAATTATGTGAATGATTATTGGGCGCCAGTGGGATGACCATCCCACGAATTTATCTTTTTTTTTCACACTCTCGGTAACCCGACTATACGACCACCTCAGGTGGGCTCTTGTGCGACGTCACGGCCCCCCGCGGCCCACCGGATCCCCCGATATCGCAGCACCAGGGAAGGAACAGATAGACAGAGCAATATGACGAGTACTTACTTGTTCGATGATCTCTTTATTTAACAATAAGTGTCACAATGTCGTCCGTCTCGCTCTCGCTCGCTCGATCTCTCACACGTCCCTGGCTAACTAACGTCCCGCTCTTCCGTCTCACTCTTTCACACGTCCTACCGATATCGTTAGATGAACACGGCTGTCTCGATATAATTTTGTAACCGTGCTATTAAGCGGGTCTCTACGAAAAGGGTTTTACACGTGGTTGCAACACGTCTGTCTTGGGTGATCGGCACGGGAGAAGTGATTTTGCATGCGTCGCTCGATATTTCACGCAGTTCGGCACATGCCCTTTGTCACTTGTCCCACTCTCGGCAGCCCATCTTTGACGACTCTGTCGTCAAGCGGTCTCGTCGATATTCGACGTGTCACCCCTAGATCTCGAGGGATGGCGCCAAGAGTGTCAATCGGAATTATCCTCGCCGAGCGAGGGTTATATGAATTCCCTTGTCTCAAATGTTACAATATATATTCTATATATACCAAACAAAGGTACACGTTCCCATTTAAAAAAACAATTTTGACCTCTAAATGACCTTGAAAACGTTCACCCAATGAAAATTACAGTAGCACAGTGTATTTTCCCCTTCGAACCATGAAACTTTTATTTCAAACACTTTTCTCTCGAACCCGTTGTTCAAAAGATATTCCGTTGTGTCACTTGAAATGGACCACCCTGTACATGGCGTGGGTCGCAGGAAGTCTTAATAGGTACCTGTCGTTGAGACCATCTGCCGACTTTTGTTTTTTGCTGGTTCCTTTTTGTTTAGTTCGTTGCTATGATGTACTAACATATGTAAGATCGAGTTTTTACTTTAATGAATAAAAACCAAATATGTTTACCGTACATCCCATGTAGAAATTGGTCTTGCCTAAGAATAACTCAACAGTACCCTCGCAGATGAGTTTTCCTGTACAGTCTCAATCATTGAAATCAGAAAACTGAGGGTTAAGATAGTATCAATATGGCAAAACGATCTGTCAACACGTTTTATTTTAATAGGACTATCGCAGAACCGTCGCAAACTTGCGGGAAATGAATGAAAATTGCTAGCATCTTCTTTCTGAAGGAAGATAATCAGAACAGTAGGGGTTGAAAAAATATAAATGCGGCAAAATTATCTGTCAACGCCTTCGATTCATACAGAATTATCGTAAAACGGTCGAGAACTCACGCGAACTAAAAAAAATGCCTGCATCTGATAAATCTTTCTGGGATGGATGCATCTAGGAGATAAAATTCGGAAAAGTGGCAGTTGAAAATATGTAAATTCCGCAGAACCATTGTTTAAGTTATGGAATTCATGCGGACCATTCGTGGAAGTATCAGGGTTACGTTAGAAATTTCAAAAACAAACCGGTTTTCACCCTTTTTTTTACTATAGATATAATAAACTATTGCTATGATAGGTTCAGGTCATAGACCTCCATATCTTTGCAACAAATTAATTTCGAGTAATCAAAATCAGTTTATTAGTTGTGAGGTGTCATGCAAAGCTTACATATAATTCCTTATATACAAATTTTCGGTGGAAAATTTTCAGGACAATTGTCGAAACCTATCGAGATATATAGAACTCGTCCGGATATTAATAAAACTGCAAATCATTTTTGAGATACTGACAACTAAGATACTAATTTCATACAGGTAATGATATAATGTAACTAGCAAGAGGTGGAACTCGAGTTCTACTGTAGCCGCCAGCTCTTAGGTTGGCTAGCACTCTATGTTACCAACTAATTTCCTTGGCATTGAGGCAAAACCAACATACATTACGAATTATATCAATTTCGTTTGTGTTTTTATGAAGTACGCCTAAAAATGGTGCAAAGAGAAGTGTGAAAGAAGTTCTAAGACATTATGATTCTAGAGAAATAGCGGATAGTTTTAGAGTATCATCGAACTTTGTGCCAAGAAAGGAATACTGTGAGTAACTACCATAAATACTTCACGTCGAAAGAAGTCGGAATGCGCTAGCGAGTATTAGCACCAAAACATTCTGTGTGAAAAAATTTTTTTTCAAGTTTAATGCGTCCGAAAACTGCTGGGCAAAAAAATTATCCACTCTAGACAAAGGATAAGATGTTCTTTTTGAAACATAGTACATCGTATACCAAGGTGGTAATGTGGTACTTTTAAGGCCAATCGGGATGTTTGAGTACAAGTCATAAAGAGCACGCTTTGCATGCTCGTCTACGTCTCTTACTAAAAACATCGTGTGAAAACTCCGTCGTGCACACGATACTTTAGATATTACAACATGTTTTCCAAGCTTCTTTATTAAGAAGCTGTTACGCACGCGGAAACTGTGTCGATGGAATCGCGGGGGGTCCGGGGGTGGACACCCCTGGTGGAGTCAAGGCGCAGAACTTTTTGCGGAGGTAAAAGGGGTGGTGCCCCCCGTGAAGTTTGGGAAGTGGAAGCTCCTCGAGGATACGAAACGTTGTTTTCCAATAGATAAATTTTAAAATAGAAATTTATATACAGGGTGTATACTAATGTATGCAAAAAATGATGCTTTCCCCTTACGGTGTCTTAAATAAAAAAAAAAAAGGATTTTTAAAAATTGTGTACGATTAAAACTGATGGACTTATTAGCAATTTGCGTCGAACAAAGAGCGCTCGATCGAAGGGGAATTTGAAATACTTGGGATGGCAGTAGTAACGGCAGTGGTAGAAGCGGAGCACGTAAATAATGCTCGTGAGCACTACCCATTGAATACCACATGAACGCGCAAGAGCAAAACAAATTAACGTTGGGCGTGCGGCAACGTTCATGCTTGTCGTGATGGCCTACCTCAGCCCCCTGACCCTCTCAACTGCTCCGTATACAAAAAATATTTTGTGGTTTGTCCCAGGTTTATAACTTCTGAATCATCCTGTATGGACACTGAAGGGCATTAATGCCAGGTCTGACAATTTTGAGGGGGTTCGGCACCTTTTTTACGGCCCTGGCAAAGTGACAATCGTTAGAGTGGTGGTCGCGATCTCATATAGATGACACATTCAAGCGACAGATTAAAATGACAGATCGTGATCAAGCTTAATTTTGAGGTTTTGCGGTGCGTTTCTTCAGCAGAAGTGGATGTGACAGCTGAGATATCTATAATATTTGACACATCGTGATCGAGATTGATTTTGAGGTTTCACGATCTGTTTATTCGGAGAAAGCGAATATATGTGACAGCTGAGCTATATGCGTAATCCATAACATTTGAATCGCGAATGTGAATAAAGAAATTAAAACGTTGAAAAATCTGGAAATATATTTCCTAAAGAAGAAGTATAATGATCTTTAAAAACAATTAATTATGTTTGGAAAATATTCAATTAATATCAAAGAAAGGCTTTTTCATCATTGAATAATTTTTTTAATAAATTGTAGTTTATGCTTCAACGGTAAAGTTGTGGAAAAAATCGACGTATTAGTGAAAGATTCCGAAAAATTTTGTTTCAAATTTGTGAGTCATTTCTGATGCATGAGCATTATCGAAAATGAACCAGAAATCATTTTCGTGTGAAACGTTCTTCCTCATCGTGTGATATAATTATGATGATCGTATTGTCACGTCCTGGGTGAGAACGATAGGGTATAAATAAAAATAGGGGTGCCTCTTGTTTCGGCCGGAATGCGCCGGTCGGGGATAGAGGCTTGCGGTAATGAAAGTGGTAAATTTTTACTTACTTTTTGGGCGTAGCGGGTCTTTATTCCAACGTGATAATTTCTTCGTTGTCGTCGGAGTCCGCGCTGTCGGAGTCTGCGCCTAACGTAGACACGTCGCTGACACTATCTCTATGGGGCCGGTGAACGGGTCCCGGAAGAATCGGGTCGGGGAGAACGTACGGGGCCGTTCCCTCGGGAATTCTAAATATCGTGGCTACTCCCACAGGGCGCTCCTTGATACTCGGTGATCCGAGAGGAAAATCGGATTTCGTTGAAGGGCCCGGTAGGGGTTGGGCCACGATTTTTACTGCCGTTTCAGCAACCGGTACAATAACCCGTACTTCACCGTTACTTCCGCCCACAGAATGTCGTTCGATAAAAGCGAGGCGCTTTAATTTTTTATCCTTGCCACCGCGGCGTTTACCCATATAAATCTAAATTAAAAAAGATTTGGTGACCCCTCTTTGAGTGAGTCCTAACTCTCGGGCAGAACTCTCATATGGTAGGGTTGGTTAGAGTACAGAGCGTGCATCTGGTGCACAGGGCTGTACCCGGAGAGAGGAATAAGTAACTACGTGAGCATGTGCATCTAGCGCACTATGCTGTAGTTAGAGAGAGTGAGAAAAGTAACTACTTAGGCATGTGCAACTAGCGCACTATGCTGTAGTTAGAGAGAGTGAGAAAAGTAACGACTCAGGCATGTGCATCTAGCGCACTATGCTGTAGTTAGAGAGAGAGAGGTAGAAAAGTAACTACGTGAGCATGTGCATCTAGCGCACTATGCTGTAGTTAGAGAGAAAAGTAACTACTCAGGCATGTGCAACTAGCGCACTATGCTGTAGTTAGAGAGAGTGAGAAAAGTAACTACTCAGGCATGTGCATCTAGCGCACTATGCTGTAGTTAGAGAGAGAGGTAGAAAAGTAACTACGTGAGCATGTGCATCTAGCGCACTATGCTGTAGTTAGAGAGAGAGGTGTTGGAAATACGTGGATTTTGATGGGAGTTCCGCTCGAGAATGTAGACAGCTCGAAGTTCGGTTTGTTCAATTTCCCCCTCTTATTTAATGCCGCTGGTGCACAAATGAAACGCGAAAGCGTTTTATTTTTCTTTGGTTTTTTTTTTGATATTTATTTGTTTTTTATGTTTTCTTACACTGGTTTTGCCGGGGCTACCGTGCTACCGATTCTTATGTTGAAAAAACAGTACAATATTTTAACTTAGAATGAATTTGAATAATTCGCGACGGGCTATAGCTTTGAGTGATCTCGGGTGATCAGGCTCGAAGTTCGACTGACTTGTCCTTAATTCGCGATGGTCATTATATAAGCCCTTATTCTATTGTCGCGTAAAGTGGGAGACGTCGGCGCGTGAGGGAAGAGTTTCTCTCACACCTCGAAATTCTGCTGACGATAATCTCCAGACGCATTTCCAGTTATGACGACTGGTGATATGAAAAATCAGCGTCAAGACATCGATACTCTCCAGACGAAATTCCGACTATTGTTGGTGCCGGGATATCGATATTCTCGAGGCATGATTGTAGTTTAAGTGATATACAAAGTCAGCGTCGAGACATCGATTCTCTTCGGACGGAATTCCGATTATTATTAATGCCGGTACATCGATATTCTCGAGGCGCAACTTTTGCTTATGTTTAGGCTCGTCCCTAGGCGATAAGCGCGGTCATCTTGTGCGAGCCGGCGAGACGCTGTTTCTCACCGGCTTCCAACATCTGTGGGAGGTCGGTGATAATGCGCGACATACGCCGGTTCGTCACTCACGCGCCTTCTCCCCGCGACGAGCTTCGTTAGTATTTTAAAGACTGAAATTTCGTATGTATGCTCGCAGGCATATTTCGTGCTTGGCGGGAGAACTCCGGCAATGAGGGTCACCCCTGGTCATTCGTGTTTTTCCCGTGAATAAATGAGAGATTAAATATTTCTACTGCGGATCATACGGATCCGGTATTATGTTTGAGAAATGGTATATGAAATAAAATTTTTTTAAATTTATTTGTGTTTTTTCGACCCAGGACGTTACAGTATTAATATTAATAATAATAATGATATAAATAATAATTATTATTATTCTTATTCTAATTATTATGATGATAGTTGTGATAATGAAAACAATGATTACTGATACTCCAATTCTCATGATGATTCCTATTATTACTCGTGTTATTCGATCGGCATTAATGCACTGGGGCATGTTGAAATTAATTCCACTTCTGGTTTCTTGGAATAATATAACTGATGATTGATTCTTTCTCAATTTTCACAAAGATTAAAAATTATGTCACGAATCGAAGTGCAAAGTTTTTTATTCATAATTGATAAAAACTATGAAAACTAGCATTTCTCGGAATATGTTGGCATAACTGACAGAGAGGAGTGGTCGAGGAGAACCCAAAGACGGTTAGAGTAAAAGAACCGAATCCTTGTGGGGCGACGACTATCATTACTGTTGATGTGAGTTGTAATCGAAAAAGGTCAGCACCACGGTTGAAATGATTGGACTAGGGCTTTAGACTAGATACAAATTATAAAAAAGTTTTGATAGTTTAAAAATTATTTTCAAAAAATCAACAATCAAAATGGAACACTGCTGGTGGTGCTTTTGCCACTGAGGACGATCCTATAGCGGGAATTGTAAGAGTTCGTGTTTTACTACACATGATCAAAATGATGACCAAATATCCCACATTGATCAATGGGCAAATAAATATCAATGGCAAAATAAAACCTAAGTGTCCGATTAAAAGATGCCGTTCTACTCAATATCTGAAAAACTACGATGCCCTTGTCATGTTTATTGAAATCTCATGCGGTTGTAGTAAACATGCATGGCTAACCACGAGAAAAAAGACTCATCTTCCACTGCGAGCCCAATGGTTATTTTTTTCCCAATGGCTGCTTCAGTTTCATTGATTAACATTGGATGACGAGCAGCCTATCCTAGATATTCATATTTGGACACCCTGACAGGTGAAACAAATCCTGAGTGTTGTATCAAGAATCGTGATATATGATTGAAGACTTGAAAACCCTCCACAGCCATTTTCATTTCATGTATTAGCTTTTGATAACGTGCATACGTGTATTGAGATATCCACTTTTCACCCTTAGAATGTGAAACAAGTGGAGAGGAAGGGACGAAAAATTGTAAAATAACGTCAGGGAGCAGATGAAACCAACAACCATGCTTGTTTCATTTCATAAGTTCGGATTACGAGCAGCCCGATCTAGAGATACAAATTTAAACACCTTAATAGGTGAAACAGATAGCAAGAATGGCACGAAAAATTATAAAATAATGTCAGAGATCAGATAAACTCAAAGTCTATGCTTGTTTCATTCCCTAACATTGAATTCAGAGCAGCCCGATCTCGGGACTCACATTAGGACACCTAAAGAGGCGAAACATATGGCGAGTATAGCACGAAAAATTATAACATAATGTCGGGAATCAGATGGAACGGAAGACCATGCTGGTTTGATTTCCTCGCAACAGATTACGAGCAGACCAATCTCAAGATTCACATTTGGACACCTAAAGAGGTAAAACAAATAGCAAGTATGGCACGAAAAGTTATAAAACAATGTAAGGGATTATATGGAAACAATGTCCATCCTTGTTTAATGTACTAGCATCAGATTGCGAGCAGCCCGATCTCGAGATTCACATTTCGACACCTTACGAGGTGAAACAAATGGCAAGAATGACACGAAAAATTATAAAATAATGTCAGGGATCAGATGGAACCAAAAGCCATGCTGATTACATTTCCTAACATCGAATAGCAAGCAGCACGATCTCGAGATTCACATTTGGACACCTTACGAGGTGAAACAAATAGCGAGAATAGCACGAAAAATTGTATAATAATGGTAGGGATCAGATAGACCCAAAAGCTATGTTTGTTTCATTTCTTAACAGCAGATTACGAGCAGCCCAATCTCGGATTCACATTCGGACGCCTGAAGAGGTGAAACGAATGGAAAGTATGATACGAAAAATTATATAATAATGTTAGGGATCAGATGCAACCAAAAGCTATGTTTGTTTCATTCCCTAACATCGGATTACGAGCAGCCCAATCTCGAGGTTCACATTCAGACACCTTAAGAGATAAAACAAATGGTGAGAATGCCACAAAAATTATAAAACGATGTCAGGTATACGATGAAACGAAAGTCCATGCTTGTTTCATTTCCTCACATCGGGCTGCTTGTTAGCAGATGTTCGGAGATGAAACAAGCATAGATTTTGGGTCAAACTGATCCCTTACATTATTTTATAATTTTTCGTGCTATTCTCGCCATTTGTTTCACCTCTTAAGGTGCCCAAATGTGAATCTCAAGATCGGGCTGCTCGTAATCCGATGTTAGTGCACGAAACAAGCATGAACTTTGGGCCATCTGATCCCTGACATTATTTTATATTTTTTCGTGCCATTATCGTCATTTGTTTCAGATTTTAAGGTATCCAAATGTTAATCTCGTGATCAGGCTGCTCGTAATCTGATGCTATGAAATTAAACAAGCGTGGACTTTGGTTCGATCTGATCCCTGACATTATTTTATAATTTTTCGTGCCATATTCGCCATTTGTCTCACCGCTTTAGATATTCGAATATGAATCTCAAGATCAGGCTGTTCGTTTTCTGACGTTAGGAAATGAAACAAACATAGCTTTTAGGTCTATCTGATCTCTGACATTATTTTATAATTTTTTGTGACATTCTCGCTATTTGTTTCACCTCTTAAGGTGTCCAAATGTGAATCTCGAGCTTTTATCCGATAATTACATATTTTTTCCGAAAAGGGCAAAAAGAATAAAAAAAGATTCTTTATTTAATCGTTCAAATCCGATGAGTAGTTACGAAGTTATGATTTTTACAAAATTGAGAATTCATTGATCATTATCTCGAGAACTAACAATAGTGGGGTTATGAAATTTTGGTGAAATGTTATGGATATATTAGTCAATATGGGCATTTCAAAGAACAATATATCCATTTAACCAAATATTCATCCCCCTCCCCCCCACTATTGTTGCTTCTCGATACAATGATTAATAAATTCTCAATTTTGTAAAAATCATAACTTCGTAATTGCTGATTGGATAGAAACGATTAAAAAAGAATTTTTTTTGTTTTTTTCGCCCTTTTCGAAAAAAAAATAATATGTCATCATCGGATAAAAGCTAATCAGACAGTTTTCGGGGTAAATTAACAAAAAACAATTTTTTCCTCTTCGCTGATGCCCTCTTCCGACTTAAAAAATCCGGTGGAGTTTCGTAGTGCGCCCCTCTATCAGAAAAACAAATAGTGAGTGGTATTCCGGGTGGCCCTATCGTAGAAAAAAAAAATCGTAAAATTTTCCCGAAAACTGTCTAATGAGCTTTTCACCGATGATGGCATATTTTTTTTCGAAAAGGGCGAAACAAGTAAAAAAGATTCTTCCTTTAATGGTTTTAATCCAATCAGCAATTACGAAGTTATGATTTTTACAAAATTGAGAATTTATTAATCATTATCTCGAGAACCAACAATAGTGGGGGGATGAAATTTTGATAAAATGTCATGGATATATTGTCCTTGGAAATGCCGAAAAAGTAAAAACCGCAGTTTTTTTAAATTTTTTTATGCTTAGCCCCTTGTCTGATCATTATTTTCAGTGCAGAAATAAAAGCCTTAATGATTCGGCTCATCATCTTTACCGAATCGTTTATTTCAAAATAATTAGGGCCCTTCCTGGCCAGATATCCCCTTAGAAATATCCAGACAAAATGTAACTGTGCGACTAGATAAATCGGATGTAAATCTTCTGAAACGGAATCATCACCCGACTCTACGATAAGTTTCTTTTTAGTAATTCGAGACTTTCTCAGACAGATACAGCTTTAACAATGTCGCGGAAAAATATAATCCGGCGACTGGCTAGATGGCATGCAATTTTTTTTCAGCTCTCCCCCTGTTCATTATTGTTGGTGTTAATTTAGAGGCTTCTGTGCAGAAATAATTTAAAAAAAAATAAACATTTGGAAAAGCTATCAGTCTGATTAATTACTTGAGTTTTTTAATCAATTCTTACTAATCAATGCTAAAAAAGTATTTTCCTTTTTTTAATCATTTTTCCTTTTTATTCCCAACAGCTGAGCCATCGTAACAGGCATGAACGTTGCCGCATGCCTAGCGTTTATTTGTTACAGCCTCGCTTGTTCGTGTGGCATTCAACGGTGTAGGCTTACGAGCATTGTTTCACAAGCTCCGCTTATACTTCTGCCATCCCCACCGCCATCCACCCTCTTTTAAATTTCCCTTTGACCGAGCGCTCATTAGTCGACGCAAATCGCCAATAAGTCGACCAACTTTGATCGTACAAAATTTTCGAAAAGAATTTTTCTTTTTGGTTTGAGATACTCTATCCGGCGAGCATAATACTTTGCATATGTGAGTATACAGCCTGTATATTTAAAGTAGAGCATGTATTCCACAAGTTAAAATGGAAGTACCTACTCCTGAAAAATATTATAATTATGTGTATTTAACAGTGGCGGATTTACACATTTCCCAAGTATAGGCTGGTAAATTTTTGCCGCCCTTACCTCGAAAATTGTCAGTTCCTAGATTATTTTTACAATCCAAAAATTTTATTGAAATTGCACAAGAAATAGTTTTTGGGTATATTTCTGAGCTAATAAAAGCTCAATCATGTACGAATAATAAGGCGGGGTAATGAACCAGAAATAAGTGTCGATCCGTTATTCAATTATTTCAGGAAACTATCAACCGAGGCTTTGATTATTGAAGTGCGGGACCGTTAAAAATCACAACACTCGTGTCTCGTGTTATACGGGATAGAAAAAGATAGGATATAAGAAAACACGTGCGAGTGATACGTAACGTTGTTCATAAATTGTCATACAAAGTGTGGGCAGAGGCCGATTACTGGTTGTAGGCTGCGAACTGGGTGTTTTACCATAGAATATAATACAAGAGCCCACGACCAAGATTTTTGTCTCATAGCAACCCGGCTAAAACCTTTTGTTATCGATAGATTATACGACCCTGAACTCAGAAATGCGGTATTCAGACATTTTGCGGGTAGCGTTCGATCCAGGCGAATTTTCAAAACTGTCAACAAATTGAGCCGACCTGATCCATAGCAACCCGTCTGATTTCCGGAACGTAGTTAGATGGTAGTCCTGAGGTACCAAAGACACGTTTTTCAGACACCAGTAGCGTAGCGTGTGTCCAGTAGACCATTTTGAAAAAAATGAGACAAAAAATGGATGTATAGCATCCCATCTGAAAATCATTTTTATAAGTAGACTGGCGTAAGTTGATGCGAAAAAAAAACAGTTTTCAGAAAAAAATCGTGTCACCACACATGTTCGGAGCATTTTGAAACTGTCAACAAATTTAGCCAACCTAATCCATAGCATCTCGTCTGAAAACTGTTGCACATGATAAAATAAGTTACCTAGATATAGAAAAAATTATTATCAGACGAATTGAGTGTAGCAGCTAACCTATCAGACAACTTTTAGATAGCGAAGAATCGTAAAATACCCGTATTCATGCTCGTATTCATGCTGCACTCCTAAAACTTCTTGATAATGATTACAAAAGCAGTTACCTTATACGGTTAAACTAAACTTGAAGGATTTTTTAAATAAATTGTACAAAATGGGACAGTGATAAATATTTATATATTTATTCATCGAACATTTCAATCACTATCGGAGTCATCATAATCGTCGTTGTCGTCGTCACTCGCCAGGTCGCTATCTATGTCAGTATCGTTATCTAGAAAATAATTATCATTAGTCAAAATCAATCACCTCTTCGTAAAAATTTGATAAACAAAGTGATTTCAACAATACCCGTGGATGTCGATTCATCGTCAATAATAACGTCGCTCAATTCGGGAAGTTGTTCACCGAAGAACTACGAAAATTCTAAATGGCCCTCGTTGTTAATCCACCCAAAGTCGGTCGCATTCAAATTTGTTGGGGTCTTCGAGTGAGCGTTGCGCCACATCTCCGCTATTATACTTGGTGCGTAAGAAATGTTGTTCGAGTTCCGTTTTGCACGGTGGCAGATTGCAGGCATCATAATTAGCTAGATTTAGACTGAGAGCAGTTGAAGACTCGTGTCCTCTTTTGATTTTATCTGTTTTGGAAAAAATGTGTAGCCTAGCCAAATCCACGTTATTAATTTTTTTCTCATTATACAATGGGCACGTGAATTCTTGCAAAATTTGTAAGGTATCCTCGGCATTTGTGCCTAAATCCGCGAAAGCTTTCTGGTAGCGAATAGAATTTCTGAGGATTTCTAATGGCCTTTTTTTCTCTTGCGATAAAATGAGGGATTATAATCGCACCCTGTCATCGCATGATAACCGGGTAAAGCTTTTGATAATGACGATCCCAATGTCTCATACAGCAGCGAACCATCAATATAACGGCGATTATTACTCACACCGACATCCATCCAAATTTTGATCTTGCCTTTTATAACCTCGATATTCCCAAGCATAATTATTAAAATATCAGTGTCGCAGCATCGAATGGACACTGTAGCTCGTTTATTTATCTGACAGACATGGTAAACCATCTTCGTATCAGCTTTCTCATGCTCTGGACAGGAAAGATCCTCGTTAACTGTTTGTTTCATGGCACCATTTCCAACAGAATATTCGTAACACATGTCGTGATTAATACGTATGGTTTTTTTGCCGATAATACGTGCCATATCCGGCTCTGACTAGTTATCGGAGGGTAATAAGTGAATAAATAGCCCATCTTGACATAGGACCGTAACAAGTGTTGGGGCGTTGCAAACAACCCCGGAACGTTTCTTTTCAAAATGCTCCGAACATGTGTGGTGACACGATTTTTTTCTGAAAACTGTTTTTTTTTCGCATCAACTTACGCCAGTCTACTTATAAAAATGATTTTCAGACGGGATGCTATACATCCATTTTTTTGTCTCATTTTTTTCAAAATGGCTACTGGACACACGCTACGCTACTGGTATCTGAAAAACGTGTTTTTGGTACCTCAGGACTACCATCTAACTACGTTCCGGAAATCAGACGGGTTACTATGGATCAGGTCGGCTCAATTTGTTGACAGTTTTGAAAATTCGCCTGGATCGAACGCTACGCGCAAAATGTCTGAATACTGCATTTCTGAGTTCAGGGTCGTATAATCTATCGATTACAAAAGATTTAGCCGAGTTGCTATGGATCAGGTTGGCTCAATTTGTTAACATCTTTGAAAATTCGTCCAGGTCGAACGCTACGCGCAAAATGTCTGAAAACTCAATTTTTTGAAATAAAATACCAAACACTATGTACGTTTTCAATATCAGACGGGATGCTATATATCCGCCTGCCTATTTTTTTGACATAGCAGAAATGGCCCCCCACGAAAATGCTACACTTTTGAACGTTACTACCCACTTAGTCTGCTTCAGGGTCATATTATCTATCAATTTTATAAGGTTTTAGCCGGGTTGCTATGAGACATGGTTTTGGTCGTGGGCTCTCGTACTAATATAAAAGTTTGCGATACCGTTCAATGTACAATGAAAGGGAAGAGGGAAAAGTCATCGGAAAGATGTCTTGTATACTTCTTTCTGCAAAACATCAGAAAACCGTCTTGCAAAAATCTTTTTGATTTCTGTAAAAAAAAATCTAAAAAAAAAAATTTGGCTAAAAAAAATCGAGAAAATTCGGCCCCAAATTTGCCGCCCCTAAAATCTGCCGCACTAGGCTCAAGCCTACTCAGCCTGCTGGTAAATCCGCCACTGGTATTTAATTATATTATTTATACATTTTATAATTTACATCAATGATATATAATTTTTTTTGCAATAAACAATACTTTATCGAGTTTTTTGTCGATATAGCACATTATAACAATCGTTATGAAAGCATCGATATATTGTTGTAATAAGCAAGACTAGATCGATACTTTTGTTCCCATTCGATGCATCACATGTGAATCGAAGAGTTTCAAAGGTCTTCTGGTGAGCGGAGAAAAAAGACTTTTGAGTCGCAGGACACTAACTACTTTACTTCTCGTCTACAGGCAGAAAGCTAAAATTATTTTTAGCGTATTTAAAAAAAATAATTGTTACCACGTAAAAAATACTGAAAAGTAGTGTTTCCTTTTATATGTAGAATAATGAAGAAACTCAGTGAACAGAATTGGCGCAAGCAAGGAAAAACTTCGTCCACTTGGCGTGGAATACCGAAATATACCTAAAGCATTTCACGCCAAGTGAAATAGTCTTTCGGCGGGCCAACAGCGATTTTCTAGCGATATACCCTATAAAATAATAAACCTCGATTTAAAATGACCTTCCACGAGTCTTGTCTGGCTTAATATCAAAAGTTCTATTTTTAATCATGACTTTGTTGGCAATTATCAAAATCTGGGAATCAGTTTCAAACATACTGGTGCCCAATCGGAGTGCGATATCCCTCTACAGTATTGCAAATATTCGACCAGATACCTACAGCAACGCCTAACTTTTTTGTTCGATATTACAATAGTCCAATTTGTTTTAATATATATACGGTAGCACTAAGTTATTACTGCCTTAACGACTAGTTTATATTCCAGCAGATGAACTCTCTATGGGCAAACGGCACCACAGTGGTCATTTTCGACTTCCTACAGCTATTGTTTGGGATCCTCACCCACAGTACGAGTTTACGGCTTTTGGAAGGACGTTTCGTTTACGATTGACTCACGATTCAAGTTTCATATCCCCTGATATCAAGGTACGTTATAAAAGTATGATGTTAATATTATTGCCTATGATGAACAGATGAAAATTAGATTAGTCGTTAACGGAGTTAATAGTAATGAATGCCGATGTTTCGTTTTATTTGTAGATTACCCATGTTTCAATAAATAAAACTATCAAGGACCGTCCAAATCATCAATTAGGATGCTTCTACAGTGGCTATGTCGATGGAGACCCTACATCAGATGTATCTGTCAGCTTGTGTGATGGGATGGTAAGCAAATTGATCGGGCTCCGGATGATTTCACGATCGCGAAATCAATTCTGCAAGAAGGCGGTCGGAAATTCGGGAGGGTTGTTTTTGTCATAATGAATGCAACCAAATGTTATCCAAATGCATAATATCCTCAATTGTTGCTTGGAAACAGCTTTGTAATATTGAATAAGACTAATTGAAGCAAAAATAGTACCAATTTAATGGAAACTTGATTGCACGTGTATAGGGGGAGTTTATCCCCTATGTGACATTGTTTCTATAAATGTTGAAACACATGTCTCCTACTTTTTTCTGCTCTTTCAAATGCAATTAATTGCATTCAAATATGAGCAATATTTTTTCAATTATCAATAATTTGTAACTTTTAACCCCTATAATTTTGGACCATTCAACCACTTCGTGATCAAACAAAAGGCATTTTTCATTATTCGCCATGAGAATTATCCTTCAATAGGCGTTATTCAAATATCTCAACTGGAAGCATGCAAAACTGCGAAACTACAACTGGGGATTTTCAACTTTGGGGGTTGTTTTCCACCCTTTAAACGGTTTTTCCGCAGATAAAAACAAAATACATCTCTCTTAGATTTCGATAAAGAACAACATGTGTAATATTACAAAGCCGAGAAAATTTACGGAATGCTGACAAAAACATGCCTTGTCTAAACGGAGAGTAAAATTGTATTGATCGAGTCTTTGGAAGACTTTCTCCAAGTGATCTAGATGTTGAGTGAAATTTTCGGACGTAATAAGTAAATCATCGATATAATAGGTAAGAAAATCATCAAAATCGTCCCTGAAAGCTAAACTCAGAGCTCGGATAAAACCGCTGCCTGATGTTTTTAACCCAAATGGAATTACTTTAAATTGATGCAAATTCCCATCGAAAAGAAACGTCGTATATTTCCGAGATTCCTTTGTCAATGGTATCTGCCAATACCCATGGGTCAAATCAAGAGTGGTCATCCACGATTTTCCATGATGTTTCTGCATGATTTCACTTATTATCGGCGGGGATTCTTGATCGCCTTGAATTATCGCATTCAGATATCTAGCATCGAGACATACTCGGACACTCCCATTTTTTTATCAACTATTCGCAGGGGATTGCAATATGGTCCCTTCCCCCGTTCTATTATTCCAGAATCATACATTGTTTTAATCTCCCTCCGAACGGCTTCTCTTAAATGTATAGGTACCGGATACGAATGATTGGAAATTGGTTTTGAATCGATAAGTTTTATTTCGTGTTCATATATTGTCGTATATCCAGGTTTATCCGAAAAAATACTTCTATATTTTTGAATCAATAGCAAAATGGCCTCCACTCGATCGGAATCCAGAAACATTAGCTTACGCGCGACAGATCGAAATTCCTCAGAGAAAGCTTGGACCGTAGTCAAATTATTTTTCCGTTCATCAGTATTTTCATTATTTGTATTCATTGTATCGTGTAAATATTCGAAGATTATGTCATCTTGACTTTCCTCATGTGCTTCTTCGCATGGCCTATTATTATCCAATAAATCAACTTTGTTACAATACATGGTTAAATTATTTTCGCTCGTACTCGCGAGCTCACCATCACTTCTTTTTGAATGACGACCATTCGATTCACTATGATTTACCATTAATTTGGCATTTCTCATTCTTTTTATATCTCCTTTATAGAGTGAAATATGATTGGCAATCGGTGAACTTTCTTTGTCACCCGTGTGATTTGAAACAATTTGCTGACTTAGATTATATTCTGATGTATTTTTATCCACGAAATCACTTGATTCCGAATTCACGATAACGTGTTCTTTATTACCGATAGTTTTACCAGCTGGAACTATTCGAACATGAGTATTTTCAAATATTTGACAAGTCTCTAGCTTCTCTGGGCAATCTCGATCAAATGAAACGTAATCCGGGTCGAGAGGACTTCCTTGAATAGTTATTGTTTGATTATTATAATTGATAATCCCCCTATTGTGGTGTAACCAATCATTTCCAAGTATACCATCAGAAGTTAAATAAGGAATTACGAGAAAGACGTGCCGGAATTTGAGATTACCGATGTATGCTTCACCGAGGATCTGTTTTTTAATGGTGGTATTTTTTTTTCCAATTGCCGTCGAGACATATAAATTAGTAACTGGTAATTCGTTTACCTCATAACAACTTTTTAGCCTTTTATAAAAATCTTCAGAGATACAAGTTACTTGACTACCCGTGTCCACTAGACAAGTTATTTCATCATTTCCCATTGCTAATCGTATATGTGGGCTTGGTTTTATACTTCTTTCTATTTGCAGAGGTTTTGCCTGTGTACCTTCAACGTCTTCATTTAGGTCCTCAATAAAATCGAAAAATTGACGGCACGATGTAGGACCGTACTGTATCGTGCCCACTTTTAGTTTAACGAATTTCTAGATCTTGTTATTTCATTTGTCGACTGCTGTTCTCCGTATTGATTAAACCCGTTGTTTGTTGGATAACCTGCTTGCATATTCGGTGGGGGAAATCTAAAATCTGGTAGGCGTGGTGCCTGGGCCATATGATTTACGATATTTCGTGTATTATTATTTGCTGTATTGTGACCCCAATGATTGTCTTGATACTGTAATCTCTGATTGTTGTAACGCGTTTGAGTATTTCGGTAACGATTTTGATTCGTATGATTATTTTGTTGATTAACTGCCGAAACTTGAAGACTATTTACTTTACTTGTTTGAGCGTTATAGGAATGACGCGATTCTTTTCCTCGAATATAATCCTCCTGAGCGATATCTAATTGTGCGAGAGCCTGTGCCACCGCATTCGTATCTGAATAATTTACGGTAGATAAATTCGATCTAACCCGAGGGGGTAACTGTTGCACTATTGAATAGTTTATTTCGTATGTTGGCAACGGTGGGTCAAAGTGCCGAGTTTCTTTTACTTGTTCATAAAAATACGAGTGCATGCTACCATCATTTGGTTTGTATCGTCGAGCACTCCACTGATTTTTAAAACGAAATTTAACCGGAATTGAGTAAGATTCGTCAGCGAAAGCCCGTTTGAAATCTCCGAAAGTCGTAATATTATTTCTTATGACATTATACCACGTTTTTACTCGACCTTCAATAATGTTTTCTATAACCGAAATTTGGTGATGCTCTCGAACGTTCTTCAGTTTAAAATATCTTTCTATGTCTTCGATATATTCCAACGGATTATTTGTCTCCGAAAATGTAGGGATATTAATATTAATGTGTAAATTCTGTAAATGATTGACAAGTCCGTTTACCAATTGGTCGTTGGCTTGGTTATTTCTCTCACGCTGATGATTATCATTCGGTGGCTGATGTTGACGATTTTCACCTGCGTTTTTAACGCGCTGACCGTTGATATGTTGATTTCTCATAGCTTCCAACTCAGCCTTTTGTTCATCTATGCGCCGTTGTTCCTCTCTAAGACGCTGCCACTCAGACTCGATTTCTACTCGTATTAGTTCATCCATCTCTCTTGCCGTGTTTACGTTTTTTCTGGAAACTTTCAGAATATTCTTGGTCTCTGTACGATTCTCTGAACTGGTCGCTTTGTCTATATTCTGAGAAGGTGTTGATTTTTTTTTTGATACAGATTTCGAGCGAGTTATACGTGGTGAGATCGAAAGTCTCTTCATTCGTTTCTTCATCAAATTTTTTTTTTTTTTTTTTTTTTTTTGTTAAAGTTCGTTAATTATTTATTTATTTATTTATTTATATATCTTTTTATTATTATTATTATGGCTGAGATCGAGCCATCAAGTTAGGCGCCAAAAATGTAATGAAATATATTGTTTAGACAGAAATATTTGCAAGGAAAGATTTTTTAGGGGCGTTTCAATTCAATAAAGAAATGAAAAAAAAAAAAAGAAAAAGATTGACGAATGTAAACGATGATCAATATAACAAAAAAATCCGTACCACGGACGGGATATGAATATTTATGGATCGAGGCATTCCGGACAAGAGAGCTAGACAAAGACACACATGAATACGAGAGGCGAAATAAAGTTCGTTACTATTTAATAATGAGATTCTTGCTCGGATAGTACAAGGTAGGGTGTAAAGAGCCCTGAAATATTACGATAAGTACGATTTTTACAATTATTGTCGAATACGACCACGTCACACAAGCATACCGAACTAAATATCTATATTCATCACGATACAAACGTCCATAAAATTAATTTGTTCTTCGTATATAGAAATAACCTTCGTTTCAATGATTTCAATTTAATTGTTATATCTCTCTCTTTTCGAATACAAAACTAGCTAAAAATAACTCGCACCTCGTGATCGAGTAAAATAACGAACGATGGTACATAATGCAAAATGTGTATGATCAAAATGTATGTAACTTGCTACTCATCATTATGAGATTGTTGACGGAGATCCATCCGAGAAATACCAGGCCTGGTTTTTATCGATGAAATGATGAAATGGATGAAACCTCGTCCTCGTCCTTACGAGATGTACGGGAGCGACCACGCACTCGTTCGCGACAAAGAGGAATTTATGAGAGAGCAAGATTACTGAGGGCGTTATTAATAATTCGAGAACGCGAGACAAGACGGTCTGTACACGATGACGATGAGAGAGAGTGTGAATGGGGGGGTCTCGCGATAGCGAGACTGGCCCGCATTCCGTATTTCTTAAATCATTATCATATTTCGGATCGACACGCTTTCCTCGTTTCGCAACTTCTTACGCGGTAATTTCAAATTATACTTTGTACTATTACACATGTACCAAAATGAACGAAATCGGAGGGGGACACCTGGGGGCCATTCCTTGTCGGCAAACTTTTGTTCCTCGTCATAGTAAAGTTAGAGATGGATGAAACAGAAAGAGAAGAGCAGGCAGAAGTGATGAGTAAAGAAGACGTTAGAAAAGTGCTGAAAAGGATAAAAGAATGAAAGGCGATCTGCGGTAAGGAGATAATGAACGAGGCGTAGTTGTGGGGGAGAGAGAGGAAGCCGGAGATAGCGTGGGAGATCTGTAGATGGGTATTGTAAGAAGGATGTCTGAAAGGGTAGAAAAAGGGCATAATAGCTCTGGTTGTAAAGAAATGAGAAAGGTTGAGAGTTGGGAAAAAAGGGGAGTGACGCTCATGCCGGTGCTGTACAGAGTATCCACGACGGTATAGGTAAAAAGGCTGAAGACAACGGTGGAGTAAATGGGAATGATTCCGCCGAATAAAACAGGGTTCAGGAACAGGGTGGCGACGGTAGATGGCATACGTATGTTTAGTTACATACTAAATAGACAGATGGACGAAAAAAAAGCAACAGGAAATTGCGTAGCCTTGTTCGTGAACCTGGAAGCAGCGTTTGACTCGATGGATAGGAAGGTGCTATGAGAGGTGGTTACGAGGATGGAAGTGAGGAGAGGTATATAGGGAGACGATAAGCCAAGTAGAAGTGGTGGGTCAGATAGAAGAAGGCTTTTGGAAGAAGACTTTTTGGATCAGATGGGAGAAAGCATTTGGGCAGTGAGGCAGGGGTTTCCGTTGAGCTCCATATTATTTGATCGGATGTCGGTGGATATGGAGGCGGAGCTCAGGAAGGGAAGATGGTAAGGGGTAAAGGTAGGAGAAAGAAGGATCTGTTCACTGGCATACGTAGCTGATGTAGTAGTGATAGCAGAAAACAATGAGGGGTGGAAAGTATGATAAGGAAATTAGAAAAGTACTTCGAGTGCTTCAAGTACTTCGAGTACTTCAAGTGCAAGAAAGGTACATTAGGTGGGCATTAAGACTGAGCTGGAAGACGTCAGGGTATATGGTGAGGAAAAAAACTAATAGAGAAGATGAGGAAACGTTTTGTAAAGGGGGAGTAGGGAGCTGGCGAAAGCATGGTGGAAAGAGACGACCCAGATAGAACACTGAAGTCTAATATACGTATACAGGGTGTATACTAACCTACTGATCATATTATAAGGTCCGTGTCGAGCGTCGAAAACGGAGCAGAAAAGTCCTTTTCGAAAATTTTGTGAAATTAAATTTGGTGGAGTTATTAGCGATTTAACGTCGACCAACGTCGACCAACGTCGACCAATGAGCGCTCGATCGAAGAGAAATTTAAAAAAGTTGAGATAGTGGAGCGGACGGCGTCGGTAGAAGCGGGGTTCGCGAAACAAAACGCTCGCACACCCACACCGTTGAACACCACACGGACGCACGAGAGCGAAACAAATAAACGCTAGGCGTGCGGCAATGTTCATGCTTGTCGCGATAGCCCAGCTTATGAGAATAAAAACAAATGACAATAATAAGCTGGAAAATAATTTTTTCGCAATGACGAGTAAAAATTGATAAAAAAATTTGCTAATTATTTACGATGGTAGCTTTTTGGTATTTAAAAATTTTTTTTTCGACAAAATCCTTTTATTATAGGAATAAAAATAATAAAAAGGCGGAGAACTCAAAAAAATTGCATCTTCTCTAGGCAGTCGCCTGAAACATTTTTGCGCGAAATTCTAAACGGCAAATCTGTCCAGGATAATCTCGAATTATTAGAAAAAAAACTCATTGTACAGGCGGGTTATGATTCCGGTTCAGAAGATTAATTAAATATTTAATTACATAATAACTTTTCCCACGCATGGGAAAAATTTCCCAACTATGGGAAATATTCTTTCCCAAGTATGGGGAAATTAAATTTTACTCCAAATTTGGAAATCGTCCCCGAATCATTTTTTCGAACGAACTTTTCAACTCGTAGCATACTTTCTGCTGGTCAGATGCTCGGAAATACTTTTAAATCTCAGCCCAATTTTTTTCCACATACTTGGAATTTTTTCCCATGCGTGGAAAAAATGTATTTTCCCAAGTTTGAGAAAAATTACCCAAGTATGGGAAATATTTTTTCCCAAGTATGGGAAAAATTTCTCAAGTATGGGAAAATGATATTTTACTCCAAATTTGAAAATAGTCCCGGAATTATTTTTTGAAACGACCTTTTAATTCGTAGCCTACTTTTTAACAGCCAGATGCACGAAGATACTTTAAAATCTCAGGCCAATTTTTTTCCCATAGTTGGGAAAAATATTTTTTCCCATGTATGAAAATTTTCCCAAGTATGGGAAAATTATATTTTACTCCAAAATTTCCTACTTGGGAAAAATATTATTTCCCATGTGTGGAAAAAATTTCCCAAGTTCGAGGAAAATTTTCGGAGTATAGGAAAATGATAGATTACAACAAATTCAGAAATCGTCCCCGAAACATATTTTGAAACGACCTCATCAACTCGTAGCATAACTTTTGCTAGCCAGATGCTCGAAAATACTTGTAAATCTCAAGACAATTTTTTTCCACTTACTTGAGATTGTTTCCCATACGTGAAAAAAATATTTTTTCCCAAGTAAGGGAAATTTTTTTTTCCAAGTATGGAAAAAATTTCCCAAGTATGGGAAAAATATATTTTACTACAAATTTGTAAATTGTCCCCGAATTATTTTCCGAAACGACCTCTTCAACTCGTAGCCTACTTTTTGCTAGCTAGATGCTCGAAAATACTTTCAAATCTCAGGCCAATTTTTTTTCCCATACTTGGGAAACATATTTTTTCCCAAGTATGGGAAAAATTTCCCGATTGGAAAAATTTTTTTCCCATGCATGGGAAAAATTTCCCAAGTATGGGGAAATTATATTTTACTCCAAAATTTCCTACATCGGGAAAACATTTTTTCCCACGTATGGGAAAAATTTCCCGAGTATAGGAAAATTATATTTTACTCCAAATTTGGGATAAATTATCCAAGTATGGGAAATTTTTTTTTCCAAGTATAGGAAAAATTTCCCAAGTTTGGGAAAGTTACATTTTACTCCAAATTTAGAAATCGTCCCCGAATAATCATTTGAAACGACCTTTTCAACTCGTAGCATACTTCTTGCTAGCCAGATGCTCGAAAATACCTTTAAGTCTCAAGCCAATTTTTTTTCACCTGTGCATGCATGCATGTAATGAAAAAAAAAAATTAAACGGTCCTATCACCATAAGTTCGAGTTATTCCGGATTTCAATCAGTTATCAACTTCTTTTATCTATGCTCTGTCTATAAATGTTTCCCGTTCAAGATTATAAGGAAAATCCAAAACATTACCCAAGTATGGGAAAATTATATTTTGCTCTCAATTTCCAAATCGTTCCCGAATCATTTTTTAAAATGACCTTATTAACTCGTAACATACATTTTGCTAGCCAAATGCCCGAAAGTACCTTTAAATCTCTGGCAAATTTTTTTCCACATACTCGGGAGTTTTTCCCATACTTGGGATAAGTTTTATTTTACAAGTACGGAAAAGATTTCCCAACCATGGAAAAATTATATTCTACTGCAAATTTGAAAATCGTCCCTGAATTATTTTTTGAAACGACCTTTTCAACTCGTAGCCTACTTTTTGCCAGTCAGATGCTCAAAATACCTTTAAATCTCGGGCCGATTTTTTTCCCATACTTGGAAAAAATATTTTGTCCCGAGTATGGTGAAAATTTCCCTAGTATGGCAAAATTATATTTTACTCCAAAATTTCCTACTTGAGAAAAACGTTTTTACCTACTTATGGGAAAATTATATTTTGCTCCAAATTTGAAAATCATCCACGAATTATTTTTTTTAACGACCTTATTAACTCGTAGCAAACTTTTTGCTAGCGAGATGCTCGAAAATACTTTCAAATCTCAGGCCAATTTTTTTCCATACTTGGGAAACATATTTTTCCCTAAGTATTGGAAAAATTTCCCACTCGGGAAAAATGTTTTTTCCCATGTATGGGAAAAATTTTCCAAGTATGGGAAAATTATATTTTACTCCAAGCTTGGAATGAATCGAAAGTCCATTCAAAAATTGAAAATCACCTTGCAAGAGATGGGATTCGTGTTGCTTGTTGGATAGTATGGTTTTGTTTAACGGTAGAATATTATCGATCCTGCTATCGCAACTGATTTAATCTCCAGCCATTATTTCAAGCTCTCATGTACTCGTATAGCCACAAGGGACGGGAATTACGATCCGATCCCCTGCATTGCGCACTGTGGCACATGAAATCAACATTTCCAATTGCACGATCCTATTCTACTGTATATTTCTAGACTTACGATGCCCTCGTCATGTTTGGTTTCATCTGCCTGCGGTTTTTGCGAGGGCTCGTTGTTCAACGAAAGGAAAAAAGACGAAAGAACATTCTACTTCTTTCACTGCTCTAGATAAAATCCGTCTTCTCGATCGGACATATAAATTTTTTTAAATATTCGACCACTCCACATTTCATATTTGAGACTAATTTCCTCTTTGGCTTTCATGGAGAGTGATCGGCTAGTGGTACAGCTTAAGAAGAGAGAAGAATCGCTTCAAAAATCGAAAATCTCCCTGCAGGAGAAGGTATTCATGTTGTTTGTTGGATAGTATGGTTTTGTTTAATGGTAAAATATTATCTATCCTGCTATCGCAACTGATTTAATCTCCAGCGATAATTTCGAGCGCTCATGTATTCGTATAGCCACAAGGGACGGGAATTACGATCCGATCCCCTGCATTACACACTGCGGCAGATTAAATTGTGACAGGAGATGTCGATTTGGCCTTACCGTCGGAGCAAATTGCCCGGGGCTCCTCGGGAATCCTTAGAGAATAAGAATCTTATCGAATATAAATTTGTATTTGCGCGCTCAAATTTCCATTAGAAAACCCTTAGACCAATCAGGAGGCCGAATCGAATATCCGTCGCGGCAAGCCACGTGGTTGCCGGCATGAAGCACGACGCGCTCGTGCGACACTCTGCGCCGAACCCTCGACGAGCGAGGTTCGATTTGTCATTAGAAAAGTTCTGTCTTAAAACTCATTGTGTGCGTCCGTATATTTTATCAGATCGATTTGATTGAATACCGTCAAACGAAGAGCGTTGCGAGAGTCGATCCCCGAGAAGCCCAATCGTTTAAATAAAGAGTACGAGAAACGTAATATCGAACCAAAGCTGTAAGTAAAGAAATAATTTCATCCTATCTATATATTTTCCTACTTCATTCTTTCTTACTCTGGGTCGTCCGACTCCCTTTCTCACTCCCTGAGTAGAAATTTATCGTTGTTGTTTCTCGAAAAAACAACTGGCGTCCAACTATTGCATAAATAAACTATTCGTTGTAAATTATCGATTCTTGAGCCCCGGCAGCTTCGACCCAGGCCGAGCCGGGTGAAGGCCCCGACAAAGAAATTGTCGAAAGAAAAAGGTTATACGTAAAGTAAAAAATAGCCTGTCTCAAAATCAACATTTCCAATTGCACGATCCCATTCTACTGTATATTCGTAGACTTACGATGCCCTCGTCATGTTTGATTTCATCTGCCTGCGGTTTTCGCGAGCGCTCCTTGTTAGACGAAAGGAGAAAAGACGAAAGAACATTCTACTTCTTTCACTGCTCGAGATGAAATCCATCTTCCTGATCGGACAGTTCAACTTTTTTCAATATTCCCAGTCTATTTCCCGCAAAATATCGTGTTCAATACTCATGATAGTTAAGCTGTTGAGTCGGCCCTGTGTCATGGTGGTACGAAGTCTATTCTTTATATATTTTAGTTTAGAAAATGAACGTTCCCCACTACAGTTTGCCACCATAAGAATTAGATACATTCGTAATGCAATTTCAACGTTAGGAAACGCATCCTTGACCCCCTTATCGAGTAACAGTCCATATAGATACTGTTCGTTACTTATATCATCGCCTTTCTCATCTTCGTATAATTTACTGAACTCAACGAATTGAATAAGTTCGTCACCAAGGCATTGGTCCAGATCGTCCTTGTAAACTTTGGCGAGCTGCGATGCCGCATCTCGAATCTCTACGTGGCTGAGACGGTAGAGCTGACTAAAGAATCCAAAACGAGAACTTATTTGTTCATATGCGGCGATTCGCTGCGTCAAGGCACTAACAAATTTGTCGATGATCGGTATGAAATTTTCAATCCGAAATTTTTCCGCAACTGTCAGTTCAACTCCCGACGCTTGGCCATAATCCAGTAGATTAAGACATACATTACGTTGGCACTGACGAGCTTGAATATATGCTGCTGTCCCAGATAGTTCGACACCTCGCTGCTCGTATTCGCTGAAGCACCCACGCTTGGCCTCAACAAAACTTTTCAGCGATTTCATACACGCCACGGCAGAATTCATGTCTAGTTTAGGGTCTTGCACGACTAGACTTGTACTATTCACCCTATCCAGAAGCTCGTACCAAAAAATTAAGTATATACCAGTCTCCAACGTAAACATCCGCTCGTACAGCGTATTTGCATCACAACGTGATCTAGACGTTTGTTCTGGATCGTCGGCATCTTGAGCCAAAGTATTCCTAATTCGGGGAGAGCCTTTTACAAGTGCTTTTATAGCGTCAGCCCTACACGACCAGCGTGTGGTCGTTATTCTTTTCGGCACGTGGATCTGATTGTTGGCTGCTTGAAGTGACGCAATTAATAACTGATATCGGTTAGTTGATGCAGTGAAAAACACATAAATCTGCTCAAGAAAATCAAAAAAGGTGACCGCTGCTAGACAGCATTCAGCAGCTGCCAGCCCGACCAAGTTCAATGAGTGCCCAACACAAGGTATCCATGCAGCTGAAGGATTCTCCGATATTACCAACGCTTGCAAGCCGTTATATCTTCCACTCATGGCTGATGCATTGTCGTATGATTGGCCACGACAATCTTTTATACCAATTCCATGCGTCTCGAGAAATCTTACTAAACTGTTGAACATATCCTGTGCTTTATGCCCTTGATTAGGCATAAACTCAACAAACTGTTCAACCGGAGTTGCATGCTCCATGTATCGAAAGATTAGCGTCAATTGGTCGATGCAGCTTTCGTCCGTCGTAGAATCGAGTGAATTCGAGTAATACTTCAACTGTTTAATGCGCGAAATAATTTCATCGAATACTTGTTTCCCCATCAGTTGTATGAACTCTTCGCAAATTGTTGATGATAAATAATTCGTGTGGCCACTGCCTAGGTTGGCGTGTTTTTGAATGTGTTGTTTGAGAAAATCATCGTACTCAGCTACAAGCTCTAGTAATCCGAGATAATTCCCATTATGAGCTGATCCGAGTATCTCATTCTCTCCACGGAACGCTAGTCCACGTTCAGACAAAAATTTAATCACGTTCAGCACTCGTTTTAATACATTACGCCAGTATTTCGTCACCTGCTCCGCTTGTGGAGTGAGCTCAAAGTTTATCCGCCCTGTTTCTTTTGAACATTGCACGAAGGCTATCACAGCATTAAGGTGATCTTTAGATTGTTCGTGGTCTTTCAGCCGACGACTAGCATGCTTCCAATCGCGGAAACCACCGGGGCTAAATTTCGAGTGCATTGAAGATACAAGCTTACACACGAAGCAGTAAACCTTTCCATTTATAGGCGAAAAACATAATCATGATCGCTTGATGATTTCTCCATTATGATTCTTTCGCTCAAACATACTCAGCTGGCATCTACGAGCACTATAACCTTCAATCTTCTGTTCCACGGAGTGAGATTTCAATACGTCATTATCACAGTGCTGTAGAACTGAACAACCTTTTCTCGCCCAGTGATTGACCATTTCTGCCGATATATGTTCAGGCCATAGGCTTACATCTTCCTCGGTACCGTTTGGTTTTGGCAAAGCAACTTCCGTTTGCAAATCGATCAAGTCACATCCGGACGCGTCTTCAGCAACGCAGTCATCATCCACAAGAATCGTTTGATTATTCGCTGGCATTCGTTGACGAAGATTTTCTCGAATAGCACGAGGCTGGACAGTTGTAAAGTCTGAAATTTTCCGTGTTTTTGCAAGCACTTTTTCTGCTTTTTTATCTTGCTCCTCGGCTAACTTCCGTTTTTGTGCGCCACTTTTAAACACACGAGGGGTCTTGTGCTGATCTATTCCGGTGCTCATTGTGAATCTTCCTAGGAGTTAAAAATTAATATATCGTATTTGCAACTTTGTCTCTCTCTCTGTCTCTCTCTCTCTCTCTCTCTCTCTCTCTCTCTCTCTCTCTCTCTTTCTCTCTCTCTCTCTCTCTCTCTCTCTCGAAGAGTGACGCAGCTTTTTGAGAATGTTACGCAACTTATGGAGACCGCGTAGAGAGCGTAAATTTTTCGTTCTTTTTTAGGTAAGAAATTGTACCTTGATAATTACAGGCTTATTATTAATTAATTAAGTTATTTTGAGTGTAAGTTTACTTTTTATCGAGTTCTTTTTTTCAGGTTTGGTTATTTACAGGGGGATTCTTTGGCATTAGGATTTCGACGTGTAAGTATTTTTGCCATTCGGCTACCTTTTTTCTGTATGTTTTTTTTACTATTTTACTTTTTTCGATTGCTTTAATATTTTATTTCTTTAATTTTCAGGGAGGAAGAAAGGGTCTAACCTTTATGAAGGTACGAGCTCGTAGGCCACGTACAACAAACTACTAACCTGCGTTAAGTTTCATCACAATTCTTATACATCCTAATTTTATTTTTCACGTTATACATGGTGGAGTTACTTATAGGACAATGAGATCGTATGTCATTCACTCATCTGCAGTTTTATAATTAGTAATAGTCATAATATGAAAAAAAACTACTTACAAACTTATCTACTTGCGTGTGGATGATGATTAGTTGGGTGCACTACACTATCACTGTTATTATTTAAAATAAAATGAACCTTTTCAAGCTCACAATACGTCTTCACACTTTATAAATTGCGACAGGAAAATAAAACCCTTTCCTCGACGTCAACGCTCGACTCGACTCCTCGGGTCCTACCGTACTGAGACCCCTAGGTTATTCGTTAAGCGCGATACAACTATAAGGATTCGCCGAGACAATACTCCTCACACTGCGGGAAATAAGAAGCACGTGTCAATCGATTGGTCATCGATGACGCGTGCGCATTAGAAATTACGCCTAACGAACGACGAGCGAGCCGAGAGACGACACTTCGCTCACGTCTTTTGTAAGAGCCAGGTCAGTTCCCGAGGAGTCTTGTCGCGGAAAATAAAGAACATTAATGCTAGTCGAACTAGTGTGAATTTTGTCGAATCTTTTGACAAAGGATCACGAGGTCTCAGTTCTAGTATCGTCGATTAAAAGTTATAAAGATTTGTCGTAAATTCGTCGTGTCTCTCGACTGAATTTACCGTGTTGAAATTTTGTCGTAAATTCATCGTGTCGTTCGACTGAATTTACAGTGTATTGAAATTGTCAAGTAATCAGGGGTGAGAGTGTGGCCGAAGGCGTTTGTCGAACGAGAATAATCGGGAGTCAGCCAAAACGTAAGTCAATAAAGAGAATTTATATCTTTGTCTTGGACTTTCTTTACTGCACTCGCAACTCTTTGTTTCTGGTCCTCCAACTGTACCCTCCCCTTTCTGATCGTCTCATTGTTAAGGGAGCTAGTCGTAAAAAAGAAATGAATGGATGGTTTATTAATTTTCTCAAAATTAATTGGCGCCCAGTATTAGAATCGAGTTAAAGAAAATGAATTGGAGCCCTGCCAGCCGACGGACCACGGCCGCGGCAGGAGAAGGCATTTCGACGTAGTAAATCGTCTGGGTAAAAAAAGGCCTGTCTCAAAATAACTTTGTGAAGTAGGTGCAAACATGTATGAACTAGTCTGAACTATACATTGTCCAACGAGAAGACTTGGGTCGCGCATCGGCGAGCAGAGTGGGGGAAGAGTGTGAAGTCTGTAGCGAATGGGGTGTCCGTATCGACGGACACCTGACTGAACCAACGGAAACCTGACCGAAATGGACGAATGCTGTCTGATGTCTACAGCGAGTGCAGCGCTGTCTAGTGAGACTCAAAGGCACGCTAGACAGCACTGTCAATATACCTATGTATGTCGATGTCCCACGGCTCAATGTCAGCTTCGGGTTTGTGTATATATTCATGCAGTTTATCTGCGCTTTGAGCACATGGGAGAAGATAGATTTATCAGATGAAACGTAAATCTTATGATTTACGTTTTTCTTCTCCCATGTGTACAGCTTGACTGATGATTAATTTTTTTTTTTTTTCAAAAAATTCCAACTTTGAAAAATGTCTTTTTTTTCTCCCAAAAAGTGAAAAATTCGAATTTTGTGGAGGCCCTAATTCTGTGAGGGCCCCGGGGCGGCTGCCCCGTCCGCCCATACCTAAATCCGGCACTGAGATTGTGGAAGACAACCGGTATGGTTCGTGAGTCCTGATAATTGAGATTGCACTCGTTGTGAGCTGGACCTCTGTATCTGGACATAAAGCACATAAAAAATAAGAATAAAGTCAGCATAATTTGAGGATAGTGTATTGCCTGCCCGTCAGATGACAGTGATCCCTCACTCTGCCGTTGGGTGGTAATGATTTTTCACGTATGTGACAGATGGTTGCGTCGTGAAATTTCCGCTCCTGCTGCGTCGTCAGTCTCTCCATAGGACGAGGATTTCTATAAATGTTCTGGAGATCGTTGACCAGTTTTTCCAGTTCTCGAACGAACCATTCGGCGGGCTTCATGCCTCTGTGGCTGTGATATCTCCATATTGTATCATCATAGCTACACTTTAAGTAGTATCCCACGCTGAATGCTTCGTGCTTCCGATACGTGTTCTCATCGCGAGTGGGTTTGAGCAGACACTCAAAGTCTGCGTAAACGATAAACGGTACTCGCTCTTTGTTGCAATGATTCTTGAAGTGGACCTTGCTGTTTCTACATTTTGGCATCTTAACTTTGCACTTGTTCACTTTTTTGCAATCATTTTCGTGTGCGATCAACTTGTCTTCGGTATGGAAGTAGTGGAGACAGCGATCGCAAATATGATTCTTATGGTCATGCCTAGATAGCTGATTCGATACTAAGCAAGACAAGTCTTTTATCCATACATAATGGTGTTTCGAAGATGTATGGACATCATCGTCCTCCTCCTCCTCGTCCTCCTCCTCGTCCTCCTCCTCTTCATTCACGTAGTTTTCTTGTACGAGAAGGAGATTGACGTGTTGATTTTTTTTTTTGGACGTTACATGGAGGGGCGCGATCTCGAATTTTCGTCTCTGTTTCTTGAGAATGTACACGTTGACCGACAAACCATTCTGTTTCTCGAATTTGGAAATCTGTCTCGGCATCACGGGAAATTCAATACCATCAAAATTCAGCTCTGTATCATATTTTCGGTACTCGGAAACACGATCCGAATAAATGACCGTTTGCATCGCAGACAGTATAGCCCACTTGAAGCACATATTGGATTCAACTTGTTAATATTCAGTCAGGTTAATGATGAAATGCAGCGACCATCCTGAGCCTTCCTGCTCAAATTCCTCCAGATCCCTCTGAATAGGATTCTGAATGTTCACAACAAACCACTCATTCACACTGGTTGTTGGGGAAATGGGCTCGGCCTTTGTGCTGAAGTGCTTCATTTACACTATTTCCTTCTCGTTTCTCGATATAACAAATTTCACAGCTAGCACTGCGTATACTTTCACCGCGTTTCTCTCACTCTTCTATATATGCTTGATTTTCGATTTGAAATGAGTCAGACAGTCCTTCGTAAATGATCTCACTTCCACATGTTTCGAATTCGTAATGAAACCCATCTTGATACGATTTTCGAATGAAGTTCTTAGATCTGACCATCGCACTCGATCAGCAAGTTTTTCGCGACTCTGTACCCCAGCACCACGCTTCAACAAGCATTCCAATTTAATCTCAACCCCCCTCAGGACCTCGATTGTGAAGAGGAACTTTTGTTTCTCCGGAGCAGTGGCTGCAGGGGCATCTTCCAACGATTTTATTACCTTAGCGAGACGTTTCATCCATTCGTGAATCTGCGAAGAACTTTGTTTCTGTGCAAGCTCCAGCACTTCATCCCAGCTCTCTATGATTTCCTTGCAGAGACAAGCAGACATTATGACTGATCACTCCAATGATTCGGAATGTCACTGCTCGTTCGTTTAGTCTCGTATTTATACCCGTAACAGCCTAGCTGGAAGAGTACTGTTGTTCTCGGGCTCAGCGCTGATTCGTTGTCGGATCGTAGAGAGAGAGAGGGAGATGTGGAGGGAATTGAAGAGAAGTGGGGGGACAAATATCGGGTATATAAGAGCGAAGGCAACGGCAACCGGCATCAATTTGACAATGGTGTTCATCGTGGACTTTCAAGGTTTTAAGCAATCTATCAACGAATTCGCATATAAAGAGGTGGCAGTAGTAGCCGTTGAGGTTGAGGCCATGCCATCGGTCTATCTGTTTGAGGTGCCTCATGAGTGGAGTTATCTGGCTGCTAAATACAAAAGTGAGAATCTGTGGCTTGAGAAAAACTATCACGGTATTCCCTGGAATAGCGGTGATATACCCTACGAGGAAGTCGACGAGTCGCTCCACCACCTTCTACGAGGCGCCAGCAAGATTCACGTCAAGGGTCTCGAGAAAAAAAGATATCTGGAGAAAATTCTACCAAACGTGGAGAATCTAGAAGACCGAGGATGTCCATCGCTGCAAAAGCTGCGTGGAGACATCACTATCGCATGCACCAATCATCCAGACTTATGGAGTCCGCACTACGCAGCTTACAACGTGGACGCTTTGAAAACATGGCTACTCCGGTCGTATCAAGACTCCACAAGCATCTAATGTGATCCCGACCTTTCGCTTAAAGACTACTATAATCAGTACACTTGCACATTGTACGAGTGAATAAATAAATAAAAAGTTAACCCTGATTACATATTGTAACGATATCGCAAAGCCCCCCCCCCCCCCGCCCTTTTTTTTTGTCTACGACGCTTCGGCGACGAAGTCAAGCCGAATCAACGCGTCGTGAGGATCCGGCTTGATAGTGGAGAGGGGACGAAGTCGAGCGCGCCGAACAGACGCTTCATGAGAATCCAGCCTTAACGGCAAAGAGGGGAGAGGCGCAGAGGATTCTGGGACACGGCCGAGGACGGGTATAAAAGGAGGGATTTCGGCTACTGGAAGGCACTTCGCTCCGAGACCGGAGAAGAGGACGGAGCTCTAACCAGCCGACTCTGCTCTAGCTCGGAATGACCCTCGAAGTCCCGACAAGACAGTTACTCTGCCCGACGACAGAACGCTATCAGTCAATTAAAATAACCTAAAGAATTTAGAGTTTGTAATAGAATCCAAGTTTCCTCATCCAATTCCGAGTGCCAGCAACGGATTTCCTTGGGATGACCTCGGATTTCCCGCCGTTGGGCTCTACCAAAAATATCCGCTTAATTTCCGAGTACTAGCAACGGATTTCCTTGGGATGACCTTGGATTTCCCGCCGTTAGGCTCTACCTAAATCTTTCACTTAAATTCCGAGTGCCAACAACGGATTTCCTTGGGATGACCTTGGATTTCCCGCCGTTAGGCTCTACCTAAATCTTCCACTTAAATTCCGAGTGCCAACAACGGATTTCCTTGGGATGACCTCGGATTTCCCGCCATTGGGCTCTACCTAGATCGTTCGCTTAGAATTCCGAGTGCCAGCAACGGATTTCCTTGGGATGACCTCGGATTTCCCGCCGTTGGACTCTTCACTCCTAATTAAAAACCTACCTCTTCTATCATTAGAGAAATTTGAATATAACAAGAACACCATAAGCTGTTGTGATACCAAAAAAAAAATATATATTATGAATAAAACATAAGAAATACGAGAGAAACGACTGTAACGAATAAAAGAAAGAAAAATCAAGAAATTAAAACATATTTGAGTCTCTTTTCACCTGCTCCGTATATCAACGAAGCGCGAATTCACGCGTAGCGTGAATCCTTGTCATAAGGACATAAGCGTACCGTTACAATATGGAAAATTATTTATTTAAAAAAATATGAAATTTTTCAAATACGTTTCGTGTATTTTCTAATACTCGTAGAAGTCGCTTGCTGGGAGTGATTGGTCTCATCGGTTGCGTCCTCTTGTGGATAAATGGATCGATCTTGGCAGGAGATTTTTACGAAATACAATATTTTAATACTCATAGGAGTCGCTTGCTACAGGTGATTGGCCTCATCAGCTAAGTCTTTTTTTGCGGATAAATGTGACGATCTTGGCAAGATATAACGTGCAATTCAGACGAGGGAAAATTCCAGGGTTGGTTGGGGTAATATGGATCAGTTAGGTTGGTTTGGGTTAGGGTAGGGTGAGTGAACTCTCATATATCTCTCTATAATATAAAGATATGTCGCCGCTGCCGCCGCCGCCGCCGCCGCGGCCGCCGACACCGCTGTTTCAGGAATTGAGCTTATACCGCGTGTCTAATTTGAAAAGAATGACCAAACCCAAACCCAAACCCAAACCCAAACCTAAGTGAGGGTGCGTAGCGCCCTACGCACCCCTAGTATATATTGTAACGGAACGGAAAATATAACGATTTTCCACCGACAAGAACCACGAATCGTCACTCTCGTCAAATATCGGAATTCCTCGAAGGACCAAAATAGAACTTAATCCTTCGAGGAATTGTGATACGTCACGAGCATGCTGGGTACGAGAGCACCGAAAAGCGGTGAAAATGCCCTACCACGGATCCATCGGCCAATGAAATCGTGGCGCCGATGGATCGTGATAACATATTTAAGATCAAGACGAGCAAGACTCGTCCTCATTTCGCCAAATATTTCGGTGAGCAGTACGCGTGGCAGACACCAAGCTGCTAAATTCTCGTGCTCGCACGTTCTCGTTGCGAACTTATACTTTCTACTATAACTCGAAGCCAGGAGAGACCCGACGCCTCATCCCGGACTTCGAGGCCAAGCCGACGACAACGCGTTCAACTTCACATCTCAACACTCGACTCGTCTTTTCCAAGACGGACCGAGATATTCTCCGTCGAATCGTCTTTTTCAAGGCGATTCATACATAACGTAACTGATTCGTCTTTATCAAGACGAATCGATCGACAACTCTTTTTAAATAAAGATTTCCAGGTACTAGGGAACCCGTCTCAGGTGAAGCCCTGAGCATTGCGCCCAGAAGTTGGATCTTGAGACGGGTGATCGTCTCAGAAACCCTCTCACATCTAGGTAGGGTGAGACAAAACCTCTTTTTGACGATATAAAGGTTTCACCCGGCGCGGCTTGGGTCAAGAGCTGCCGGGGCTCAAGGGGTTTGACGAAATTATTTTGATACTAAGAACAATGTTTTGGGCGCCAGTCGATTTTACGTTCGACAACGATGATAGATTAATATGCGGCTGATGAAACTCAAGGTCAGAGGGGATTCGGCTTTGGTGACCCTCAAAAGTTAAGAGAGAGAGAACAGCAACGAGCGAATATAAGTCACTTACCGAATTCTCGTTGACTGGCTCTCCTACTCGTACTAATCAAATAAACGATTAATGATCGACGAAATTGACGAAATAATTAGCGACAACACAAAGCGCTATGTAATTACTCGAAATCGGTTAATATATTTTAATACAAAATTGTCGAAGTTCACGGCCCGGCGACGTCTTACAAAAAGACCAATATCGACGTGTGACCCGCTCAGTGGTCACGGAGAGAGTGGCTCCTTATAATCAATTTTCGTTGCGCTGGGCCTTACAAATTTAGTCAAATTTGCGCCGCGCGATACAGGTGGGGGCTGACCCTCTAATTTTCTATCGTCGATATAGGACTAGCCTAACTGACGTTGGGCGGTGATTTTAAATATTGTCACAAGGGCCCCTCAAACCGTGTGAAGCCCCAGCTATTGCTGCTGGAAGTTGGATCGCGGCGCGAGGTACATTTTGCTAGAAAACCTTTCGTATCAACCCGTAAGAGGACTCCTTGAGAACGCACAGACTTAAGCATTGTAGTGACACGTGGCGACGTGAACCGACGCAAAATTCGACGACAAGCTCGATTACACATACATCACGCCGACGGGACGACGCGAATACGTGTAAATTCGAGCAAACAAAACCGGACTATCCTCTTCCCCGCAACTAATCGTGGAAACAATCCAATAATCATCTTAACTGTTTAACTTAGCTTCATTTCCTTCATTAATTTCCCCCGGTGAAATAATCCTCTAGGCTTCTCCTTTTGGTTATTATTTTTGGTCGTATTGCAAAGCGACAATTAATAAAAAAAAATAAAAGTAAAATTTAACTCCTGGTATTTTACTATCGCTTCCCGATAATAGATATCATAAAATATATCTATAATAGATATAATAGATATCAGAAAATATATCTATAATAGATATAATAGATATCAGAAAATAAATATCTTAATTTCGCCTCACGAATTAAGACGATAACTTGGACCCCCCAATCCATTATAAATGGCCAATGATGAAGGGTCACCCAACGCGTAGCTTGATAGCTCAGAGTCGTGGTTAGTGCTCTGAGGCCATTACTAAAAACACATAAATTGTTTGGGGCTCCCGCCTGCGTAACATTAAATAAAATCCACTTATTCCCGGCTTCTCCTTCCGAGTCCAGTACTCGAACTCTGCTTTCGTTCACTGACCGAAGAAGTAAACAAACAAAAGTAAAAATAAATTTGTCACTAGCTTCTCGAGTGACAACAAACGAGAGAGACATTCATGATAGCGTGACTCAACGTTGACATATTCGCTGCTCGAATTCCCGAACGTTTCAATATATAATATATAATTTATTTCAAGAGAGACTTACCTCGTTCGCTCCATACCCGAACTGCATATGCCTTCTTGCCTGAGTTGTATGCCTTATATATAGGATCCAGAAGCATAAAGTATATAAACTCTCCTGAGCTGAAATCGCTTAAGACAAATTACCGGAGAATCTGAGGCAAGACTTGAAGTTGCCACGAAACATTGACGGATTTTCGGATTATCGGGATTTTGTCCAGGAAACTTCCCATTTCTTTGCACGGGAAACGTCGGTTCGTCCAAATTTCCGTTGTTTGGATGGTCTTACATGACACCGGAAGATGGCGCTGATATTCAAAGGCTAAAATTATCGATTTTTTGAAATATCGATTATTTTGTCCGGGATTCAAATTTACCGCCTTTTAGCCTTTGAATATCAGCGCCATCTCTCGGCGAGGTGCAGAACCATCTAAACATCGCTTAGTCCGGACACGATCCTCAGGAATCTACCTTACCAATGGCCGGGTTGGATACGCAGGGTTCATATCCCGCAGAAGATGGCGCTGATATTCGAAGGCTAAACTTATCGATTTTTTGAAATATCGATTATTTCGTCCGGGATTCAAAATTACGACCTTTTAGGCTTTGAATATCAGCGCCATCTCTCGACGACTTGCAGAACCAGCTAAACATTGACATTTGATGGATATTTGGGATTTTGTCCAGTTTCCCAATATTGGGCGTCATGACACCCCCGCGGGTGGGGGTAGCAAAAAGCTGCGACCGGTAGGCAGGGGAATCTAGCTTGCCGAGCGCAGGTAATCTTGGGTTGGATACGTCGGAATCTTTCACGGAGTTATCGGATATCTACCTTAACGTCCGTAAGAAACTTGCATTATGACGCAGGAGTCCGGACACGAACCTCGGTAATCTACCTTACCGATGGCCGGGTTGGATAAGCAAGGATCTTATCCCGCGGGAATTTCCCTTACCGACAGTTGGACACCGGGGGCGGGGTGCGGGAATCCGCCCGTAGAAATCAAGCTTGCCGACGGCGTTTGGAAGAACAAGATGGCGGCATCGTGGGGAATTGGCATAACTCTACTACTTGACTGTTCCAGCGATATTATGTTTTTATAACTCTCCGTTGGCTTTGCCTGGCTCATTCTAAAAACATCACCTTGCTCGAAAACAGTCATCTTACGCGCTTGCCGCATAATATACTATTTTCGTGCCATACTCGCTATTTGTTTCACCTGTTAAGGTGTCCAAATGTGATACTCGAGATCACGCTGTTTGTTATCTGATATTCGGAAATGACACAAAAAAAGCTGTTGGGTCAATCAGATTCTTGATAATATTTTATAATTTTTCGTTCCATACTCGCTATTTGTTTCACCTCGTAAAGTGTCCGAATGTGAATCTCGAGATCGGCCTGCTCGTTATCCGATGTTAGGAAATGAAACAAGAATGGACTTTGGGTCCATCTGATCCCTGAAATTATTTTATAATTTTTCGTGCCATACTCGACATTTATTCAACCTCTTAAGGTGTCCAAACGTGCATCTCAAGATCGCGCTGCCCGTTATCTGATGTTTGGAAGTAAAACAAAAATAGCTATTAGGTCAATCTGATTTTTGACCAGATTTTATTAATTTTCGTGCCATACTTACTATTCGTTCCATTTTTTAAGGTGTCCAATTGTGAGTTCAAAATCGGGCTGCTTGTTATCCGATGTTAGGAAATGAAACAAGCATGGACTTTGGGTCAATCTCATCCCTGCCATTGTTTTATATTTTTTCGTGCTGTACTCGACATTCGTTTCACCTGTTAAGGTCTCAAATATGAAACTCGAGATCGGGCTACTTGTAATCTAATGTTAGGAAATGAGACATGGACTTTGGGTCCATCTGATCCTCGACATTATTTTATAATTTTTCGGGCAATATTCGCCCTTTGTTTCACCTCTTAAGGTTAAAAAGTACACAAAAAAGAACATCGAAACCGAGAATAAAAGTAACATCGAAACCGAGATCTCAAATAGATAGCTCAAGAACAACGGTAACGAAGTGATAACGAAAGAATAGGAAATTCGGAAACAGGTCGGGAGCCTCCCGAGCAGCGAACCGTTTGGGGCGAAAGAGCGACTCGAGCAGATAATTTTCCGGAAAAGATAACGGGGAGAGAGAGAGAGGAACTCGTACGCGGACGCGTAACACGAGCTCGACATCCTCTCAGCTCCTGACATCACAACGTACTCAAGCGCCTTATCTCGAAACGGAATAGACCGGGAAATTTCCGACGATAACGCTGAGCTCTATCGAAAAACAAATATTCTCTTAATGCATAACGTAGACACGCCAAGAGCTTACGGTGGGTGGATCCTGTTGCTCGCGATGATGCGAGCGGGACGGGTTCGCGCTGTTCCGTCGATGGCGCCACATACCGGGCCACAAATTAACGGGCAATTGATACATGCGGGGCGTCTTTCTCATCGATCGCCATGATTGATTTGCTAGTCTTTGTTCAACACGAGAATAGATGAGACGCGTGTCGCGCTATACTACGCAATTAATTTGGCTTGTTCGCTATTATTCCGGGTTTGAGATTAAAACAACGGGTTCAAATCAATCCGGGAAAATTCAGACTTTCGGTGGGCAAAATCCTCGGGACAATAGATTCACGATTCCTCAGATACAACGGGATTCTCGGCGCGGCACGAGTCATTCTCGGTTCACGGGTTTCTCGTACATTCGGAAAACGTGCTCTGCGAGCCACGTTTTTCGCAAGGGACATTTTCAATCGGGACATGCATCTTTCGTTTTCACTGTAATTATCTCTAAGAATTAAATATATATTTTTGTTATATTCTTTCCACTATCGAGTTCGCGTCTGCGTTTATTAAATTTTTGGTTCCACCTACACCAGATCCCTTCACAAACACTGAGTCTCCCTCTCTATCAGACTAATTCAAATACCGTCCTGAAATTTACCAACAATAGAATATACGGTAGCCGATAAAATAGATCTCCTCGAATAATAATTTCTTGTACAATTATTATATATGATTAAAATCTGTAAGCACTCAACCTCAGAAAGCTGAGAACAATTCCGAAATGAATACAGGTAAACCCCGGTCCCTGTCCGCTCTCAGGACCGCAAGTTTCATTCCTTGTCCACGAAACAGCTGTCTGTTGAGAAAGACGTTCGACTAATCGCGAAAGAGTTGCAAGGCCGTACTAATCGATCTCATATCCGTGCCACCTCAGACATGACGTACGGTCAAATACTAATGCCTATGTTCAGACCGGATATCGCTCATCACTCATCGCTCAACGCGCCCAGTCTGAACTAGGCATAATATGTACAATGATTGGCTGGGGTCCATGATTACAAGTGTCATGGATTTAATACGGCACTGGAGCGGTGGACAGGGACTGAGGTTACGGACTGGGCAGGGCCTGAAGCTGGACAGAGACTGAGGGGACAGGGAGCGGGGTTTGACTGTATACGCATATATTTAAATATTCAAAACCATAAATTTAAATATTCAAAACCATAACTTTAAATATTCAAAACCATAAATTTAAATATTCAAAACCATAAATTTAAATATTTAAAACCATATTGAGAACAAAATCTCAAAACCACTTGATAACGAAACTAAATATTTCGATCCAGTTGGTACATTCTTCCCCGAATGCCCCAAAACTTTTATTATTCCAAACCCAAGCACTTATTTTTTTCTTAACAAATATTTATTCTGTACATGGACCTTTCCCGAGAAAAGCGGACACATCCGGCAATAAATTACATTCCCAATATACAACATAAAAACCAAAATTTTAAAGATTATTCGCGTCCCATGAACATGTGGCGTTCGTCAGAAGAAAATGGCGACACTCATGTCATATAATATGCTTTTACTTGTAACTAGAAACGTACCTCTCTTCCGAGGAAAACGTCGGCCTGATTACTCTAGAATATATAATAGAATATATATAAAGCAATATAGAAAATTCGCAACGATCACCAAATTATTCCAAGGAGAATTCTCACCCTTACGTACAATAATGCAACATCAGCTTGACTCCTCACACGCTCTACACGGACCAAAGAGAATAAATCTTCGCTACCAAACTCCAAACTTTCTACCTCCCCAAACTCCATTCCCCGAGTTTTTAAATAACCCAACCCTTTGAAAAAAGACACTTATTACACTGCTTTTACACAACACACGTTCTCACGTCCACACATTGCATTACTCTTGCGTTCATTTTGACTGAAACAGTTTCAGTCGAGACCAGAACTCACCATCTTCAGCAAACAAATACTTAACGTTCGTTCGTCTGAATCGTGTTGAAATCATAAATTTTGTTCGCGCGATTCTAGTGTCTGCTAATCAAAATGATCAAGTGTACAAGATTATGTATCTAAATTTAAATCCATCATGGTTTTACCAACCAAGATCATCGACATTCAGAAATAAAATAAAATACGTCCATCTGTCATCAATAATCTTTGAATTCGTCGACATCTTTTCCGGCAAATTAGCCACGCGTAGTGGTCGCTGATATACCCAAAATAATAAAAAAAACTATTGGTTCCGGTATCGAATAGGAAACAAGCAGAAACTGTGCATATAAAACTCATGAAACTCGCTTATCGCAGGTTACAAGAGTTTCCGCTTTACGGACACTCTTATGACGTAACACTGGCAATGATACTATGCTGTGCACCCATTTTAAATCATGGTACTATAAAGATACTAATAGAGCATATTTAAATCACTAAAAATGTATGAAGGTGATATGTTCAGTATTTTGTACTAATGGTGTAACAAACTACCACCTGTAATTTTTATATCAATGGCAGAGCAATTACCCAGTATAATAGGATTTTTTTTCCCTGCTCTTATAGACGGGCCATGTTAGAACGTCAAACGGTAGTTATATCATCAATCCTGTACAACATCATAACACCAATGCTGGAGGCATAATTGAACACGTTTTCTACCAAGAACCGAAGATGGAGTCCTACGTTAGCAATTCTAGTGGTCCTGATTTTCTGACTGGTGGCCATGATTGTGGAGTTATCGGTAAGATATTTATTATATTTAATGAATGATTTACACGAACGAAGTTTTGCGTTCCTCTATCCCAGTATTGGAACTGTGAAGATTATTGCAACATCGTACGTATACCAACTGTCTATATTGTCACGGCACTCGTCGGTTTGCCGTACGTTATTTCCGGGCGAACCCGGGTAAAAAAGGAGAATCTATTTACGCAAAAGAAAAATAAGTAGACAAAAGGAAAGAATACGGAAATTTATTAAGGGAAATCAGGCGACTCGCTCACGCGACAATTTCGAGCGTGGCGAGGACGCGTGGTACACAAGAATCGGAAACAAAAAAGGAACGCAAAAAAAAAAAAATGTACTAATGATTTTTGGGCGCCAGTCGATATTGATCGACAAAATTTCTAACTCTACTGACTCGAACGCAAAAAGAAAAAAAAAAGCGGGGGGGTTACAATATCTCAGGGTCAACGGATTTCCCGGCGTGCGGGCCTCTTAATAATTACCCACGTCGGGTTTTCGGTAACACTGAAAATTAATCAAACTCAAAGAAAAATCGGGGAAATTACAATGAATAAAATAGAGTGAAAATGGGGACTGCGGGTATGAAAAATCGCGGAAGTGTAACAAGGGAGGGTCGCGCTGCGTCACCACACGCTCACGGTTTTTATACAAGAAAAAGGGTATTTTGTCGCGAAAAATGTTCAAAAGGGCAGCAGAATAAGAAAAAAAAGGTAATGGAACGGGCTTACTTTATCGGATGGCAGGACTCCACACGTACTCTCGCTCGCGATGCTCGTCGTGGTTCTCGATACCGAAAATGGTGGTCACGACCACGTGCTCGCTCTCTCTCTCGCTGTACAATGCTCTAACGCAATGGCTCGATATAATATTAATTCTCGCTATGACTCTTTACTCTATGCCTGCTCTCGCCGAAGTGACGAGCTCGTCGTCTTCTTCACCGGGACAGCTCGGGGGAAAAAGGATTCGGGAAAATTCGGGTAAGATCGGGGTCAAGGGCCTGCGCAATATTAATATGGGTCATCGGGGGATCGATAATCGATGGCTTATTGGGCCACCGAAGTCGCCGTCGCTGGCGCACGCGCCTTCGATGATGGATTGCCCGGCAGGTGCTGCCGACGATGGCACGCGACGATCGACTCGGCGACAAAGATCGTAGGGGGAAAGGGTGAGGGCTCCCTGTGGACACTGGCTCTCTCGATGGCGTATGACTTGACGTTGCTCGCTTTGTGCTGATTTTTCCCATAATCCCACTCGCTCTATATACCGACCGGGCCCTCGTAGGTGTTCGGTTTCTCTCGGTGTTCTATCCGTGGGAGGGCCTCGGCGTGGCGGTGTGAGTGGGACTCTCGGCGAAGACTGGGATAATATGCGGCGTTGTCCTTGTAGCTCATTCTTTGTCGCTGTCCACAGGGTTTCTTCTAATGCTTTCTGTCGGGGATTTGTAGGTCGACGGGATTATTAAGGATATTATCGGGGTGGTATGGGACTACGGAGATGGTGAAAGAAGAGGGACGAGGGACGACGGGGTTTCGATAATTGTTCGAGGCTTGTTGGTTCTTATTCTAATTTACATTTTTCGGGTATTGTCGGCGTGTGGTGACGGACTTCGGCAAAGCATATGCCTCGCCTGTGTCGCAGTGTCACAATATATGCCGCTTGCACCATACTGTACAGGTGGGTGATCGGGTCACGCAGTTGAGATTGTACTATCATTAATTCCAATGCATGGCGTGCTGGATGGTATGCAGGTTGTCCTTCTTTAACTTACACACCTGAATGACTCAAAAAATTGAAAACCAATCAAAAAATATTTTCAATGAAAGTTGTTAGGTACCGAGGGGCTGATCCAACTACTACTTCCACTTTGGCATTGAGCTTCGCTTTTTAAGTTACTTGAAGGTCAAATTACGTTTTTCAAACGGAAACACCTATATTTCTCCTCGGATTCCGATTGAGCAAAAAATTCTACGTTGAGATAAGTATCCATGATGAGGATCAAAATGATCCCTAGGGGTCATTTAAAGGTCAAATATCTGCTGGGTGCAAGACAGCTGGTAAATTCTGGTTTTTAGAAAATGTCCCAATCAAAAATGGTTTGCATCAAGGGGAGCCCCGTTAGTCAGTGACCTTAACCATGTCCTTGACCTCCATTTTAAAGTTTTCCGACGGTCAACTGGTGTGTTTTCAAATGAAAACCCCTTTTTTTTACTTGGGATTCCGAAAGAGCACGAACTTCTACGTTCAGATAGGTATCCATGTTAGCGGTCAAATTGACCTCTAGGGATCATTTAAAGGTCAAATTATCGCTTGGTGCAGAAAAGCTGTTACATCGTGATATTGCTATTTGGGTAAAAGAATGCCATACATCGGTAACCTTGACCAATGATATGTATGTTTGTTATGGGTCGAAATGGCCCTGAAGGCTAAACTAATGCATTAAATGACGCACTACACGACACGGCCATTTAAGGTAGTTCTTGCGCGACTGGCGGCAGAGAATAAACGGAAATATAGGCACAGTAGAGCGCGGTGAGTGGGGCACGCATGAAACAAGAGAGTGTCTAACGATTTTATATGATTTCGCTACCGAAAACTCTTAAAATCTTTTTCAAATATCCGTTGAGCTTATTTTTTTCAGAGAAAGTCTGAATTCTCAATATTTTTAAAACGAAACGAGCGTTTGGTTGTGTGATTCTCGACTATATTAGTGTATGAATTTTGAGGTAGTCTCCGCGCGGTCATGATTCTTTCCATAGTCGCTATACTAAAATCGTGATTTTTAACTCAATTTTTCTCGCTAAAAAGGTAGTTAAGGTGCACTCAAACTTTGCAGGTGCACTGAAGGGTGCTTTAAGATTAACATATCAAAATTTCATGCAATTCTGCACTATGTGCCGAAACGCTAGGACTACCACAAGGCATAAGTCTGTACAGAGTCAAAGATATATTAATAATACCCCTTCTCCGCGATGTTTACTCGCGCATATTTCAATGCCACGTATAAGCAACCCCAGAGTCGGCAACAAGAATGTAGGGAGCCTTCTGGCTCCATTTCATTGGCCCTAAACAGGGCCGATTTGTGTTTTTGTAGCTCTGAATGACGCTCCCACATGAAAAAACAAATATATGTGCATTCACATAACTGACATAATGTATGTCTGAAAATATATATAGGGCATTCCATCCCAAGTCTATGAACGCGTGACCCTGACCCTCTCGGATTTGTTTCATTACTTTTTCTATGACTACATTGAGTCTAAAGAGTACCTTCAAATTTTTTTAGATTTTTCGAAATAGCCGATTTTGAAAAAAAAATTTTTTTGCTAAAAAAAACACCTTTTGTAAAAATATGAAAAAATTCCAAAAAATCCGTGATTATGTGTAGAACATTTTAAGCAATCACCGAGAGTGGGGAGATTTTTTTCTGTGTTTTACACGCTTTTAACGTTGAAAAAATTGCGAAAAAAAAGAAAAAATCTCCTCACTCTGGATGATTGCTTACAATGATCTACATATTATCACAGATTTTTGGGCATTTTTTCATATTTTTAAAAACAAGTGTGTTACGCCCTGGGCAAGGGTTAGCACGTCTTGCCCGTGGTGTACGATTAACAGTCAGAAGGAAATAGGGGGCTTCTTGTTTTGGCCAGAATGCGCCGGTCGGGGATAGAGGCTCGCGATAATGAGATTGGTAAATTTTTACTTACTTTTGGGGCGTAGCGGGTTTTCAATCCAACGTGATGATTTCGTCGTTGTCATCGGAGTCTGCGTCGTCGGAGTCTGCATCCAACGTCGACGCGTCGCTGATGCTGTCCCTGTGGGCCCGGTGAACGGGTTTCAGGAGAATGACGTCGGGGAGAATATACGGAGCCGTCCCCTCGGGTATTCTAAATATTGTGGCTACCCCTATAGGACGCTTCTTGACGCTCGGTGATCCGAGAGGAAAATCGGGATTTGTCGAAGGGCCCGGTAGTGGTTGAACGGGAAAATCCACAATTTTATCTACTAGTTTGCCAACTACGGGTGCAAAAACCGGCACTTTACTTTTTAGTTGGGTTCGAATGTTATTTCCTCTCACGAAATGGCTCTCGCCACGAGCGAGGCGCTTCAATTTCTTCTCTTGGCCACTGCGGCGTCTGCCTATATAAATCTAAATAAAAAAATTGATGAACCCCCTTTGAGTGAGTCCTAACTCTCGGGCAACACTCTCATATGATAGGGTTGGTACCTCCAATACAGTGCGTGCATCTGGCGCACGGGACTGTACCCGGAGGGAGGAAAAAGTAACTACGTAAGCACGTGCATCTAGCGCACAACACTGTAGTTAGAGAGTGTGAGAAAAGTAACTACGTAAGCACGTGCATTTAGTGCACAGCACTGTAGATAGAGAGTCTGAGAAAATTAACTACGTAGGCGCGTGCATCTAGCGCACAGCACTGTAGTTAGAGATTCTGAGAAAAGTAACTACGTAAGCACGTGCATCTAGCGCACAGCACTGTAGTTAGAGAGTGTGAGAAAGAGGCAAGTAACTGCGTAAGCACGTGCATCTAGCGCACAGTACTGCAGTTATGAAGAGGTGTTGGAAACAAGTGAATTTTGATGGGAGTTCCGCTCGAGAATGTAGACTGCTCGAATTTCAGTTTTTTTTTCAAATTCCCCCTTTTATTTGATGTTCCTGGTGCACAAATAAAAAGCGAATGCATTTTTTTGAGTTTTGATTTATTTATTTATTTTGATGTTTCTTACAATGTTTTGCCGGGGCTACCACGCTACCGATTTTTATGTGTAAGGAGGACAATATTTAACTTATTATTAAAGTGTAAGTTTCGAGACGGGTTATAAGTTTCGAGTGATCTCGGGTGATTAGGCTCGAAGTTCGACTGACTGTCCTTAATTATTGCTGGACATTATATAGTCCCTTATTCTATTGTCGCATAAAGTGGGAGATGTCAGCGTGTGAGGGAAGAGTTTCTCTCACACCACGACATCTTTTTGAGGATAATCTCTAGACGCATTTCCAATTATGGCGGCTGGTGATATGAAAAGTCAGCGTCAAGACATCGATATCCTCTAGACGAAATTTTGACTATTGTCAGTGCCGGGATATCAATATTCTCGAGGCATAATTGTAGTTTCAGTGATATGAAAAGTCAACGTCGAGACATCGATATTCTCCAGACGAAATTCTGATTATTGTTAGTGCCGGGACATCGATAATCTCGAGGCACAACTGTTGTTTATGTTGAGGCTCGTCCCTAGGCGATAAGCGCGGCCATCTTGTGCGAGCCGGCAAGACGCTGATTCTCACCAGCTTCCAACATCTGTGACAGCTCGGTGATAACGCGCGACATACGCCGGTTCGTCACTCACGCACCTTCTCCCCGCGACGAGCTTCGTTCGTTAAAGGCTGAAATTTCGTGCGTTAGGTGGGTTGCATGCTCGCAGGCATACATCGTGCTTGGTGGGTTGCATGCCAGCAGGCATGCCTCGCGCATGGCGGGTTGCATGCTCGTAGGCATACTTCGTGCTTGGTGGGAGAACTCCGACGATGAGGGCCACCCCTGGTCATTCGTGTTTTTCCCGCGATTCAATGAGAGATTGAATATTTTTACCGCGGATCATACGAATCCGGTTCTATGTTTGATAAATGGTTCATATAAAATAAACTTTTGAATTTATTTATGTTTTTCGACCCAGGACGTTACAGGTTTTTTTCTTTTTTTGAATTTTCGGCATTCTTTTTACGTTAAAAGCGTGTAGTAAAACACAGAGACAAAAAAGTCTCCCCACTCTGGGTGATTGCTTACAATGTTCTGCATATTATCACAGATTTTTGGGAATTTTTTCATATGAAAAAAGGCGTTTTCTTTTTTTTTCAGTTTTCGGCATTTTTTCGACGTGAACAGCGTGTAAAACACAGAGAAAAAAAATCTCCCCACTCTGGGTGATTGCTTAAGGATATTCTTGCGGTATAGTTCTAGCGATAGGGAAATGATCAAAATTTGACAAATTGTTTATTTTACCTGTATGAATGCGTATGCAAAATTTGCAGTCAATGTACTTCACGGTTTAAAAGTTATTCAACATTTAAATTAACATGGGTTCTCATGTAGTAACAGCATATTTTTGCATTTGTGAATAAAATCAAAAAAGAAGTAGCGTTAAGATTTTATCCAAAATTTTTGTGTGTATAATTCCAATACTCAACAATATTAATAAAAATAAATAAATTGGGGGTCACTCTAGCGGTTGTCGAATTATTTATCAAAAACGCAAGCGAAATGGCCAAAACAGACTGCAGTTCGCGTTTCGTCTGTCGAAACGTGGCAACGTCGCGTCAGAAGTACAGATCGTACGGACAGCTGCTTCCCCAGGAGTGTAGTATGAATAATTGGGGCCCACCGCGATTACCGCTCACATATGGAAAAATGAATCCTGCACGGATTTCTCGATAGAATTTTATTCTGCTTCGACAGGGACTCAAACCTGCGACCTACCTACTTATCCTATCTATCTTCCTAACACGCTACCCACTACGCTATCGACCGATTATAAACTTTGGTAATTCATATCATGTATTTGACACGCCAGAGAACACTTGATCAGTTGTATGTTAGGAGCTACTCAAGGGATGGTGGTGGTCGCGTCTTTAACCATTTATTTAGTATAACCATGTCGGTTTTTGAAGAAATTACAAAATTGAACGTGGCGAATCCAATACGGTGGATCCAAAATTCTAAAAATTCCATAATTTGTCTGATTCACTCTTACTAAAAAATTTGCAAAAAGAGATGGAATATAGACCCTCTATTTTCTGGCTCTCTCAGTTCTGCTGCCATAACATTTAAGATGGTAGACGGAGTCTATAATATACTATATATATACAGTAGGCGGCATTTGAAGTGGGACAATGTTTTTTTTGTTGATTTCGACGAAACCTAGACCGATTTCAAAAAATCAAAAATACAAGTTCGAGTAAATTTAATGTATAAAAACTTGAGACAAGTACATTTCCTTGCGTCGTTTTGTTTATGCTTACAAAAAGATGTCAAACCCAAATATTTGACAAATAACCCTTTACAAAAAGATGTCAAACACAAAAAGTTGTCAAATAAATTCAAATAATCTAAGTCACAGTTGCCAAGTACATCAAGCATTTTCATTGTTTACATTTTTATTAACCGTTTATAAGTAAGTAACAACGCTCGAAAACGTATTGAAACGGACTTAAGGACTTAATCTAAAAATTTAATGTTTGAAAGATTTTATTGAAAAAAAATTAGCATTGAAAAAAAAAATCCGAACGAAGTACTTGGCGAGTTATGTAAAATGACTGTACAGACTACCTGTTATGAACTCACCAAGCCGAACTTCGTTCGGATTTTTTTTTTCAATGCGAATTTTTGATGTGTAAACATCTTAGCGCTCGGTCTACGGTAGGGGCTAGCTGGGACTTCGAGCGTCAGATGTAAAACTTTGACCGTCAGCGTAAGATCCGTGTCTATGTGAGCGCGTGAATGTGTGTGTGAGAGCGCCACACGGTGGGGGCTAACCAACACTTCTATGTATAGGACATCGGCGCCGCGCAGGCGTGAGCAGCGTACAGCGCGCACCGTGGTCCGTGTGAGAGCCCGTGAATGTGTGTGTTTCGACAGCTGATAGCTGATGGTACGGGCTAAGATTAAGGAGGTACGACTAGTTCTTTGGAGTCAAAAAAAAGTCTAAATTTATTTTACCCACAGTTGTTCTGATTTATGTTTATTTGCGTTGATTATTCATATTATCGATTATAATGTGAAAAATTTTGTGGTAAATGATTAATTTATTGCGCATGAACTAATAAAAACTGAAAAATTAGATTGTCAACGACTCGATAGTAATCTCCATCATAATAATAATGACATGTCTACCACAAAAACGGACTAAAAAACATTTTTTAAAATCAGCCGAAAACCTATTAAAATAGACTTGAATTACCTCAGTGGAATTAATACGATCGGTAGAATGATAATTATACATATAATTGATACGTGATAAATAATAAAACTCCATAAATAACATGATGGAATTTGAAGTAAACACTTGGCAACGTCGCATTGGCGATGCTATAAGTTGGTATACGTGACCAACGAAGATGATCTTCGTTGATAATATCAAAACAAAGCTAGGTTATGTTCGCCGAAACCCATCAGCTGTTACTCGCGACGTTGTTAAGTCTGACTTCGTTGGCTAAGTCTGTGGGTGCTATTTGATCGTTCTGACCATTTACAACCGGAAATTGAAACTTTTTTATGATGTAGTGCCAGAACTACACGGTGAAGAGTAATTTTTCAATTTTTTACAATATCTATTATATCTAATCTATCAAGTTTCAGTTTTTCAACGGGTGTAGTTGGATACGTGAGCAGCAAAACCGTGATCACAGCACTTCCGGTTAACCGTCTCCATAAGACGACGTGCTTTAGTAACCCAAACTGCTCGACTTTGCAATTTTATTACGAATAAACTAAATGGTTAATATAGCTCAAATTTTGGCAATAGGCGCATAAAGTATTCGGCAAAAACATATAAAAAATTCAAGTCCGTCAGTTGGATTCTTCATACTAGTCGTACCTCCTTAACCAATGCACGACCTCAATTTTCCCACACCAAACTGACGCGAGCTCAAATGTTTACACATCAAATTTCGTGAGTTCCAACGCCAACTCACACGTTTTTTTTTCAATAAAATCTTTCAAACATTAAATTTTTAGATTAAGTCCTTAAGTCCGTTTCAATACGTTTTCGAGCGTTGTTACTTACTTATAAACGGTTAATAAAAATGTAAACAATGAAAATGCTTGATGTACTTGGCAACTGTGACTTAGATTATTTGAATTTATTTGACAACTTTTTGTGTTTGACATCTTTTTGTAAGCATAAACAAAACGACGCAAGGAAATGTACTTGTCTCAAGTTTTTATACACCATTCATGGTGTTTTTGGTGGGATTTGGTTTCTTTTTGCAAAGCATTATATATGTCGACATATATTTACGATGTAACTTCTATGTAAAAGCTTTGAATGGCGACTACCATGCTCAGGGTAGAATTGAACAATTTTTGACGGCATAAATTGTCTTGCCAAAACATTTCGTACAATTATGGAATGGTTTCATTATTTCACAACTTCAGAAGCCCCAATCTAGCACCTAGCACACGAATTATCATTTGCATTTTTTTTTTATTAGATCGTTAGTAAGTTTAGCGAACTCCAAAATATTCTATGCGTACAAAATCCTATCAATGAGGTCTCCCTATTCTTGAAAGTGCTCGCATGATCCATTCAAACATCTTTGAGTTTCGATTCTTGATACAAAGCACCATCGCTGAGTTATAAAAATCATAAGCATTGCTTTTCTATAGTCGGTTCATAGTATCGAGCACTATCTTTTTTTTCGCGATGGAATATTAGAGCTTCGTTTGTAAGATATCAATGAAACGCAGACTCAACCCGACCGCGACCCACGTAATTCTACTCATAAAAGCCATCATAGTTAACTGAACAAGGGAAAATTCGACAAATCATTGCACTACAAAAAAAAATCCCATGAAGCGATTTGATCTAGACAAACGCAGTCTATAACCGAATTGGTACAGAAAAATGAAGCATGTTGTCCGTATGCGCAGGTCCTTTGAAATTTGAATTGTCTGTACCGAACCGAGTTGTGAAATTGTAATTAAACTTTGCATACTTACAAATCACAAATGTAATTTGAAATTAAACTTTTTTCAATGGACTATTACAAATGTGATCTGTAATTGAACATTTTTTAATTAAAAATTAGAAATATAATCTGTAATTAAAATTTTCACTCTTTTCAATTACCCATTTCAAATAAAATTTCTAATTACACCTCTTTTAATTTCAAATTACAAATGTAATTTGTAATTAAACTTCTGTGTAACTACAAATTAAAAATTTAATTTGAAATCGACAAGAATTTAATTACAAATTAAAATTGTAATTGAACAACGTTTAATTATAAATTATGAAAGTAATATATTCAATCAATTATTTGTAATCAATTAGACGAGTACAAATTCGCAATAAACAGATCCTCCGGAACATCATTCGTCACCCAGAGTTATCATTTTTTAATTAATTTTTACGTTTGATTATTTTTATGTTTTGCTCCCAATGGACATGTGGTGGTGCGCTCCGTAGCACCAGATCCCCAGGTCATGGGATCTTTTTTCCTGCCGTCCAGGTATCACTTTCGGTAGTTCTTGAGCACAGGTCGACGGGCATCCGTCACCTACCATCCTGGAATGGCCCCGCGCTTCGTAATCTTTGAGCACCAGGTAGTCGGGAAGGCGTTATTTGCCGTCCAGGCTCTGCGCTCCGTTGTTCTTGAGAACCAGGTCGACGGGAATGAGTTTTCCGTCATCCAGGTCTCACGCTTCGTAGTTCTTGAGTTCCAGGTCAACGGGATTGCGTTTTCCACCGTCCAGGTCTACCGCTCGATTGTTCTCGAGTTCCAAGTTGATGGGAATGCGTTTTACGCTGTCCAGGCCTCGCGCTCTGTAGTTTTTAAGTTCCAGGTCAACGGCAAGGCATTACGCATATAAATGGCGCGTAAGACCCGGACGCCAAGCACTATGGTGCGATCAAGCTGGACGCCACGAAGTAACGCGCGATCAACCTGGATGCTAAAAACTATGACGTGATTGACCTAGACACCAAGAACTATGACGCGATTAACCTAGGCATCAAGAACTATGGCGCGATCGACCTGGACGCCAAGAACTATGACGCGATTGACTTGGGCACCAATAACTATGGCTTGGTCAACCTGAACGCCAATAACTACCGCGCGATCAACCTGGACGCCAAGAACTATGACGCGATCGACCTGGACGCCAAAAACTACGATGCGATCGACCTGGACGCGAAGAACTATGGTGCGATCGACCTGGACGCCAAGAACTATGACGCGATCGACCTGGACGCCAAAAACTACGATGCGATCGACCTGGACGCGAAGAACTATGGTGCGATCGACCTGGACGCCAAGAACTATGACACGATCGACCTGGACGCCAAGAACTATGGCGCGATTAATCTTGACATCAAGAACTATTGCGTGATCGACCTGGACCCCTAGAACTATGACGCGATTGACTTAGGCACCAATAACTATGGCTTGGTCAACCTGGACGCCAAGAACTATGACGCGATCGACCTGGACGCCAAGAACTATGGTGCGATCGACCTGGACACGAAGAACAATGGTGCGATCGACCTGAACGCCAAGAACTATGACGCGATCGACCTGAACGCCAAGAACTAATGTGCCATCAACCTGGATTCCAATAACTATGACGCGATTGACCGAGACACCTAAAACTACGACGCGATTGACCTCTAGATACGAAGAAATATGGAGCGATCGACCCGGACGCCAAAAATTTATGACGTGATTAACTTAGACACCAAAAATTATGGTGCGATCAGCCTGGACGAAACTTTTCTTTTTTAACACAGAACCACATTGAATGAAAAAAATATTTATCTAGAAATAAATATTTTTTCAAGATGCGCCGGTATCGCGTCTTTTCGGCCTTTCAGCGTGACACGGGACTGAAGACGGTTAGTGTGGTTATGTTGGTGGTGCGAAAAATTAGTGGAGCGAAAAATTTGCGGAGCGAAAAATTTGCGGAGCGAAAAAATGATGATCGTTGTACGTCGAAAATAAAAAATAAAATGCGATATCTCTCATATTTTAATAGCTACAGCATTCATTTGGGTACCAATCGAAAGAGAAAAAAAAAATATTCGTATTAATATCATTGCCGAAGTCTGTATAATTAATTGATAATTAGAAAAATAAGTTTCGTTATATAGATATACTCCCGTGTATAAGCTCGATGTGTGGCGTATAAGAGGCTGTAGTACCTCTCGACATGTCGGTATAGGAGGAAATGTACTTGTCTCGAGGCTCTGCCGCGCCTCTTAATAATCTTTCGAATGAGACTAGTTTCGTTGCGATCGATTGAAAATTGGCTGCCTGCAAGTTGATTTTCTGGATCGGTGTTAATCGGGGTCTGGCGTTGGCGGGTTGTGCACACCAGGATTGATATTGGCCGATACCAAACAGCTCAATCACCCATATCAGTGGAAAAGTGGTCTCACGGCGTGCTCAGAACCCCCCCAATAAGCAAAAATCGGATCACTCCCGAAAGAGATGTGGACCCAGGAAGTCAGAACAGTTTTTTGAGTGCTATGCTGGAAGGCCTCGATCGATTTCGTCAAAACGTTTCGCACAATCGTTTTTTATCATGACCTCAGAACTCTCGTAACAATTATTACGATAAGTGTTCTCGTAGATGAAATCCAGGTATTTGGCGAGTGCACGCCCACGTTCATCGACATTTTTTACATTGAGAGACTTGGGCGACAGAGTGGGGACTTGAGCAATATTAAAAAGGAAGTCTCAACGATTGAAATTCGTGGTCGTAAAATATCGGAAATGACTTCAATTAAAAATGACGACCCGTTGAAAAGTGAGAAGGAAATCGCAAAACCCGCGATCTCAGTTCAAAGTTGACCGCCGATAGTCATTTGTGTCCATGTCAGATCGCACGCGAATTTCAGCTACTGTTTATCGCTTATCCATTGCTGTGATTGTATCGAAATGTTTTGTAAAAATTATTAATTAATAACAATTTATTGATGAATGAACAATAATCAATTGATTAAATAATTTTTATAAATTGAACTTTTTCTTTAAATGAGGAAAAGAATTATGAATTATTGATAATTACGAATTTTTCGGTAATCCATAGCTTGTTTCCTCTCTCAAGTTTCACAAATCACAGAGAATAATTTTTACGTCACAAAACGTGCAAGTGCAACAAATCGATAACACGGTCAATTTGGCGAGAATGAGTGACCATGGGATAAATGATAATTATTATTTTTTTTTTTTAATTTGGAAACCTCCTCAAAATTACGAATGCAGCCAATGAACAGCCTGGTCAATTTAACGAGAAATACTGACCATGAATATAATGATGATTATTTTTTTCTTGAATCGTTCGACTCGTCAAAATTACGAATGCGATAAAACGATAGCCTGGTTGATTTGGCGATGAAGACTCATCATAAGCACAATAAATTATTTACTTTTCTATGACTCGGCCATCTCGTAAAAATTACGAAGGCAATAAGCCATTCGTTCACTAAGTCTGGTGATGTCCACTGACGACGGATAAAATTATTATTTTTTCACGGACTCCATTAAGAATACCTGATCAGTTATTGACTCGAGAAGCTCGTAAAAACTTCGAATGGTACGAATCGGTAGCATGGCCAATATTTAATAACGGAAAAAAAAAAAAATTTCGCTCTAGCCGTATTCGAAAACAACGCGGCGGACCCAGCTTACAATTAAGCTAGCATCGCCACATTGCAAAAATTATGTAAATGAAGCTGAAAACAAAAAATTGCAACGCAAGATTTTTTCCCTAATTAATCGCTGTCGAACGACGTAGTTTCCGCTCTCCTATAACCACTACCTCCCCCGACATTCCTTCCCCGACGACGAAAAACTAAACTGTTTACACGGTGATTCGAAATTTAACACTTTATGGACGCGAGAATTATTCGCTACTTAACGCTGCTGAATGACGTCGTTTGCGCTTCCCTAGAACCACCCTTTCCCCCAACATTCCACCCCTGCCGATGAAAAATCAACCTGTTTACGCGACAATTGAAAATTCAAAATTTTATCGACGCGAGAATTATTCGCTTATTAAACGCTGCTGAATGACGTTGCTTCCGCTTCCCTAGAACCACCCGCTCTCCCAAAATTTCACCACTGACGATAGAAAATCATCCTGTTTACGCGACGATTCAAAATTCAAAACTTTTTCGACGCGATAATTATCCGCTCATTTATTACTGCAGAATGACGTCGTTTCCGCATTCCTAGAACCACCCCCTCCCCCGACATTCCACCCTTGACGATAAAAATCAAACAGTTTACGCTGGTGAATTATGTCGTTTCTGCTTACCTAGAACCACCCCGACATTCCGCCGCTGACGATGAAAAATCAACCTGTTTGCGCGACGATTCAAAATTCAAAATTTCGTCGACGCGAGAATTATTTGCTAATTAACCACTGCTGAATGACGTTGCTTCCACTTCCCTTGAAGCAGCCCCCCCCCCCCCCCGACATTCCGCCCCTGACGATGAAAAATTGACCTGTTTACGCGACGATTCAAAATTGAAAATTTTCTTGACGCAATAATTATCCGCTGATTTATTACTGCAGAATAACTTCGTTTCCGCATTCCTAGAACCACCCTCTCCCCCGAAATTTCACCCCTGAGGATAAAAAATCGAACAGTTGACGCGCCGATTTAAAATTCATATTTTACCGATGCGATAATTAGTCGTGCATTAATTGCTGCCGCATGACGTCATTTCCGCATTCCTAGAACCACCCCCTCTCCCGACATTCCACCCCTGCCGATAAAAAATCAAACAGTTTACGCGACGATTCAAAATTCAAAATTTTATCAACGCTATAATAAGTCGCTAATCAATCGCGGCCAAATGACGTCGTTTCCGCTTCCCTAGAACCACCTTCTCCCCCGACATTCCACCCCTGACGATGAAAAACCAACCTGTTAACGTGACGATTCAAAATTCAAAATTTGATCGACGCGACAATTAATCGCTAATTAATTAATTAATTATTTAATCAGCCTGCAATGGCTGACATCGTAAAAATTAATATTATTTTTTACACAACTCGGACATTTCGTAGAAAATACGAAAAAATTAATCCTTTTGTCCTGTAAAACCCGCGAGGTCCACTGGATATTGGAAAAATAGTAATTATTTTTTTCTTAACTCGTGCGAATCGTAAAAGTTCCCGATGCAACAAATCGACAGCCGGGTCCATTTGACGAGAAAGACTGGTCAGTGGAAAAATAATTGTAATTTTTCTCCACTCTGACGTCTCGTAAAAATGATAAAGACAAAAAACTTGTTGTTCCTTTAGTCTACGGAGGGCAACCGACGATAGGAAAAATGATAATTTTTAAAAAATCGTCTCGTGCTGCACGCACAATCTACGAATGACTGGTTAACTCGGCATGGACGACAGATTGTGAGTAAAAACGTCATTTCTTTTTCCCTGAGTCGTGCAGCTGCTCATAACAATTTTGAATTCGCAATTCGATTTCTGTATTAATTTGTCGAGAAATACTGACCATGGGAAAAATAATAATAATAATGTTTGACTTGCCTCGTGCCTGGATAATTTCATGGGAATAGCTGTTTATACGAAAAATGTTGATTGTTTTTTCCTTCACTCGGCTATCTCGTAAAATCTATGAAGGCAAAAACTAGTATTCGTCCACTGAGTCTCGTGATGTACACTGACGACAGGAAAAAAAATTATTTAGTCACGGACTCATGCGGCGATTAAAAATTATGTAACTGGTCTGTTGTTGAGTCGTGCAGCTCATAAAATTTTTGAATGGTACGAATCGCTCGGTTGGCCAATTTGGCGGGAATGGATGGCATCGTAAAACTTAATATTCTTGTTTACAGAATTCGGGCATTTTGTAGCAAATACGAGAAAATCAATCGTTTCGTCCTGTAAATCACGCGAGGCTCACTGGCCATCGGCTAAACAGTAATTATTTTTTGTTCAACTATTAACGATTAACCCAAACGATAAACGATTACCCCAAACGATAATCGTTGTAAGCCCGATCACATGGATACGAAAAAGCCAGACTATCGTTACCAGGTGATTCGAATCACATGGAAACGAAATAGCATGACGTAAATCAACGACCAATGCAATTGTTTTTCAACTCCAATGTATAAAACACGTATTCACGACGATCGTTGCCACGTGGTACCATGCGTCAAAGCTTTAAAGTTAAAAAACAATTGCATGGCTCGTTGATTCACGTCATGCCTTTACGTGTCCATGTGATTGGAATCACCTGGTAACAATAGTCTGGCTTTTGTGCACACGCACACACACGCACACGCACACACGCACACACACGCACGCACGCACGCACGCACACACACACACGACTTTCGAAGGTATAGCGACAATGTGCACAATAGCTGTTGTCAATTACCAAGTACCAATCCATACACCTCCACGTGGTGAAAGTCGGGCAACAGTGAGTTCTCAATGTAGAATGACTAAACTCACCAGCTCACAGATGGAAGGCTTTATTAGATCGTTGATCAAATTCCAGTCGAATGTAATGTTTTGTTCTGGAAAATTGTATTACTATTATTTCTTACAGTGTTGTTTTTTGCCATGAATAGTGGGGATTGCCACAGTGATCAGTCGATCAATTCGTTGCATCAAAATTATTGCAAGTTACGGAGATTAAAAAAAAAAAAAATTCTTCCATGATCATTGGAACTGAACTGTGTGATCGAACAAACGATTTGGATTTGTAATTTTTGTGAGATGCAGATGTCAAAGAACAATTAATAATTATTTTTCACGTTATCAGTACAATTTGGCAATGTGACCGAGAGATCGATTTGCTACAATCGTAACTTTTGCGAGTTGCAGATGACGAGAAAAGGGAAACGATCATTTTTCCCACGGTCAGCAAAATTTGCCAATGGCGATGGATTTGTTTCGCTCGTATTTTTTACGAGCTGGATGAGCAACAAAATAAATAAATATTTTTTTTTCCCGTGGTCGATACAACTTGGTAAAGTAACAAGGCAATCGATTTTTTGCGACTAAAACTATTGCGAGTTGCGGAGGTCGAGAAGAAAATAATAAGTACTGTGCCGATGGAGAGTACAGTTCACCGGAGTGGCTGGTCGATATTTTTCGTGAAATTGACTAGGCTGTTCATTGGCTGCATTCGTAATTTTGACGAGGTTTCCAAATTACGAAAAAAAAAAGTAATTGTGATTTATCCCATGGTCACTCATTCTCGCCAAATTGATCGTATTATTGATTTGTTGCACTGGCACTTTTTGTGACGTGAAAATTATTCTCCACGATTTGTGAAACTTGAGAGAGGAAACAAGCTATGGATTACCGAAAAATTTGTAATCATTAATAATTCATAATTCGTTTCCTCATTTTAAGAAAAAGTTCAATACATAAAAATCATTAAATAAATTGATTATTATCGTTTATTCATCAATAAGTTGTTATTAATTCATAATTTTTACGAAACATTTTGTTGTGCCCCGATTTCATCATGTAGAATTATATTCAACTTAGCCATTGATTGTGCAAAGTCAGCAGTTTAAAGGTGACTTTGCAACACATGTCGTCAGGCGAAGTTCGTGTGACTCCACCTCTCCAAAAAATTGAACGAAAAGTCATTACAGGAATAATATAAAAAAGGCAGTCTTTGGTTGGCAACGGGGCTGTTCAATAAAGCGAGCTATCCTTAGCGGAAGCTATGGTTAAATTGCAGTCAGTCAGTTTCAAGGCAAAATAACCACGAACAATATTGTAACCAATACTTTATCATCATCGAATAAACTAGACCGTAATTTTTTAATACTCGAGTTGGAGATTTACTCAACCTTGACAATCACTTACAAACCCGTCCTCGACGAATTCATCCCCACGTGACGAAATTCGCAGGCACAACATTGGTGGCAGCGGTGGGATTGTCACAATTCGATAAAATCAAATTCACGGTAACGAAGCAAGTGCTACAAAGTATCGCGAGTGTAAGTGACCGAGTCACGACAAACGAACGCGAAAAAGAACTGAAAAAAAGTGTAAACCCGACCGAGTGGGAAGTGAGACCAGACGCCAGAGTCAACAGGCTCATTAAAAAAAAAAAAAGAATTGAGAAAAAAAAATATACAAACATAATCGAGTGGATTCCGAGGATCATCAAGCAGTACCGACTACCAAACCAGAGACTCAACAAGAAGCTGACAAACACCATTCAACCCGAGTCTGACGACTCGACGAAGGGAAAGATCGACAACGCAGAACTTCTAGAGGGGAAGATCGACAACGCAGAAGTAGAAGAGCAAATCATCTACAACAAATCATCGAACATCATGAAGCAGAGCATCATACTGTATGTGACGGAACATATTTGATTTTGTAACCCTCCAAAGCCAGAAAAAAGTATAAATAAATAAAATTGCATGTCGGAAGACGAGTGAGTCACACGCTTACGCTTATCAGGTAGGCGCGTACTTTTTAGATCGTTAGAATCAATTTTTGACGAATCACGTAATTACGAAAGAGTAGGCAGCACCCGGAAATATGTCACTCAAGGAAGCGAGGCAATTGATCCCTATGTTCGATGGGTCCAATCCGGAGACAGTAAAGGATTTCATACGCGCTATGATGTATGCATCTCGCAGTGTAGCATCTGACGACAAACTTCGGCTGCTGGACTGCGTACTCAATGCAAAAGTTGTGGGAAAGGCTTGAGCAAATATAAGATATAAAAATATTGAATCTTTCAATGCATTAAAAGAGTTGTTAGAAAATTTTTATCGCTCAAAAAGTACTGTAGCTGCGTTGCAGCTAGAGTTCAATATATGCAAACAAAAGTCAGGGGAAACGGTAGCAGAATACGCGCAAAGAGTAGAGAAAGTCATGATAGAGTTATTCGCGGGTTATGCACCATTAGCGACCATGGATTCCGATAAAAGGATGTTAGAAAAGCTATTAGGGAGTCAGGCGTTGAATAACTTTGAGGATGGGCTCAGACGAGACGTTCAAATGATGGTACGTGCTCGGGGTTACGCCGATCTCTCAGCATCAATACGAGGAGCTGTCGAGGAAGAAAAAAGTGTAGAGGGCAGTGAAGCAATCGCAAAAAGGATGTCCACAGGAGGTGAAAAGGGAACCCCATTCACATGTCACAACTGCCATAAGCAAGGGCACATGGCAAAGGACTGTCGCTCATCGTCTTACGGAAGATACAGCCTGACAGTACCGATGAAGAGTGCAAATCCACTCAACGTCATATGCAACTACTGTCAGAAGCCCGGTTATTATTGGAGAAAATTTCGGAAGAGATTGCGGGAACAGGGTCAAGAAACCCAACAACAAACGTCCACGCAAGGATCATCGAGAACAAAGGACTACCGAGGTCAAAACCCGAATAGGGGCCAAACAAGAGAAGAATATCGAGCGAGAACAAAAAGATCAGCCCACTATTCATCAGTACGCTGTTCATACAGAAAACCGCCACTGGAAGTCCGAACGGGAATTTAACGAAAAAACGCACCATAGCTGATTTGATGCTAGAAAAGAGAGATTCCGAGGAATCGCATGATGCACAGGACAAAAAGATATATATCAGGTAAGTGCTCCGACTCTCAAGGAGTCCGCGAGTGACTTTTACATACCCTCTCCACAAGCGGTCGAGGGAACATTGACGTTAAAGTGTGACACCGGCGCCCAGTGCTGCGTCATCGGAAAACGCGTGCTCGCTCCGGATACACAGATTATCGAAGAGACGGTGGAATTACATGGTATCAGTAGGTCAAATTTCGACGCTTTATGTAAGGTCATGTTGGAACTGGAAACGCCAGCAGTTAATGTTAAACACGCATTTTTCGTACCCAGAGATGACGTGCCTCTGGAAGTTGATGGACTGCTAGGGATGGATTTTATACGAGAACAGAATGTCGATATCATGGGTGGAACTGTGATAATAATTTATGGACACTGCATCTCATTGATTGACGCAACTTCATCTTGGCGTTCCAGGAATAGCGAAAAGCCAGCGAAAAGCCTTGTAGGATACATCTGAGGAAGGATCCCGCAAGAGGAATGAAAACCAGGTGAGAGCATGACCGTGGTGAACAGAAATTCATATCACGTACAGCCGAGTAAAATCATTAAAAAGGAAATAAATATGGTAAAGAGACCAACAACTGAACTGAAAAAAGTGAGAAACAAGGATAGCAACCAAGGAACAAGCGAAGAAGAAACAACCATGCTCAACGAGATACACGCATTAGATTCAAAAGCAAGACGACATAATTTTTGGAGAAAAGGCGAAGAATACTCTGGAAAGTATAGAGAAGAAAATGAAAAAATAAACGTAAATACTTTCAGTCGCATGTATATTCTCATGCAAGATCAGCAAAAATCGGAGGAGAGCAATGTCTCGCATACGAGCAGCGATGAAAAACATCTGACAAAGCGACACGCACTAACCCAGTTAGACAAGGAAACAGTGTTACGAGAATACCATGACACACCACTCGGAGGACATCAAGGAGCGACAAGAATGTACAAACGAATTAAGAGAAAATTTAGCTGGCCACAAATAAAAGATGAAATAGAAGAATATGTAGCAAATTGTGAAAAATGCCAGAAGAACAAGATCACCAACAGAAAAAAAAAAACAAGGATGCGGAAGTCAACTAGACTATCGGCCGCAGACGCAAGTTAATCCGTGTGCGCATGAATCGAATAAAGCCATACTTAGCGCATTAGAAAAAAAAGAGGAAATTCCATTGACATACAAAAGAATTAAATACAAACAGATAGACTAGAAAAAGAGAGAAACAAAGCGAAACGGCAAAATTTAATAGAAAAAAAAAAATTTGAATAAATGAAAAAAAAAAAAAACACTCACGATAAAATGTAAACGAACTGCTATAGCATACAATACGATATAAGATACGGGCATACTGGCTTTGGACGGGAAATGTCCTGTCACCTCCGAAAACTTTAAAATAGAAACGTTAAACGTTATTAATCAAAAAGAAGTCATAAACTTCCTACCAGCGTTCAATCTAACATTTTTATCGAAAGAAATAAAAATAACTCATTCTTCTATTACACATAACGCACTTGATAAAATAATTACAGATCCATCGGAGATGAACAACGTAGGAGAAAGATTCGAAAAATTAAATGAGAATTTGAGTATTGACGATGATCCGATACCAGCATACAGTCAAGTCATAGGAAGTTAAGTATTGCATAATATATACAGCGTGACCATTATAATGTGGACGGTATTTTTTTGAAGGTTTTGGAAGGTGATATCGGGGTTTTTCGGGTGCGGTTTTTGAATGGTTTTCGAAGCAAAAAAAAAAAATACGATGTGAATGTGATGATTATAGTTTTTACAGCAGGAAAATGGTTATGACGAAAAATAAGGTCAAGTTGATTTTTATTTTTGAAACATGATGATTATTGAATTCTGAATACAAAGCGCTGCTGTAAAATTTTTTTTGACGCAGATCTCATGGAGAAAAAAAATGTTAAAAGTTGCATTTTAATGCGTTTTTATTCGAAAAGGTGGAATAGAACTGTGCCGCGTGAAGTTGCATCACATGAGCTCTGGCTTGGCTCACGGTTGTCGAAGCCTATGTCGCTTGGCCCAAAATGACAGTTGAACGATATGACAGAGAGAAACGTATTTTCAGCTATCTCTCTCGCACCCATGCCAAGCCGTAGTGTTTGAAAAGTGATGTTGAAAAATATTAAAAAATGAAAAAAAAATTAGAGCTGCGATAATATTTAAAAAAGTGAAATAATAGTATTGAGAGAAAGCGAAAAGAGTGGAAAACAATTTTACAAATATTAAATGTTGACAGATAAATTTAATATTTTTCCGAGAAATTTCGAAACATTTTCATTAACATTTACAATTTCGAAAAGATTGCTAAAAATATCAACATTTGATACAATTTTGATTTTTTTTCCATGTCTAGCTCGCAAAAGTTGAACGATATCAGGGTAAATTTGTTCTAGAGTATCATCTGGGGATAGTTTGTATTCTTGTCGACTTGCTGTTAACGTCTTGTCAACTTGTTGTCGATCTGTTGTCGACTTGTGAGCAACTTGTTGTCGACTTGGGGTCGACTTGTTGTCGACTTGTTGTCGACTTGTTGTCGACTTGTGGTTGACTTGTGGTCGACTTGTTGTCAACCTGTTGTCGATGTGACGTCAACATGGCGTCTATTTATTTTTTTTTTTTGATTCATGCCATGTGCTTGGGGGTTATTGTTGCTAGTCACATCCCGAGACATATCCTCATGGCGCAGTCAAATTTTGCTGACCTTATTGACTCAGCCAAATTGGAATTGTGACCATGAAAAATTATTTATCGCCCCGATTCTGTGAATACAGTACAAATCAGTAATATTTTTTCTGACCGGGCCCAATGGTTTAGAGGGTCGAAACATTATAAAATAAAGATATGCGTTACGCTTTAATCGTATCGGTGCGAGGGGAAGTAAGTACCACATACGTGAAGGATATAGATATTTATTTTAGTCCGGTGTACGTGACGGCTCAGACCGAACTGTCTCTCTCGTCACGTCTTCGATACATCCAATCATATTCACCAATCATATACCATACGTATCTCCTACAATATCTTTGCTTAATATACTCTTGTACACTATCGTACACTCCTTCCCTCTAATTTTTTTATTTCGTTTGTTTGTTAATCCCTTCCCCACCACCTAATCTCTTACCTACTATCTCACATACTATCTTACATACTATCTTACATACTATCACGTTGCCAATACCCTTATCACCCATCTGTCGAGTCACAATTTTTTTTTTTTTTTTTTTTTTTTTTTAAATGATCGGTTAATTAGATTTTATTGTCTTCTCTGTTGTTGCTTCAACCTGTCCGACCGACGCAACGTTGGCACCGACGCTTGGCTGTTGGGCGCTTCTATTTTTTTTGTATTTTTTCCTTCGTTCGCCGTTTTGTTTTTTGCTGCTTTTACGATTTAATCATGTCTTTTCCAACGTAATCCCTCCTCTGCTACGATATAGATAACCGCGGATACTTGCTCAAGGATTTCCGCTGGTACCCAGCATGGCGGGTTTGTTCGGTAATCTTTTACGAACACTCGTTCTTTTTTTTCAAATTCTTTCCGCTGTTTTCCCCCCTTCTGCTCTATTTGCTGTTTTGTTTTTCTTTGCACTCTCTCTTCGACATTACTTCTAAGTAAGTATAATTTTGCGCGAAACCCGTATTGCAACATTAAGCTTGCTGGTGAGACTCCTGTTGTACAGTGCGGTGTTGCTCGGTATTGTTGAAGGAATTTTGTGACCGCGTCTCTGACTGTACTTCCCGATTTGACCGACTTTTTTATGCTACGCTTAAATGTTTTTACAGAGTTTTTGGATAGCCCGTTGCTTTCAGGGTGGTATGGTGGCGATAATGTGTGGCGTATGCCATTTTGTTCGACGAATTTCTTAAAACTCTCGCTCGTAAACTGTCTCCCGTTATCTGTGTGAATTTGCCTTGGCAACCCAAATCTGGCAAATGCTTCCGCGAGGCACTGAATCGTATGCTCCGAATCGGTTTTTTTTTTAATACATACCTCTACCCACTTTGAGTGCGCGTCTGTTAAAATGAGGTACATGTCGTCGAATAATGGTCCCGCAAAGTCGGCGTGCACTCGCTCCCACGGTTTTTTTGGCCACTGCCATGTTTGTGTTACGCTTTTCGGTGGGTTGTCCCTAATTTCGCTACAGGCGTCGCACGTTTTTGCCACGCGTTCTATGTCGCCGTCCAAGTTTGGCCACCAGACAACGATCGTGCTAAACTTTTCATTCGCGTCATTCCCATATGACTCTGATGTATTTCTCGCAGTATCCCGGGTCTCAACGATGGTGGTACTATGACGCGGTACCCCCATAGTAAACACCCGTTTATTACCTGTAGCTCATCTTGTCGTATTCTATACGCCCTTTTTTCCGCCCCACTCTCTGTTTTGTTCTTTGGCCATCCCCCTTGCGTATACCATATTATTTTTCGAAGGACTAGATCTTTTTGAGATTCGTCCCTTACCCTTTTCCAATCGATTGTTATTTCGCTTGACTGCATATAATTTGTGTATTTTATCGCTTCTGGTTCCGGCGCGGGGTTCCCCTTTTCGGTGTCTAGTGGAAGTCGTGATAGTGCGTCAGCTATTCCGTTCTGTTTTGACGTTATGTACGTGATCGTATAGGTGAACGCGGACAGAAAAAAAGCCCACCGTTGGAGTCGTGAAGCTGCGATTATAGGGATTGGCTTCTCAGGACCGAAAATATGTGTCAACGGTTTGTGGTCCGTCCTCAATATAAAAGGACGTCCATATAAATATATGTAGAACTGTGTCACCGCGAAAATTATTGTGCCTGCTTCCCTATCAATCGGAGCCCACGCCCTCTCACTTGTAGTGAGTGTTCGCGACTTGAATGCAATCGGTCTTTCTGTATCCGAGTCGACTCGATGCGCTAATACCGCTGCCATCCCGACTGCCGACGCGTCCGCGGTTACTACCAATGGCAGCTCCGGATTATAGTGGATTAAGATCGGTGCTGTGACGACCGCTTTTTTCACAGCTTCAAATGCTCGTTTACACCTTTCATTCCATTCAAACGTTTTCCTACGCAATTGCTCATGCAGCGGTTCTAGTATTGTTGCCCGATTCTCTAAGAACCGTGCATAAAAGTTCACGAGCCCCAGGAACGCTGTCAGCTCCGTGAAATTTTTCGGCGCCGGTGCCTTTACCACTGCATTTACTTTGTCCTCCGTCATATGTATTCCTTTACAATCGATTTTATATCCCAAGTATTTTAAATGTGGTTTAAAGAACTCGCATTTGGCCCGCTCTAACGTTAAACCGCATTTTTCTAACCGCTCTAGTACTTGCCTTAGTCGTTCGAGATGTTCGTTGTCTGTTGTGCCTGTTATCAAGATATCGTCGAGAAAGAAACCGACTCCGCGTATTCCTCCTACCGCTTGTTCCATCAGTCGTTGGAACGACCCTGGTCCCGTGGACACCCCATAGGGTAGCCTGTTATATTAGAATAACCCTACGAGCGTGTTCATGGTGACGACTTTTCTCGATTCTTTTTCCAAAGGAACTTGCGCGTACGCCCTCGATAGATCTAACTGAAGGTTTTTCCGCCGTGTAGCGTTGCTAATAAGTCTTCTATTCTGGGCAACGGATATCTATCAATTTGTAATACTCGATTAACCGTGACCTTGAAGGCGCCGCAGAGACGGATTCCACCGTTCTGTTTTATAATCGGGACTATGGGTGTCGCCCAGTCGCTGAACTTAATCGGTGTAATTACCCCCGTTTCTGTTAACTTTTCAAGCTCTTGTTGTACCTTATCTTTGAGAGCCAAGGGAAGTGGTCGAGCCTTTTTATAGATTGGTTGTGCCCCCGGAATTGATTGTAATTTTAATTCCCCGAACTTGAATGTACCCAATGTGGATGAGAATACCGCCTCTTTGCTCTTTAATAATTCCTGTACCCGTGGTGTTTCCTTTTTCTCGCTCATCGTATTGTGTCGCGCTATTCCCCCCCCCCTTTCTTTGGGAAAATTGGCGGCCAGCGGTCGAAAGCCTCTAACCATTGTCTCCCCATTAGTAAACCATATCCTTCCTTTGTAACGTACAGATCTAAATATCGCCTCTCCCCCTCTATCTCTACCCTCATGTTTGCTAATTTTCCAATCGGTTTGAATAACGAATTACCGTAAAATTTCATGTATACTTTCGTCGGTACTACGTTCGCCTCTGGAAATAATTTTTTTTGTTCGCTCTCCGGTATTACTGTATAATAAGCTCCCGTGTCGACTTCTATATCTAACGTGTGCGGTCCCACGGTCGCTCTCAATACGCTCGCCTTATTATTTACCTCGGTCTTTAACATATATAACGTTCCGAATACATCTCCTACTCGATTGTTGTCGTCACTGCCGCTATCCCCGCTTCCCTCGTCTGCGTCCCATTGTTCCTCGTAATCTGGGCTCAAGAAATTCTGCTGCCTCGGCCCGATTGTTGACGTTTGTTGAAATCCCGTCCGGCATACCTGCTTCAGGTGTCCTCGACAGCTACAGTTCTCGCAGTTAGTCATATTATATCTACACTCACGTGCGAAATGCCCCCACCCCCCGCAGCAATAACACGAATTTGAATTTTGAGCTCCGTTTCGTACTGTGTTGTTTGTTGCTTCTCGTGATTGCGGTCTGCTTGGTCCCCCTCTTCCTCTCTGTGGCAGCCCTCTTCCTTGTGAGCTGGGATGCCCAAATTTGCCCATCTTCAGCAATTTTTCTTCTTTTGCTTCTTCCTGGACACCACCTTTTGCATTCCATCGCGCATCTTCCGTGTCCATCGCGATTGTCCGTGCGGCCGTGAATGTCGTTGGCTTGGCTTTTAAGACTTCAAAGCGCGTCTGCTCGTTCTTCAAACCGTTTATAAATTGGTCCAGGCATGCCTCATCTATGTTTGCAAATTTACATGTCGTCGCTTCTCGTTGTACTTGCGTTGCGAACTCACTCACTTCCTGGGTTAACGCCTGCTTAATTTTGCGAAATTTACTCCGTTCGTTGATATGACTCGTCGGTGAAAAAAATGTTTCCTTGATTATTGTTAATATTTGTTCGTACGTCTGTGGTTTCAACTCCTGTAGAGGCCTGATTTCCGCTCTAATCGCAGGTAAATATCTGTGCCGAGCTTCGTTAATAGTATTGCCGCTTTCTGTTTATCTTGCGTGATATTAGCGGCTACCAGGTAAAGGTCTAGCCTTTCCAGATATTCCTCGATATCATCTTTTTTTCGTTCGAATTGTTCTAATGCGTTTAAAAACGATGCCATGCTCTCTGGTTTTTCTCGTACTGTTGTCTTCTCTATCTCCTCTGTTTGTTCTTGTTTCACCACTCATTTTAACTCTTTTCGTAGGGCGTCAAATGATGTTTCGTGCACATTCCACGCTGTGCCCGTCAATCGCAATAACCAACGTACCAATTGTTCCTTGTTTAGTTTGTAGATCCACGACGTTTTCTGTGGTTCCACTTGTACCCGTATCGTCTCGTCTGACATAGATCCCGGTTCACTTGTGTTTACTAATTTTTTTTTTGCCCGTTTACCCGTATGCTTTCGTTTACTACGTAATGTTACGTTTTACATATGGGACATTCCACGTCAACTCAGCCACCCCGTTTTTTTTATTGTCTCGAAAAAATTATTCAGTATGGGCATTTCAAAGGACAATATATCCATGACATTTTACCAAAATTTCATCCCCCCACTATTGTTGGTTCTCGAGATAATGATGAATGAAGTCTCAATTTTGTAAAAATCATAACTTCGTAACTACTGATCGGATTTAAACGATTAGGAAAAGAATCTTTTTTATTTTTTTTGCTCTTTTTGAAAAAAAATATGTCATCATCGGATAAAAGCTCATAAGACATTTTTCGGAGTAAATTAACAAAAAACAATTTTTCCCTCTTCACTGATGCCTTCTTCCATTTTGAAAAAATCCTGCGGAGTTGTGTATTACCTCTCTCTTTCAGAAAAAAAAATACTGTGTAGAATTCCGATTGGCCCTTTCGTGGAAAAAAAAAAAAATCGAAAAATTTCCCCGAAAACTGTCTAATGAACTTTTCTCCAATGACGGCATATTTTTTTTCAAAAAGGGTAAAAAAAATAAAAAAGATTCGTTTTTTAATCGTGAAAATCCGATCAGCCGTTACGAAGTTATGATTTTTACAAAATTGAGAATTTATTAATCATTATATCGAGAACCAACAATAGTGGGGGAATGAAATTTTGGTAAAATGTCATGGATATATTGTACTTTGAAATGTCTATACTGAATAATTTTTTCGAGACAAAAAAAACGGGGTGGCCGATGAGTTAACGTGGAATACGACACGTCAACGCAGCCACGTCAACTCAGCCACCCCGTTTTTTATTTGATCTCGAAAAAATTATTCAGTATGGGCATTTCAAAGTACAATATATCCATGAAATTTTACCAAAATTTCGTCCCCCCACTATTGTTGGTTCTCGAGGTAATGATTAATAAATTCTCAATTTTGTAAAAATCATAACTTCGTAACGGCTGATCGGATTTTAACGACTAAAAAAAGAATCTTTTTTATTTTTTTCGCCCTTTTTGAAAAAAAATATGCCGTCATTGGAGAAAAGTTCATTAGACAGTTTTCGGGAAAATTTTTCGATTTTTTTTTTTTTCCACGAAAGGGCCAATCGGAATTCTACTCAGTATTTTTTTTTCTGATAGAGAGAGGCAATACACAACTCCGCAGGATTTTTTTAAAATGGAACAAGGCATCAGTGACGAGGAAAAAATTGTTTTTTGTTATTTTACCCCGAAAACTGTCTAATGAGCTTTTATTTGATGATGACATATTTTTTTTCGAAAAGGGCAAAAAAAAAAAAAAAGATTTGTTTTTTAATCGTTTAAATCCGATCAGTAGTTACGAAGTTATGATTTTTACAAAATTGAGACTTCATTAATCATTATCTCGAGAACCAACAATAGTGGGGGGATGAAATTTTGGTAAAATGTCATGGATATATTGTCCTTTGAATTGCCCATACTGAATAATTTTTTCGAGTCAATAAAAAAAACGGGGTGGCTGAGTTGACGTGGAATGCGACATATCTTTTTATCCTCGTCACCACTGTAGTATCGGTGCGAAGTGGAGTAAGTACCACATACGTGAAGGATATAGATATTTATTTTAGTCCGGTGTACGTGACGGCTCAGACCGAACTGTCTCTCTCGTCACGTCTTCGATACATCCAATCATATACACCAATCATATACCATACGTATCTCCCACAATATCTTTGCTTAATATACTCTTGTACACTATCGTACAGATACGAGAGAACTTTGAGCTCTATTCGACCTTGCCAGTGCATTGTAAATATCGAGAATCGCATAAAAAGACTGAAAAATTTATTTTTCATTATGTATTTGGAAATTTAAAAAAGCCAAATATCAATCTCTCGCCCCCGTCGAATTTCATTGATGCGGTATTAGCCACACAATCTCATGAAACTCTGCTTGTGCATAGGTTTCTAGTATTTCGAGATTTTGAAATCGACCAATCCAAACAGAATCAGCCGTTTTTTCAAGATCGATCTTTAGTAACTCTCCATAAAAAAAAATAAAAAAAATTAACGGTCCGATCGGGAAGACGGATTTCCTCTCGAGCAGTGAAAGAAGGAGAATTTTCATTCTTTTTTTTTCTTCCGGGGAACAACGAGTGCTCACAAAGATTGCAAGGAGACAAAATAAAATACCACAGTGGCATCGTCAATTTAAAAATACACAGTAGAATGGGATCGTGCATTGGAAATGTTGATTTCATCTTCCACGGTGCGCAATGCAGAGGATTTCATGATAATTCGCGTCACTTGGTGCGATACAAGTACATGAGCTTTCGTGATTACCGCTGGAGATTAAATCAGTTGTAATAGCAGGATCGACAGTATTTTGCTATTAATAAAAACAATACTATCCAACAAACAACACGAATCCCATCTCTTGCAGGGAGAACCTAGATTTTCGAAACGATTTTTCCTTCGTCTTAAGCTGCACCACTAGCCGATAATTCTCCATGAAAGCCAAAAATGAAATCAGTCTCAAATATGGAATGTGGAGCAGTCAAATATTAAAAATAATTAAACGGACCGATCGGATCGGCAAGACGGATTTCATCGCAAGCAGTGGAAGAAGTAGAACGTTCCTTCGTCTTTTTTCTTCGGGTTAGGAGATGAAATAAAAGACCACAGCGGAAACCGAAATTTTCAAATATTTAGTGGAATTGGATCGATCAATTGTAAATGTTAAATTCGTCTCCAACAGTGCGCAATGCAGGGAATTCGATCGAAATTCCCGTCACTTGCGATACAAGTACATGAGCGTTCGTAATTACCGCTGGAGATTAAATCAGTTCCAATAGCAGGAATCGATAATATTTTGCTATTAATAAAAACAATACTATCCAACGAACAACACGGATCCCATCTCTTGCAGGGAGATTCTAGATTTTCGAAACGATTTTTACTCCATCTTAAGCTGCACCACTAGCCGATCATTCTCCATGAAAGCCGGAGATGAAATCAGTTTTAAATATAGAATGGGAAGTAGTCGAATATTTAAAAAAATTAAACGGTCCAATCGAGAAGACGTAATTCATCTCGAGCAGTGGAAGAAGTAGAATGTTCTTTCGTGTTTTTTCTTGGGGTGAACAACGAGTGCTCACGAAAACCGCAAGCAGATATAATCAAACACCACAGCGGTCACAAAAATTTACAAATATTCAGTGGAATTGAATCGATCAATTGGCAATGTTGATTTCACCTCCAACAGCACGCAATGCAGGGAATTCGATCGTAATTCCCGTCACTTGTTGCGATACAAGAGTATCGCAATAAGTGATCAAACTGTCAGGGATCAACATTTGATCCCTGACATTATTTTATAATTTTTCGTGGTTGGCAATGAAACAAGCATGGAGTTTGGGTCCATTTAATGGAACCAAATTCCATGCTTGTTTCATATCCTAACATCGGATTATGAGCAGCCCGATCTCGAGATTCACATTTGGACACCTTACGAGGTGAAATAAATGGCGAGTATGACAGAAAAATTAAAAAATAATGTCAGGAATCAGATGGACCCAAAGTCCGTGCTTGTTTCATTTCCTTACATCGGATTACGAGCAACCCGATCTTGAGGCTCACATTTAGACACCTTACGAGGTAAAACAAATGGCGAGTATGACACGAAAAATTATAAAATGATGTCAGGAATCAGAAGGACCCGAAGTTCATGCTTGTTTCATTCCCTATTATCGGATAATAAGTGGCTCGTTCTCGAAATTTATATTTGGACACCTTACTAGGTGAAATAAATGGTGAGTATATCACGAAAAATTTAAAAATAATGTGAGGAAACAGATGGACCTGAAGTCCATGCACGTTTCATTTCCTAACATCGGATTACGAGCAGCCCGATCTCAAGGTTCACACTTGGACACCTTACAAGGTAAAACATATGGTGAGTATAGCACGAAAAATTAAAAAATAATGTCAGGAACCAGATGGACCCAAAGTCCATGCTTGTTCCATTTCCTAACATCAAAATACGAGCAGCCCAATCTCGAGAATCACATTTAGACACCATACGAGGTGGAACAAATATCGAGTATGGCACGAAAAATTATAAAATAATGTCAGGAATCAGATGGACCCGAAGTCCATGCTTGTTTCATTTCCTAACATCGGATTACGAGCAGCCCGATCTCGAGATTCACATTTTGACACCTTACTAGGTGAAACAAATGACGAGTATATCACGAAAAATTATAAAATAATGTCACTAATCAGATGGAACCGAAGTCCATGCCTTTTTCATTTCCTAACATCGTAATACCAGCAGCACGATCTCAAGATTTACATTCAGACACCTCAAGAGGTAAAACAAATGGCGAGTATAGCACGAAAAATTATAAAACAATGTCAGAAATTAGATGAAACCAAAGTCCATGCTTGTTCCATTCCCTAACATCGAATCACGAGCAGCCCGATCTCGAGATTCTCATTTGGATACATTACGAGGTAAAACAAATGGCAAGAATGGCACGAAAAATTAAAAAATATCATCAGGAATTGGATGGAACCGAAGTCCATGCCTGTTTCATTTCCTCACATCGTATCACGAGCAGCCCGATCTCGAGATTCACATTTAGTCACCTCAAGAGGTGGAACAAATGGCGAGAATGGCACGAAAAATTATAATATAATGTCAGGAATCTGATGGACCCGAAGTGCATGCTTGTTTCATTTCCAAACATCGGATTACGAGCAGCCCGATCTTGAGGTTCACATTTGGAAACCTTACGAGACGAAACAAATGGCGAGTATATCACGAAAAATTATAAAATAATGTCAGGAATCACATGGAATCGGAGTACTTTGTTTTCATTTGTTTCGCCCCTTAAAGTGCCATTTTTTTTTTTTTTTCATCTTTTCCTTTCTCGTCATTTGTTTACCCTTTTAAAGTGTCCGAATGTGAATCTTAAGATAGGGCGGCTCGCAATTCGTTGTTAGGATATTAAACAAGCATAGACTTCGGGTTTATCTGATTCCTGACATTATTTTGTAATTTTTCGTGCTATACCCGCCATTTAGTTTAACTCGTAAAGTGTCCAAATGTGAATCTCGAGATCGGGCAGCTCGTAATCCAATGTTAGGAAATAAAACAAGTATAGAGTTTGGGTCCATTTGATCCCTGACATTATTTTAAAATTTGTCGTGCCATCCTCGCCATTTGTTTCACCTCTTACAGTGTTCAAATGTGAATCTCGAGATCGGGCTGATCGCAATCCGATGTTAGTAAATGGAACAAGCATAACCTTCGGTTCCATCTTATTTCTGACATTACTTTATAATTTTTCGTGCCATTCTCGCCATTTGTTTCACCTCGTAATGTATCCAAATGTGAATTTCAAGATCGGGATGCTCGTAATCCGATGTTAGGAAATTAAACAAGCATGGACTTCGGGTCTATCTGATTCCTGACATTTTTTTTTTAATTTTTCGTGAAACACTCGCCATTTGTTTCACCTTGTAAAGTGTCCAAATGTGAATCTCTAGATCGGGCTGCTCGCAATCCGATGTTAGGAAATGGAACTGGCATGGATTTTGGGTCAATCTCATCCCTGACATTATTTTATAAATTTTGGTGCTATCCTCGTCATTTGTTTCACCCCGTAAGGTGTCAAATGTGAACCTCGAGATAGGGCTGCTCGTAATCCGATGTTAGGAAACGAAACAAGCATGGACTTCGGGTCCATCTGATTCCTGACAATATTTTATGATTTTTCGTGCCATACTCGCCATTTGTTTCACCTCCTAAGCTGTCCAAATGTGAACCTCGAGATCGGGCTGCTCGTAATCTGACGTTAGGAAATGAAACAAGTATGGACTTCGGGTCCATCTGATTCCTGACATTATTTTTTGATTTTTCGTGATATACTTACCATTCGTTTCACCTCGTAAGGGGTCTAAATGTGAATCTCGAGATCGAGCTGCTCATCATCCGATGTTAGGAAATGAAACCAGCATGGACTTCTGGTCCGTCTCATCCCTGATATTATTTTATAATTTTCCGTGCCATACTCGCAATTAGTTTCACCTCGTAAGGCGTCTAAATGTGAATCTCAAGATCGGGCTGCTGGTAATCCGATGTTAAGAAATGAAACAAGCATGGACTTCGGGTCCCTCTGATTCCTGACATTATTTTATAATTTTTCGTGCCATACTCGCCATTTGTTTCACCTTGTAATGTATCCAAATGTGAACCTCGAGACCGAGCTGCTCGTAATCCGATGTTAGGAAATGACACGAGCATGGAATTCGGGTCCATCTAATTCCTGACATTATTTTCTAATTTTTCGTGATATACTCGCCATTTGTTTCACCTCGTAAAGTGTCCAAATGTGAATCTCGAGATCGGGCTGCTCGCAATCCGATGTTAGGAACTGGAACGAGCATAGACTTCGGTTCTATCTGATTCCTGACATTACTTTATAATTTTTCGTGCCATTCTCGCCATTTGCTTCACCTCATAATGTATCCAAATGTGAATTTCAAGATCAGGATGCTCGTAATCCGATGTTGGGAAATTAAACAAGCATGGACTTCGGGTCCATCTGATTCCTGACATTTTTTTTTTTAATTTTTCGTGATTCACTCGCCATTTGTTTCACCTCGTAAAGTGTCCAAATGTGGATCTCGAGATCAGGCTGCTCGCAATCCGATGTTAGGAAATGGAACTGGGATGGATTTCGGGTCCGTCTGATCCCTGACATTATTTTATAATTTTTGGTGCTATCCTCGTCATTTGTTTCACCCCGTAAGGTGTCCAAATGTAAAAATCGAGATCGAGCTGCTCATTATCCGAGGTAAGAAAATGAATCCAGCATAGACTTCGGGTCCATCTGATTCCTGACATTATTTTATAATTTTTCGTGCCATACTCGCCATTTGTTTCACCTCCTAAGGAGTCCAAATGTGAACCTCGAGATCGGGCTGCTCGTAATCCGACGTTAGGAAATAAAACAAGTATGGACTTCGGGTGTATCTGATTCCTGACATTATTTTTTAATTTTTCGTGATATACTCACCATTCGTTTCACCTCATAAGGTGTCCAAATGTAAATCTCGGGATCGACCTGCTCATTATCCGATAACAGGAAATGAAACAACAATGGACTTCGGTTCCAATCTGATTCCTCACATTATTCTGTAATTTTTCGTGCCACACTTGCAATTTGTTTCACCTCGTAAGGTGTCCAAATGTGAACCTCGAGTTTGGGCTGCTCGTAATCCGATGTTAGGGAATGAAACATGCATGGACTTCGGGTCCATCTGATTCCAGACATTATTTTATAATTTTTCGTGATATACTCACTATTTGTTTCACCTCGTAAGGTGTCCAAATGTAAATCTCGAGATCGAGCTGCTCATTATCCGATAATAGGAAATGAATAAGCGTGGACTTTCGTTCCATCTGATTCCTGACATTATTTTCTAATTTTTCGTGCGATACTCGCCATTTGTTTCACCTCTTGATCTGTCTCAATGTGAATCTCGAAATGGGGCTGCTCGTAATCCGATTTTAGGAAATAAAACAAGCGCGGACTTCGGGTCCATCTGATCCCTGACATTATTTTTCAATTCTTTGTGCCATACCGTGGTTTGTTTCACCTCTCAAGTGTCCAAATGTGAATCTCGAGATAGGTGGCTCGTAATCCGATGTTAGGATATGAAGGAAGCATAGACTTCGGGTTTATCTGATTCCTGGCAGTATTTCGAAATTTTTTGTGCCATTCTCGCCATTTATTTCACCTCTCAAAGTGTCCAAATGTGCATCTCGAGATCTAGCTGCTCGTAATACGATGTTAGGAAATGAAACAGGCATCGATTCCGGGTCCATCTGATCTCTGACATTATTTTATAATTTTTCGTGCTATCCTCGCCATTTGTTTCACTTATTTAAGTGTCTTAATTTCAATCTCGAGATCGAGGTGCTCATTATCTGATCATAGAAAATGAAACCAGCATGGACTTTGGGTCCATCAGATTCCTGACATTATTTTCTAATTTTTCGTGATATACTCGTCATTGTTTCACCTCGTAAGGTGTCCAAATGTGAATATCGAGATCGAGCTGCTTATTATCCGATGTTAGGAAATGAAACCAGCATGGACTTTGGGTCCATCTGATTCCTGACATTATTTTCTAATTTTTCGTGATATACTCGTCATTTGTTTCACCTCGTAAGGTGTCCAAATGTGAATATCGAGATCGAGCTGCTTATTATCCGATGTTAGGAAATGAAACCAGCATGGACTTCGGGTTCATCTGATTCCTGACATTATTTTATAATTTCGTGCCATACTCGCCATTTGTTTCACCTCGTAAGGTGTCTAAATGTGAACCTCAAGATCGGGTTGCTCGTAATCCGATGTTAGGTAATGAAACAAGCATGGACTTCGGGTCCATCTGATTCCTGACATTTTTTTTTAATTTTTCGTGCCATACTCGCTATTTGTTTCACCTCGTAAGGTGTCCAAATGTGAATGTCGAGATCTTGCTGCTCGTAATCCGATGTTAGGAAATGAAACAAGCATGGACTTCGGGTCCATCTGATTCCTGACATTATTTTATAATTTTTCGTGCCATACCCGATATTTGTTCCACCTCGTATGTTGTCTAAATGTGATTTTCGAGATCGGGCTGCTCGTATTTTGATGTTAGGAAATGGATCAAGCATGTACTTTGGGTCCATCTGATTCCTGACATTATTTTTTAATTTTTTGTGCCACACTCACTATATGTTTTACCTTGTAAGGTGTCCAAGTGTGAACCTTGAGATCGGGCTGCTCGTAATCCGATGTTAGGAAATGAAACGTGCATGGACTTCAGGTCCATCTGTTTCCTCACATTATTTTTCAATTTTTCGTGATATACTCACCATTTATTTCACCTCGTAAGGTGTCCAAATATAAATCTCGAGAACGAGCTACTCATTATCCGATAATAGGGAATGAAACAAGCATGAACTTCGGGTCCTTCTGATTCCTGACATCATTTTATAATTTTTCGTGTCATACTCGCCATTTGTTTTACCTCGTAAGGTGTCTAAATGTGAACCTTAAGATCGGGTTGCTCGTAATCCGATGTTAGGAAATGAAACAAGCATGGACTTTGGGTCCATCTGATTCCTGACATTATTTTTAAATTTTTCTGTCATACTCGCTATTTATTTCACCTCGTTAGGTGTCCAAATGTGAATCTCGAGATCGGGCTGCTCATAATCCGATGTTAGGATATGAAACAAGCATGGAATTTGGTTATATTAAATGGACCCAAACTCCATGCTTGTTTCATTGCCAACCACGAAAAATTATAAAATAATGTCAGGGATCAAATGTTGATCCCTGACAGTTTGATCACTTATTGCGATACTCTTGTATCGCAACAAGTGACGGGAATTACGATCGAATTCCCTGCATTGCGTGCTGTTGGAGGTGAAATCAACATTGCCAATTGATCGATTCAATTCCACTGAATATTTGTAAATTTTTGTGACCGCTGTGGTGTTTGATTATATCTCCTTGCGGTTTTCGTGAGCACTCGTTGTTCACCCAAAGAATAAAGACGAAAGAACATTCTACTTCTTCCACTGCTCGCGATGAATTCCGTCTTTTCGACCGGACCGTTTAATTTTTTTAAATATTCGACTACTCCCCATTCCATATTTGAGACTGATTTCATCTCCGGCTTTCATAGAGAATGATCGGCTAGTGGTGCAGCTTAAGATGGAGGAAAAGTCGTTTCGAAAATCTAGAATCTCCCTGCAAGAGATGGGACCCGTGTTGTTTGTTGGATAGTATTGTTTTTATTAATAGCAAAATATTTTCGATTCCTGCTATTGCAACTGATTTAATCTCCAGCTGTAGTTACGAACGCTCATGTACTTGTATCGCAAGTGACGGGAATTACGATCGAATTCCCTGCATTGCGCACTGTTGGAGACGAAATTAACATTTACAATTGATCGATCCAATTTCACTGAATATTTGTAAATTTTTGTTACCGCTGTGGTGTTTTATTTCATCTCCTAATCCGAAAAAAAAAGACGAAGGAACGTTCTACTTCTTCCACTGCTCGCGATGAAATCCGTCTCCCCGATCGGTCCGTTTAATTATTTTTAATATTTTACTACTCTACATTCCATATTCGAGACTGATTTCATCTCTGGCTTTCATGGAGAATTATCGGCTAGTGGTGCAGCTTAAGACGAAGGAAAAATCGTTTGGAAAATCTAGGTTCTCCCTGCAAGAGATGGGATTCGTGTTGTTTGTTGGATAGTTTTGTTTTTATTAATAGCCAAATACTATCGATCTTGCTATTGCAACTGATTTAATCTCCAGCGGTAATCACGAAAGCTCATGTACTTGTATCGCACCAAGTGACGCGAATTATCATGAAATCCTCTGCTCGCGCACCGTGGAAGATGAAATCAAGATTTCCAATTGCACGATCCCATTCTACTGTGTATTTCTAAATTTACGATGCCACTGTGGTATTTGATTTTGTCTCCTTGCAATATTTGTGAGCACTCGTTGTTCCCTGGAAGAAAAAAAAAAGAATGAAAATTCTCCTTCTTTCACTGCTCGAGAGGAAATCCGTCTTCCCGATCGGACCGTCAATTTTTTTTATTTTTTTTTTTATGTAGAATTACTAAAGATCGATCTTGCAAAAACGGCTGATTCTGGTTGGATTGGTCGATTATAAAATCTCGAAATAAAAGACACCTCTGCACAAGCAGAGTTTCATGAGATTGTGTGGCCAATACCGCATCAATGAAATTCGACGGGGGCGAGAGATTGTTATTTGGCTTTTCTTAAATTTCCAAATACATGATGAAAAATAAGTTTTCCAGTCTTTTTATGCTAGTCTCGATATTTACATTGCACTGGCATGGTCGAATAGAGCTTAAAGTCTTCTCGTATCGTTACAGCGTAACGCATATCTTTATTTTATAATGTTTCGACCCTCGAAACCATTGGGCCTGGTCAGAAAAAATATTATTGATTTCCCTGGCAGATTTGTCCACGTACTTTTCCACCGTGGATTCACCGCGATTGCCACTGGTGGCATTAGGAAAAAAAGCCACTGTCATGCCACCGTCATATCCACCGTTCATCAATATAACGACAAGCAGTGGCATCACGGTGGCAGCGCAGTGGCAAACTCCGGAATTCTGCGATCGTTTTTGAATGGTGGCATTATGAAAATAGCCACCGTCATGCCACTGTTATATCCATCGTTCATGAATATAGCAACGAGCAGTGGCATTACGGTGACAAACTTCGGAATTCTGAAACAGTTTTTTAACGGTGGCGAATATCGGAAATCCGCAATGGTTTTTATAAGTATGACGAAAGGATGTAAGCAAGACAACAGAATCAACCTCCAATGAGGTTGTAGGATGGGTAAAGATATTTTATTATAATTTGAATTATAAGGTTTACATATATTACACAAAAAATGTAAACAGATAATATATTTTATGGTAGAACGAAAATTTTTTAAACTGTTGGCCACCCTCTACAATCGAAGATATCGCTGAAATAAAGGTCTCTGTGCAAACATTCGATCTTATACAATATATAGGGGACACGCGGGACATTTAAAAATTGCATTTTTAGCGTTAAATTCACTTTATCACTGAAAAACGGAAACAGATCATTTAAAAAATTATATTTTTTTTTATGTAAAGTGCCTAGATATCCTAGATATGTACTCTTTCAAACCCATATTCACGGAACATTAACAAATGTTTCATATGTTTGAAAAAAAACTCTGAAGATCAATATTTTCACTATTTTTCGATTATCATTAAATATTGATTTTTTTCCTCTAAAACGTTTTTATAGATAGATAGATAGAAGTTTTATTTGCACAACCTTTTTTGGTTTTTTACAAACGTTTTACATTTTACATTATTCCAACATCTCCATTCTTTTCTCATACATTTCCCACTCAACATCCGTCATTCTTCATTCTTTTTACATTTTACATTTCCCTCATCTTTTCCTCCCTCCTCCCACCTCTTTTTTTCCTGTATTTTCCACGTTTCTTTTTGCCCCATAAACCTTTAACGTTTTCCTTTATCTCTTCCTCCCTTCACTCCTTTTCTTTATCGCCGTTTCCGTATCCCTTCCACTTTTCTTTTACCCCCATGCCTTAGCGTTTATTTTCATTGCTATTCCTTTTCCTTCTCTTTCGTCCCTACTTCCTTGGCCTTACGTTCCATTTTTTGTTGCATTTTTTCCTTCTCTGCTTTCACGTTCCTTCCGGTTTTCTTTTTGCCCGAGAAACCTTTAACATTTTCCTTTATCTCTTCCTTCCTTCGCTCCTTCCCTTTAGCTCTGTTTCCACATCCTTTCCTTTCTATTTTCCCCATACCGCCGCCTCGCTCATCGTCGCCGCCATCCACCGCCACCTCTTTCACGGCTTCCACTAGGTCCTTAAGATGTCCTCGCTTCCTCTCTTTCTCTTATGTTTTCCTTCCCAGTCTTCCTCGTTGCTTAATTTCCTCTCTCAAATTTTTCCTCACCAATCCTTATAGATCTTCCTGATCTTCTCCAAAACTTCCATCGTAGATCAGGCTTTCAATATTTCCTCCTAAAACGTTTTTGTATTTCTTGCATCTTTTTTTTCTCGAAAAACTCGGTATTAGTATTGCATAAAATGCAAACATTCCTGAAAAATAAATGTTTTTTTTTTAAGTTTGGAATATTATTTATACATACAGAAAACCAATTATACATACAAAATAAAAGGAATATATATACAAAATAAACGGAATCTGCGTGATATGACGAGATCGACGAGTAAATTATGTATCATATAGATGCCGAATTTCCTTTATTCGCTTATAATTCGTTTATAATTTTAAAATGTTGACGAAATGAAGACAGGGTTAAAAATGTTAAAAATTCTCTCAACAATCTGATGCCGGTACAACATTAAAGGTGCAAAATGGATATAATATTTTTATTGTTTGCGGTGCACTTTGTAAAGAAAAAAAGTACAGTAGAACCTCGATTATTCGAACCCTCATTTCCGAACGATGACTTACTTTATCCAAACGTTGGCGCGAAAGATACATTATTGCTCGCTGCCACCGCCGTGAGCAACAATCTTTGCAAGAATCGCGGGCATGCAACGGCGCATATCGAGCGTGTTGAAATACGCTTTGTTTCATCAAGCGTTGTTAGTCCGCTTGCGGATATTTTCGCAAATTTGTTCTAATTTTCGCTAAAAATGAAGAGTTTTAGGAAATACGACGTATCTCAAAAACTGCGGGAGTTCAGAGGAAATGTCAGAAGGGTAAAAAGTTGCGTGGGTTCAGATTAGACCTGCTGTAATTATTCCAGAATATTTCTTCGAAATTGACTTTTTTACGATTTTTGGTCGGAACTCGACTGAGGGAAGTGGTGTAACCCGAGAACTATGGGGTTTGGGATAAAATTTGAAGAGTCAAGAAAAGTTCAATTTATGATTTTGAACTCATTACATTTTTTTCAAATTTTTTAATGGCGATTTTTTCTCCATACGGGCGAGATTTTTTTTCGATTTTTTTATCACAACCCCTACGTCATTTTAACACAAAATTAAATCTCTTACCTTATTCATACGCGTTTTTCGATGAAAAATTAATAAAAAATAGCTCGCCCGCATGGACAAAAAAATCGCCATAAATAAATTTAAAAAAAATGCAGCGAGTTCAAAATCATTAATGAAACTTTTCTTATTTATTCAAATTTTATCCCAAACCCCATACTTCTGGGATTACACCACTTCTCTCAGTCGAGTTTCGAGTTCTGACCAAAAATAGTAAAAAAATAAATTTCAAGGAAAAATTTTGAAATAATGACAGCAGGTCTATGGTGAACTCACGCATCCTCCTAACATTTCCTCTGAACACCCGCAGTTTTTGAGATACGCCGTATTTCCTAAAATTCTTCGTTTTTATCGAAAATTAGAATAACTTTGTAAAAAAAATAGCACGATACATTGTGAAAAACAAAAATGAAGCTTTTGCTAACCCCTTCAAAGTTGTCATAGAGAAAAATGGAGAAAAATTTTCCCACTACATTGGCAGCCCATTTTCGAAGGCCAAAAAATTGTCAGAAAATGGCCGTTTTAAAGCGCGTGCCAGCTCAAAAAAATCGTAAAGGTTTAGGTTCGGATAATCGAGGTTCTACTGTATGTATAATCTACTTCTTTATTTCTCCATGGTGGCCACTAAAAAGAGTTGGAAAAATTCCCTGACTTTTCCCTGACTTTCCCTGACTAAATTGTATTTTTTCCCTGACTAAAATTCGCACTAATAGTGCCAATTCAAGTATCTAATAAATAAAGATCCTAAACATTGGCAATAAAAAACACGTTCACGATTTGTGTTACGGTGATAGATGTCACGGTACTCATTTATGTGCTTAAGTATATTTATGGACCAGTAAGTATATTTATGTACTTATTTATTTATTTATATATTTATATATTTACTTATTCATTTATTTATTTATTTCACGGATAAAAACCCTTTTACGAGCTTCAACTGATTTTTTTTACAAATCACACTATTTACATGATAAAAAAGAAGTAAACATCAAAACGATACTTCAATCGTTGTTCCCCGATAACAGGATATCCACCCGATATCTTAAAAAAAAAAGTTACGCTCACCGGTTTTCTCAATATTACGCTCAATCTCGTGAACATTATTCGGTCTCCCAAACGTTCGGCAGGGCGATAGCGTGGAGATTGTTCTGGGTGCTGACAATTACTGCCGGTTTTTCAACGTCGTTGGTAACGACAAAGGCGATGTCCGATGAAAACTCAATCATTTGAATGTGCCGCGTACCAAACGGATTCCCGATAAAAGATAACCGTTCTACGAACAAACCACATACAATATCACCATTGCGAAGAAACTCAACGATTTCCACGATATTACCGAATCCGAGATTTCGGCAAGAAACAAAATTCATTGAAAAATTTCGTTTCCTTCCTTCCTTCTCGAAGACACCTGTAATCAATATCCTTGAGCAGTAAAACGAATGGTAATATAAATCTTTACTTTGGTTTGTATCGCTTAACGTTTTTTCGCTTGTGGTCTAGCGGCAGGGAACAATATTGAATATTCAATGTTGATCGCTGTCGCTAGACCGATTCACATTACACACAAGCGAAAAAACGTTAAGCGATTCAAACCGAAGTGAAGATTTATGTTACAGTTCGTCTCATGGTTAAAAAAAAATCAATATTTTATTTTTCTCGGAGCTCCATCGAAAAACATTACAAAATAAAAAAAAAGTAATTTTCCCCAAATTTAGGATAAAAAAAAAAGAATTTAGATAGTGCTCAAGCGACTTTTCGGTTTTTCTGCTATTTGCTGAAAATCGCGACGTGAAATTTTTTTTTTTTGCTCCCATAGCATAAAGTGTTTGTATTTAGCAGAATCATTATTTTTTTTTCACTATGGTAATCTGAAATTTTTTTTTAAGCTGCTTCAGTAATTTATTTTCTGCTTTTTCGGCTCTTTTAGCTGAAAATCACAATATTAACAATAGTTTAGCTACAAATGTCAATTTATTTTTTTTTTTTACGAAATAAGAGGTATGTACATTTACAAGGAAAACATTTTTTGCTCCAAATATTCGTGAAAACCGAAAATCATGAATCATGAAAAAAACTTGCGAACGGTGATGCAAACAATGGCAAGTTTGCAAGTTTTTTTCATGAATCATGATTTTCGATTTTCACGAAAATTAGGAGCGAAAAACGTTTTCTTTAACATGTACACACCTCTCATTTTGTAAAAAAGAATAAAATTGACATTTGTAGCTGAACTATTGTTAATTTTATGATTTTTAACTAAAAAAGCCGAAAAAGCAGCAAATGAATTACTTGAAGCAGTTTGAAAAAAATTTTCAGATTACTAAAATAAAAAAAATAATGATTTTGCTAAATACAAACACTTTATGCTATGGGAGCAAAAAAAAAAATTTCACATCGCGATTTTCAACAAATAGCAGATAAAACCGGAAAGTCGCTTGAGTACTATCTACATTTTTTTTTAATCCTAAATTTGGGAAAAATTACTTTTTTTTATGTTGTTACGTTTTTCGATGGAGCTCCGAGAAAAAAAAAATATCGATTTTTTTTTAACCACCCTAATACGTATATTATGTGCAAGGATTAATATTGTTCGTATTATTCCTATAAGTCGAATAATAATATAAATCTTCACTTCAGTTTGCATCGCCTAACGTTTTTTCACTTGTGGTCTACGAGCAGCGATCAACATTGCATATTGAATGTTGGTCGTTGCCGCAAACCCGATTCGCACTATGCACAAGCGAAAAAACTTTAAGCGATGCAAATCAAAGTGTAGATTTATAAGAAAATTCGTCTTATGGGAATACGCATATTATTTGCAAGTATTAATACTATCTGTATATTCCCATAAGACGAATTGGAATTTATATCTTCACTATGGTTTGCATCGCTTAACGTTTGTTCGCTTGTGGTTTAGCGGCAGAGACCAATATTGAATTTCCAATGTTGATCGCTGCCGCTTGACCGATTCGCACTACGCACAAGCGAAAAAACGTTAAGCGATGTACACCGAAGTGAAGATTTATATTACAGTTCGTCTCATAGGAATACGCATATTATGTGCAAGAATTAATATTATACGTATTATTCCTACAAGACGAATAATAATATAAATCTTTACTTCGATTTGCATTGCTTAACATTTTTTCGCTTGTGGTCTACCAGCAGCGATCAACATTGAATATTTAATGTTGGTCGCTGCCGCTAACCCGATTCGCACTGTGTACAAGCGGAAAAACGTCGAGCGATGCAAATCAAAGTGTAGATTTATAAAAAAATTCGTCTTATGGGAATACGCATATTATTTGCAAGTATTAATACTATCTGTATATTCCCATAAGACGAATTGGAATTTATATCTTCACTATGGTTTGCATCGCTTAACTTTTTTCGCTTGTGGTTTAGCGGCAGCGACCAATATTGAATTTTCAATGTTTATCGCTGCCGCTATATAGACCGATTCGCACTACACACAAGTGAAAAAACGTTATGAGATACAAACCAAAGTGAAGATTTATATTACAATTCTTTATACACATAGTATTCATGCTTGTTATACTATACTCAACGTATTCCAATAATACGAATTGTTTTTGTACAACATTTTGTGGCGCTCTTGCCACAAATGTCGAAAATTCAAAAAATCACATTACCTTTTCGTACGTCGATGAATGCCACCTTTGCAGTCCGAGTCCCGTGTCCGACACCAGTATCTTTGTCACACGGTATCGCTGTCTTGAGCAATAATGGCGAAAAACGTTTGTCTGGTCCACTGAAGAGAATCTGAAAAAGTCATAATTGAATTATTATGTGCAGCGTACAAGCATATCTCGCTAATTATTGGTTGAACCCAATTGTAATAACGAGTGCGCAGTTTATGTACTTTTCTATATATATACATATATCCACGCAATCTCGTCACAAAATGTTTTTTCCAATAATGCATGCAGATCTGATGTACATGTGCTGTAGTCCACGAAAAAAAAATTCAAGCGTATACGATTGTTACATGCGAACAATAGATTACTTTAGCGCGGTGCCGAGTGTCGTGTGTGCGTACGTGTGTGCGGTCGCGCGCGCGTTTGTGTGCTTGGTCAAGATGATTTAATGAAATTATTCATTATAGGTTAAAAACTGTTCAGTATTTGTGATGTTAATTTCTTACCAGTTATTTCTTTTACGCTTACGAAAAGCGAGAAATATTCGGAACTTACGCAGCGTGTGTGTGCGTAATACGAGAGAGAGAGGGAACAGTTATCCCCGGGCGACACAACCAAAAATTATTAACTGTAATATTTTGCAAGTCGTAATTCGTAATTCGGTTTCGCACACGTTTCTTTAACACTCGCGTTTATGCATACGAGGCGGTACATAATTATATATTATTCACGTATAAAATACTTCTCTTTTTCTTTATCGCACCGAACCCGGCAAAAAGCGCGTACGCGCGTACCAATAGCACAACCACGTGCATGCACTTTTTCATGAATTTTCACGCGGCACGCGGCAGCCAATCGCAGTTCACGTTTATTTACGGGGGCGGGGTTAAAAAAGTGTATACAACGCGAACATACCTATTGCCAGCGAACCCGTACATGCGAGAGCTAAGGGTGCGTTCCCACTGCGCGCGTCGTGCGTCGCGTCATGTCGTCGCTTCATGAGTTGACCAATCAAAACGCCAATTTATTGCATCATATCCGACGCGACTCAGATATGATGCAATAAATTTGCATTTTGATTGGTCAACTCATGACCCGACGGCATGACGCGACGCACGACGCGCGCAGTGGGAACGCACCCTAAGCATGGTCCCGCGAAAGGGATTCTCGCGTCCACGGTCTTACATAGACCGGGCTCGCGTCACGAGATCGCAACGCTAGCACGTGCGCGCGTGCGCACACACAATACACCCGCACACTCACACGCCCACGCATATACGTATATATTATGTCATGGACACATTTCCACGACGTTTCGGGATACATTTGGAATATTTTCGCATAAACAATGGGTCTGTCCAGCCGAACTAAACGTTGAGCAGAAAGGCTCATCACAAATGACGGCTTGTAATCACTGACTACTGTAGCCGCACATTTGTGATGAGCCTTTCTGCTCAACGTTTAGTTCGGCTAAACACACCCAATTTTATGACATAAACCTCTCTCTCTACATATATGACGAAAAATAATTATAATATAACGAAAAATTATTTATATATTCAATTAATTATAATTAATTAAATATATAAATAATTTTTCGTCATATATGTAGAGAGAGGTTTATATCATAAAATTGTTTATGCGAAAATATTCCAAATGTGTCCTCTGAAACGTCGCGGAAATATGTCCATGACAAAATATAAACGTATATGCGCGGGCGTGTAGTGTGTGGGTGCGTTGTGTGTGTGCGCGCGCGCACGTGCTAGCGTTGCGATCTCGTGACGCGAGAATCCCTTTCGCGGGACCATACTTAGCTCTAGCATGTACGCGTTCGCTGACAATAGGTATGTTCGCGTTGTATACACTTTTTTAACCCCACCCCCCTAAATAAATGTGAACTGCGATTGGCTGCCGGGTGAAAATTCATGAAAAAGTGGATGCACGTGGTTGTGCTATTGTTATGCGCGTACGCGCTTTTTTCCGGGTTCGGTGCGTCCCGCTTAGAGACAATAAAGAAAAAAAAAGTATTTTATACGTGAATAATATATAATTATGTACCGCCTCGTATGCATAAACGTGAGTGTTAAAGAAACGTGCGCGAAACCGAATTACGAATTACGACATGCAAAATATTACAGTGAATAATTGTTGGTTGTGTCGCCCGGCGATGACTGTTCCCTCTCTCTCGTATTACGCGCACACACACGCTGCGTAATACGTTGTTGAAAAAAGTTCCGAATATTTCTCGCTTTTCGTAAGCGTAGAAAAAATAACTGGTAAGAAATTAACATCGCAAATACTGAACAGTTTTTGACCTATAATAAATAATTTCATTAAATCATCTTGACCAAGCACACACACGACACTCGGCACCGCGCTAAAGTAATAATCTATTGTTCGCATGTAACAATCGTACACGCTTGAATTTTTTTTTCGTGGACTACAGCACATGTACATCAGATCTGCATGCATTATTGAAAAAAACATTTTGTGACGAGATTGCGTGGATATATGTATATATATAGAAAAGTACATAAACTGCGCACTCGTTATTACAATTGGGTTCAACCAATAATTAGCGAGATACGCTTATACGCTGCTCATAATAATTCAATTATGACTTTTTCAGATTCTCTTAAGTGGACCAGACAAACGTTTTTCGCCATTATTGCTCAAGACAGCGATACCGTGTGACAAAGATACTGGTGTCGGACACGGGACTCGGACTGCAAAGGTGGCATTCATCGACGTACGAAAAGGTAATGTGATTTTTTGAATTTTCGACATTTGTGGCAAGAGCGCCACAAAATGTTGTACAAAAACAATTCGTATTATTGGAATACGTTGAGTAAAGTATAGCAAGCATGAATACTATGTGTATAAAGAATTGTAATATAAATCTTCACTTCGGTTTGCATCTCATAACGTTTTTTCGCTTGTGTGTAGTGCGAATCGGTCTATATAGCGGCAGCGATAAACATTGAAAATTCAATATTGGTCGCTGCCGCTAAACCACAAGCGAAAAAAGTTAAGCGATGCAAACCATAGTGAAGATATAAATTACAATTCGTCTTATGGGAATATACAGATAGTATTAATACTTGCAAATAATATGCGTATTCCCATAAGACGAATTTTCTTATAAATCTACACTTTGATTTGCATCGCTTAACGTTTTTCCGCTTGTACACAGTGCGAATCGGGTTAGCGGCAACGACCAACATTCAATATCCAATGTTGATCGCTGCTGGTAGACCACAAGTGAAAAAACGTTAGGCGATGCAAACTGTAGTGAAGATTTATATTATTATTCGTCTTATAGGAATAATACAAATAATATTAATCCTTGCACATAATATGCGTATTAGGGTGGTTAAAAAAAATCGATATTTTTTTTCTCGGAGCTCCATCAAAAAACGTTACAACATAAAAAAAAAGTAATTTTCCCCTAATTTATGATTTAAAAAAAAATTTAGATAGTCCTCAAGCGACTTTTCGGTTTTTTCTGCTACTTGTTGAAAATCGCGACGTGAATTTTTTTTTTTTTGCTCCCATAGCATAAAGTGTTTGCATTTAGCAGAATCATTTTTTTTTTTTTATTTCAGTAATCTGAAAATTTTTTTCAAGCTGCTCCAAGTAATTAATTTGCTGCTTTTTCGGCTTTTTTAGCTGAAAATCATAAAATTAACAATAGTTCAGCAACAAATGTCAATTGTATTCTTTTTTACAAAATAAAAGGTGTGTACATTTTAAAGAAAACATTTTTCGCTCCAAATTTTCGTGAAAATCGAAAATCATGAATCATGAAAAAAACTTGCGATCTTGCCATTGTTTGCATCACCGTTCGCAATATTTTTTCATGATTCATGATTTTCGATTTCCACGAATATTTGGAGCGAAAAATGTTTTTTTTTAAATGTACATACCTCTTATTTTGTAAAAAAAAGAAAAAAATTGACATTTGTAGCTGAACTATTGTTAATTTTATGATTTTCAGCTAAAAAAGCCGAAAAAGCAGCAAATAAATTACTTAAAGCAGCTTGAAAAAAAATTCAGATTACTAAAATGAAAAAAAAAAATTATTCTGCTAAATACAAACACTTTATGCTATGGGGCAAAAAAAAAAATTTAACGTCGCGATTTTCAACAAATAGCAGAAAAACCGAAAAGTCGCTTGAACACTATCTTAATTTTTTTTTTATCCTAAATTTGGGGAAAATTACTTTTTTTTATGTTCTAACGTTTTTCGATGAAGCTCCGAGGAAAAGAAAATATCGATTTTTTTGTAACCACCCTAATGTGTATTTCCATGAGACGAACTGTAATATAAATTTTCGCTTCAGTTTGAATCGCTTACCGTTTTTTCGCTTGTGCGTAGTGTGAATCGGTCTAGCGGCAGCGATCAACATTGAATATTCAATATTGGTCACTGCCGCTAGACCACAAGCGAAAAAACGTCAAGCGATACAAACCAAAGTAAAGATTTATATTACAATTCGTTTTACAACTCAAGGATATTGATTACAGGTGTCTTCGAGAAGGAAGGAAGGAAACGAAATTTTTTAATAATTTTGTTTCTTGCCGAAATCTCGGATTCGGTAATATCGTGGAAATCGTTGAGTTTCTTCGCAATGGTGATATTGTATGTGGTTTGTTCGTAGAACGATTATCTTGTATCGGGAATCCGTTTGGTACGCGGCACATTCAAATGATTGAGTTTTCATCGGACATCGCCTTTGTCGTTGCCAACGATGTTGAAAAACCGGCAGTAATTGTCAGCACCCAGAACAATCTCCACGCTATCGCCCTGCCGAACGTTTGGGAGACCGAATAATGTTCACGAGATTGAGCGTAATATTGAGAAAACCGGTGAGCGCAACTTTTTTTTTACGATATCGGGTTTTTGTACTCGTTTATGTATTGATAAAAAGGATATTCATAGCATTTGTAATTGGAAACAAATGTCACTTATAACAATTATTAAATGCGAATCATTACGAAAAGGAAATTTTTGTTACATACATGACCCGGCTACTCGTATATCTAATTCTTTTTTTCCAAAACTTATAGATACATTACAGAATTTATTACCGGCAATGGTATTGGACCCAACGACTGCACGTCGACGATACTCGCGTACCCAACGTTTGTATAAAAAGGATGAAAAGACTACTGAATAATGCAAGGTATCATCCGGGGAATTTTCGACGAGGATTTCAGCCATTAAAAATGCGAAACTGTTGGCAACGATACGTAAAAACGAGAAGTGAAATAAATCGGAAACCATGGAAACTTTGTAAGCAACAATCGAGATTTGAATTTCAAGATACGTATGGGAACACGATTATATGAAGAAAATATAGTATCAGTTATGAGGGTAGCTTCGGCCGAGGTGGAACGAGTGGCTCGAGGGTTCAATTGCATCAACAACGAAATAAATATTACAAATGGGCGTCGTCGCAAAGATAACGAGTGACGGTATTTTTTTATCGACTTTTTTTCTTTCCAAAAATTGCAATTAAAAACATGAAATTTTTTCATTTTCGTAATGGCAACGAGAACGTATATGGTGTTTGTTCGTCAAATTCTTATCCGACAGAAATCGAGCATCCCTTTGGGCCGTGGCACATACTAAATATCGCATGTTCATCATTAATAAACTTTGTCATGGCAGAAAAAAAAAATTACTAATTATCAGCGCGTGCAACAACAAATTAATTATTAGAATTCCGCGTAAGATCGATAATGCCGGCGAGCGCAAAGTTTACATTAGACAGCAATATTTTTGTGTTCGAATGTGTATCGATTATAAATATTTCATCACTGGCAATAAATGGACAGTGAAAAATTTAACGATTTATAATTATGAAATGTGAAATATTTTGGAAAGAAAACTTTTCTATTGTACATTAAATCACATCAAAGATACCGAAAAAATATCAAACAAAAACGAATATGCGATAAAGTACTTATGTAATTTCACTGCGCTGAAGTAAAGATCTTTAAAACTGTTGTCCAATGTGCGGTGCAATCGATCAATCGTCAGGGAGCCAATCGAAATATCTAGCTATTAACGATAACGTTAGTTGAGATGCGTGAATTTTCATGTTGTGAATAAATGAGTAGAAAATGAAGGTGCCGTAAAATTGCAGATAGGATGAGAATTGAAGGGGTTGCTGAATTTTTGATACGTACTAAAATTAAAGATTTTACAAGTAGATAGGAGATATTTATCGGAAAAAATGTTTGGTATCTATAAATAACGGAAGCCTTCAAAACTACCAACAGTGTGTGGTAAAATTGAGATATAATGGCCAACGACGACGTATTTTGGATTCATTTCACTCACCGTCGGAGAGGTGAAACTTTCAAGTCAATAATTTTTTTTTTGCTGAATAAAGTATAATTATTTGAACGATTGACAATTATTGAAAATTTCAAAGTTCGAGTGAGCATAATCACTAAGAAAAAATACATTCCCTTGTGTACAATAATTTTTCTTGCTAAATAATTAAAAACTATAATAGTTTGATTATGCAAGTACGAAATTCTTAAATTATTCTATGAATCTCCTTTACATTAAGTCTCGTTGTCGTAACTCCCGGCGGTCGAGACTCGCGCACAATATATCGTAATTGGGTACTCGTAGTGTCGGCCATTATTTCTTTTCCAGGTGATGCGCTACAATTCAATAATTTTTTTTTTACAATTACGAATATCAATGTGTTGTATAATTCATTATTTCATAAAGAAAATTTTCGTAAACGCAACTTTTTAATTTTAAGGATGTTCCTCTGTAATAACTATTATGATTGTCATGATAACAAAATTTGTAATTCTTATATTGATTTAATCTTCTGTTACCCCCGAAACAATAAACGTAAATATTCATCGAAACCTATCCCACTCTGAGATCCAAAATCCTCACTAATCGCGGTTCAATTGGGGACGATGCACATCCGAAGCCCTATTCTCCATCCACTTAATATATAATATGTCAGTAAAAATCCTCGTTATATATGTAATAACTGTCGTGATTATCGTGGTTACACAATTGTAAATTGGTAATGTACATTGCATAATCCTTCATCTCCTCCAGCTAAAACAATAAACGTCCCGTGCCCAATACCCAAAAGATCCATTGTCCCGAATTACAGGAAATTATTCATTTATTTACCCCCGCTTGCAACGAAAAAGATGGAACGTATAAAATTAATGCGTGACCACGGGCTGACCACCGTTCTCCGAAACCTGACCACCAAGCCGACCATGGGCATTTTTAATTGTCACGTGACCACGGATTGACCACTCTTTCCGGAACTGACCATGGTCCATTTTTTTTTTTTTTGTCCATTTGGTCAGTTTTAATGGTCAGTCGGATAGTCGTTTTTTCGACAAAACGACGATCCATGAAAGCTGACCACCAAATGGTCGAAAGACCACGATTTTGCTGACCTCAGAACTTGCTAGGGCACTTTTTGTTAAAAAACTTTTTGTTCAAAAGTGATTGCAAAAAATTGCCCGGAAATTTTCAGTTTCCAGGGAATGGTCGTTTGACGGTCGTCTGATGGTCGTGTAACCGTTTCATTATTATCTTATCTGGTTACCATGAAGTGGTCGTACGACCGTCGTTTAACCGGTTGCATCTGTGGTTACAGGTGGTCGTTTTTTCGTCAAAAAGCAACCGTAATAGCGACGGTCATACGACCGGTCGTTTGGGTGGTTAAAACGTGGTTGCACAAATTGCCAGGGCGCTTAAGGGGTTTGGTTTAAAAAAAATTATTACAATTGTCATTAGGGTGCATAAAACATTATTATTAATACTACACAGCTGTAACGGTTGTATGTGCCGGTTAGTACATACAAAATTACCCACAACTTTTTATGTTGAAACACCTACCATTTGAATAATAATACTCAAAACATAGAAGAAATAATTTCAACATGTTTCAACGGTCATTAACGCATATAAATACTTTAAATTTCTCTCACACACACATGCACAGAAAAGTGTTATGATCGTTCTTTAAATCTCATATTACGTGTATAAAAAAATTAAATAAAAAAATCTTTGTGGTACTGCATTACCCTTCTCCCTTGAATTAACGAATCATTTTCCTGTACATTCGTCGGATATTGTTATGGTGGCATTATAGTGGCATTACGGTGGCGTGGCATCATGGTGGCATTACGGTGGCATTGCGGTGGCGTGGCATTATGGTGGCATTATAGTGGCGTGGCATCATGGTGGCATTACGGTGGAACCGTCAATGCCACCAAAACTAAAATTTAGACTACAGTGGACTTGTCGGTGGCATGGCAGTGACTTTTTTTCCTGGCTCCACGCTCAATTTTCACGGTGGATTTTACGGTTGTTTGGCAGTGGCCTAATCTGCCAGGGTTGTACTGTATTTACAGAATCGGGGCGATAAATAATTTTTCATGGTCACAATTTCAATTTGGCTGAGTCGATAAGGTCAGCAAAATTTTACTGCGCCATGAGGATATGTCTCGGGATGTGACTAGCAAAAATAACCCCCAAGCACATGGCATGAATCAGAAAAAAGAATAAATTGACGCCATGTTGACGTCACGTCGACAACAGGTTGACAACAAGTCGACCACAAGTTGACAACAAGTCGACAACAAGTCGACAACAAGTCGACAACAAGTCGACCCCAAGTCGACAACAAGTCGCTCACAAGTCGACAACAGATCGACAACAAGTTGACAAGACGTTAACAGCAAGTCGACAAGAATACAAACTATCCCCAGATGATACTCTAGAACAAATTTAGCCTCATATCGTTCAATTTGTGCGAGCTAGACATGGAAAAAAAAATCAAAATTGTATCAAATGTTGATATTTTTAACAATTTTTTCGAAATTCTAAATGTTAATGAAAATGTTTCGAAATTTCTCGGAAAAATATTAAACTTATCTGTCAACATTTAATATTTGTAAAATTGTTTTCTACTCTTTCCGCTTTCTCTCAATACTATTATTTCACTTTTTTAAATATTATCGCAGCTCTAATTTTTTTTTCATTTTTTAATATTTTTCAACATCACTTTTCAAATGCTACGGTTTGGCATGGGTGCGAGAGAGATAGCTGAAAATACGTTTCTCTCTGTCATATCGTTCAACTGTCATTTCGGGCCAAGCGACATAGGCTTCGACAACCGTGAGCCAAGCCAGAGCTCATGTGATGCAACTTCACGCGGCACAGTTCTATTCCACCTTTTCGAATGAAAACGCATTAAAATGCAACTTTTAACATTTTTTTTCTCCATGAACCGCTTGACTGGTGAAAATTTCGGGTAGACAAAACTTTTCTTACTATCAACTTGAAATTTGGTATCCGGGGGTTTTCTGGGTCGCTGAGTACGAATCCGCACTCAAAATTCAGAAATTCAAGATGGCGAATCGAAAATGCAAAAAGACATTTGACGAGAGCAAAAGTTAGTACTCGAGGGTTTTCCGGGGTCGCTGATCACGAATCTGCACTCCAAATTTAGAAATTCAAGATGGCGTATCCAATATGGCCGACCGAAAAAGCAAAAAGTCATTTGACGAGAGTGAACGTTGGTGCTCAGGGGTTTTCGGGGTCGCTGATTACGAATGTGCCCTCTAAATTTAGAAATTGAAGATGGTAAATCCAATATGGCGGATTGAAAATCCGAAAAGTCGTTTGATGCGAACGATAATTAGTGCTCGTAATCAGCGACCCCGAAAACCCCCGAGTACCAACTTTTGCTCTCGTCAAATGTCTTTTTGCATTTTTGGTCCGCCATATTGGATCCGCCATCTTGAATTTCTAAATTTGGAGTGCAGATTCGTGATCAGCGACCCCGAAAACCCTCGAGTACTAACTTTTGCTCTCGTCAAATGTCTTTTTGCATTTTCGATCCGCCATATTGGATCCGCTATCTTGAATTTCTGAATTTTGAGTGCGGATTCGTACTCAGCGACCCAGAAAACCCCCGGATACCAAATTTCAAGTTGATAGTAAGTAAAGTTTTGTCTACCCGAAATTTTCACCAGTCAAGCGGTTTAAGGGCCTTTGAGGCACCTGTTAATATTAAAATTAAGGGCGGATATCAGTCTTAAAAATCATTTTTTAATATTTCGAATCGATTTAGGGGGTAGGACAAAAAAAAATTTTTTACCGATATTAAGGGCCACCCTAATATATATATATATTTATAATATATATAATTATATAATATTACGTAAATATTACATAAAAGATAATAAATATATAATATCCTTGTTTAAATTTATTGTGGTAATCCCTGTTTGAGCCTTACCGGGCCCCACATGGATTCAACAATCATGACCCTATTCAATTTCAACCTGGAAACCTATGATTGCCTTATTAGGGCCTTTTAGGGCTGTATCCGGGAAAATCATATTAGGGATTCCACATTTAAACCTGTTCGGGGCCCGATTATTATTAGAGCTTCCCTGATTATTTTCCACACGGGATGTATGGGATATTGCCATGCGGGAGCCGATAATACATTCGCCATTTCGTCACGCTTAGGCAGACCAAACGTGTAGGCGAGATTTTGACCCTTTAGAGATTCGAGGTACTGAACTGGTGCCTGTCAAGATAATTTTATTCTCGTATGATCGACTCACAGTTTAATCATGATTTCCGCTTGCGAGGTATTTCCTAAAACCTTTATAAAATTGGGATTGCGATCCCGTCAATGAATCCACACGAGCCTTTTGTGCTATGCCTTTTGTGTGTTCATAATTTTTTTTGTATTTATTTTCGATTCCTCGCGGCCGTTGCTTATAGCGAGAAATCGTGTGATATTGTAATGTATGGGTTTTTTATAGAGTCGTGACTCGCGTGCTTACATTTCCTTTTATTTACATCTTTTTTAGAGGTTTTTTTTTAAATATTCAAGAGTACACGTACACAAAATTCGTATTTGCAATATAACCGCACCAGTTGTCTCAGAATGGATTAACAAATGTTTTGCCGTGAGTGAAAAGAAAAATAGAGAGTGTAGTTCACCGTCTCAATCTCGCCTAATAATTTTGTAAGGTGATGAAACGTCAACTACGAGCTTGCAGATTTGTTTTGAATCAGCAGACACATTTTGAACAGACGGGAGGCAGCGACGATAAGGTAATTCATGAAAGAGGCAGTTACCCTCTTGAACTTGCGTTTTTGCAAAAATCCAAAACCACGTAAACTTCCATTTTATTCACCCTCTAAAAAATCACTGATTTAATTTAATCCGATCCAAAACCTTTTAATAAGGGATGCAAAAAGAAAAAGTAAAGTGGTCTTTTCACTGATTTACATGAGTAACATTTTCATTGTTGATTCATTGAAATAGGTAATTTAGTCATAGGTGAAACTGCCAAATTACTCGTTGACTTGCCTTACTTTGGTGTGGGGGGGGGGGGGGGGGAATTTAACCACCGTAAACCATTTTTTGGCCTATACAAGAAATCCGTGTTCGTCAGTTTTAAATGTTCTACAACATACTTGAGTTTCAACAAAATCAGAGGGTTACACCAAAGTGATGTTCCCTGTGAGTTGTATTTAGCCGAACTTCGTAGCCCATGTAAAAATTTTTTTAATCTCGGATTCTCCCATGTTGTATCAATTTGTATAGTCTGTTTAAAAACTATAGCTCATAAGACGATCTTTTGCAATTGATGCATTGATATAATCGGTACTAAAAACTTAGCGAAGTCTAGTCTAATTGTAAGAGAAATATTTTTTTTTTTATTCCCTACGTTTTATTTTAGTCTCGGCATAACAGACTCTTATTTGGTTTCAATAACATCATATCTTTATTTGAATAAAACCTTTCGTTTTCTTCGGCTGATTATCTCGTGTTAAGTTGTAATGTTCCATCGATACGTTGTTTGAGACGTTGGTGAAGGTGAAGCGTACTTACAGTTTACGTTTTGAACACAAAGACTGGCGCAGTCAATTTTCGGTGAACATTACTTTTACCGGGCCTATCAAAGGATGCTGATATAGTACGCAAATATCGCGTAAGGTTCGGTTGACAGAATCTCACAGAATTTTCGACGCTCCTGAATGATGTGAGGTGAATGTACCGGAGCAAGAAAATTTTAGCCACTCTGGTTACAGTAATTAAGCAAAGTAAATGCTGGAGATTGAAGTATAGTTTTTTTCAAGTATAGGTGCCGGAGAATTGACGAAGATGAATACATTTTATGTATAAAGCATGCACGAGCATGCATCAGCTGTAAGGAGGTCTGATTATAAACCACGTATACGGCAGACAAACCTCAAGACTAACGTTCCTAGTCACAGAATCACTACGGCTATACAGCATTAAGCGTACCAACCAAAGGTGACACATTTGAAGCAAGCTATTTATTTTCTGTTGCAGATTATGACATAGATAAAGAAGCACCTATGGCCATGCGTGATGATAGTTCTAAAGGAGACATGTATGTAGGAGATCGACATCGAGAGAAGAGATCTTCAATGCCGAACATATTTTGGGATCATTCAGCAGAACACGGTTTAAATAAAAGGCAATTGAGACAATTTTCAAAACCTAATATCATAAACTATGCAACCGTCATAAAAAATTAACAAAAAATCAGTTTTTAATAATGATCTCATGACATTTTAAGGATTTCATTTGTGCAGTAAAAAAATTAAATACAGTGTACAAAGTTATTATCCTAATAATTGAAATGAACATCTAACGTAATGTACGGACAATAAGCCAGGTCTACACGATTCGTTTACATTATACTCATAGGATTCTTCGTATCGGTCGTAAGTGGCTAATATATCCCAGAAGTATTATCTATTTTTTTGACAGGTCATCCTTATAGTTTTTTAAAAATCATTTTCTAATCGTACGGCAAACTACGTCTTCGGCAAATTAAATCCCGCTCCCATCTGCTAACACTGCTCATTTTCACATACCGTCGAATTTTCTTGAGACCCCCTCAGCTGGACTGCAGTACACTGAAGGGCATTAATGCCTGGACCTACAATTTTCACGGGGCTTGACCCCCTTTTTACACCCCTGGAAAAGTGTCGATCGTCAGAGTGGTGGTCGCGATCTCGCAAACACATCCAAGTGATAGATTCAAATGACAGATCGAGAGTGATTTTAATTTTGAGGTTTCGCGATGCGTTTATTTGGCAGAAGCGAATATATGTGACAGCTGAGATGCGTATGCGTAATCTATAATATTTGACATATCGTGATTGAGTTTAATTTTGAGGTTTTGCGATGTGGTTGTTCAGCGAAAATGAATATATGTGACAGCTTAGATATATCCGTAATCCGTAATATTTGAATTACAAATATCATTTGTGTGTTTTCAATAAAATTTTCATTTCTCAAAAATTTTTTCAAAAATATTTACCGAACGAACTAATGAATGAACGAACGAACCAATGAATGAACGAACGAACGATCGGAACGAACGACACGAGCAATAGGAAAGAACGATGCGAACGAATGACAAGAGTAGGCTTTCAATAAAATTTTCATTTCTCAAAAATTTTTTCAAAAATATTTCCCGAACAAACGAAGGAACGAACGAACGAACGAAGGAATGAAGGAGTCAAGGAGCGAAGGAGCGAAGGAGCGAACGAAGGAACGAACGAACGAACTAACGAACGAACAAAGGAACGAAGGAGCCAAGGAACGAACGAACAAACGAACGAATGAACGAACGATCGAGCGAACGATGAGAGAGCGTTTGTAATTAAAGTTTCGTTTCTTATACATATGTTCGAAGCTTTTTCATGTAAAATTATTGCGACACAAACGATACCAGCGATACGAAAAGCCGATACGTGCGAATGACAAGAGCGAATTACCAATAAAGTTGCTCGTTTCTCAAACATTTCTTCTAAAAATTAATAAAACATGATCGATCGGAGCAAATAATACGAACGATGCGAGCGAGAGATACGGATGAACTAAGAAAACGACGAGAGCGAGAGTTTCCAATCAATGTCAATTAAATTTATAATAAAAAATCTTTTTCCGAAATTTTTTTCCTCGGTCTTTTTTCTTTGAAATAGTTTTTCCAAGTAGAATTATTACGAAAGGAACGATACGAGTGATAATAACGAACGACGAGAGCGAGTTTCCAATAAAAATTTTGGCAATACTAACGAATGACGAGAGAGGGTTTCCAATAACATTTTTGTTTCTCGGACATTTTTTTTCTTTTTTTTTTTTTTATTGTACGAATTATCGAAACGAACGAACTAACGGCACGAACAAACGACAAGAGCGAGTTTCCAATCAATTTAATGTAATTTATAATAAAAATCATCGTCTTCGAAAAAAGTTTTTTCATGTAAAATTATTACGACGAAATCATTATGATAGGGGCGATACGAACGAACTATACAAATGAACGAAACGAATGAGTTTCAAAACAAAGTTTTCTTAAATTTTTCGAAATTGGAATAATTTTTCTCGGAAACATTTTTCATACGAGTGATATAAACGAACGATCGACAAACGATTCCCGGTTGCTTTTATTTTTTTTAAAGAAAAAATGTGTATCAAAAGAAGTAGCAGCGTTCGAACCCCCGTAAATGAAGGCAGTTATGTATATTCAGAGACACGGGGGGATTGATAGAGATAAGCACACATTGAGCGAAAAATAAGGAGAAGAGCCTCGCAACATTTAGCAAAGACGGCGACGTAACCGGTTGCTGCCCTGTTACTGATGAATTTCAGACATCTCGAGAAATCGCCATAACTCACGGTGCTATTCCTGCATACTCGGTGTACATCGAAAAATGTTTAAAAGGCCCCCTATTGTTGCTATAGAAAGACTCTCGAGCATGGAAAAAGATATGGATACAGAAAGAGAGATTGATTGATTGATTGTTTATTTCTTGGCTCTGGGGGTTAGCCCATGAGAGCACGCATATTATGTCCAAAGTCACAGAGATTCCTTACAGTTATGAGATTTTTAACAATAATTACTATGCACGGAGCAGAAACATAAGAGGGAACTTAAACTATTTAACTTAAACTTAGTGCTACATTCACTACGAACTGACACACCAGAGGATTAAAGTTCGCGAAATTATACAACATGCCAATGCAAAAGCCGTACAAAACAAGAGAGACGCGCATAAGAGCGACATACCAGAGCATCACTTTCATCGTGCCACACACTGACATCCATAGAATAAATATGCGCAATATGTAACAAAAATCAGCGCGAAAACAATATAGAGAGAGAGAGAGAGAGAGAGAGAGAGAGAGAGAGAGAGAGAGAGAGAGAGAGAGAGAGCTCAATAACTATTCTCGTGATCTCGGCCGTACCTCTCGGCTCTTTTTTCGAAAAAATAATTTTCGTTCGATAAAGAAAAATGTTATCAAGGCAACAGAGAAATTTTCGATTCATAAAAATATACTTTTAAAATTGAATACATAAGTGGGTATCATAATTTTTATAAGGTTTAACGATCTTGAGGGCGAAATATATATTAAATTATATTACTAAGTTGCATGAAGCACACAAATATCTACAAACACATTATATAAAAATAAGGAGAAGATATTCGCAGCATTGAGCGAAGACGGCCTGTAACCGGCTGCTGCACTGCTGATGATGCATTTCACGCACCTCGAAAAATCGAGAAATCTCGTAGTTTCATACTTGAATCCTCGGTATACATCAAAAATATCAAAAAAAGCTCGCTATTGCTGTGATAGAAAGATTCGAGTCATGGAAAAAGATATGCATACAGAAAAGAGAGAGAGAGAGAGAGAGAGAGTTAGCGAATACTTACCCAAAGAGGAGAGCTCAATAACTATGCATGCTCGTGATCTCTGGAGCCTCGAGCTCATCTCTTGGCACTTTTTTTTCGAAAAAATAATTTTCGTTCAATAAAGAAAATAATTTCAAGGCTACACGGAAAAAAAGACATTTCAAACATAATAACTGAAATTTAAAAAATACAACGATGAAGAGAAAAAAATGCAGTTTAACACAGTAAATTAATCTCTTTACAGTGTTTTGATCTGAAATTAATGTGCGGAATATACTTCTGTACTATCTGTATAACCATATTTGCTGGTTTAAACTGTGAAAACAACTATTTCCACTTCAAAATTCAAAAGAATTTCCGAAGTGTTTCTCCCGAGAGGCAAAATTTTTTTCCGTGTAGAGAAAAATTTTTAATTCATAATTTTTCTTACATAGCTCGAATCAGCCTTATACATCGCTTTCATATAAAGCATCATGATATTGATACTCTGTTTTCGTCAAAACAAAGTAAACCTTGGCGCGTGCAAATTAGCTGACATCCTCTTATACACGCCAGTGTGTATGTGTAGCGGCGAGAGCCATGCAACTTTTCTCTCCGGGTGCAAAAAAATTTGAAAAATACAATCGCAAAGGAGAACAGTATCAGTCATCGCTATACTCTTGTAGATGGGCCATTCGATGATAAAGCGCCCCTGCCTGCCTGTGATCTGTACAATTTGAATTCATTCTTCGCCCTATATGTAAAAGAACTGCTGCTGCTGAACGATACCGTGTGAGCATGCCCATAGTTATTGACTCTCGAGCGCTACGGAACGGTACCTCGTTAGCTTACCTATGTATATTCACAGCGTATACCTATTGTGTCTGTAGGTATACTCGCGTTGCATCTTCAGACCACATTATATACATTAAATATATTGTCCTCCATACGAATAAAAAAATGAGCGAATTCGAGCAAGCTTGGGTGACGATGAGACATGCACGTGGTGCTGACGGTGCATTTCGCGCGCGCCGAGAAGTCTTCATAATATTATCCCTAAAGGCGTATGGAGCTTGCTTCCAAGCATCTTTAGAGCTCAGTAATCGTCGTTCTTTTAATCGTGTAACATCGGGAAAATGTTCTCGCAATGTCAATCGGTTAAAATATTATGCGTTTAAATAATTTATGTGCCCTCAGGATTAACGTGTGTGCTCGTGCTAATAAAAATATTTCATAAAGACGGGACTCACGGAGATAAGTATAACGAATATATCTGTGCGGGTTTGCATTCTATCGTTTTTCAAAATAATTCCTGCTGCAGATCACTCAAAACCTTATTCGTAGGAATATCGGAAAAAATTTTGGAGTGCTAGTACGAGTGTTTTCAAACTCCTTCGCAACTCTACTGTGCGGTGATTTTTTTTCACGGATTCGAAATAAATTTGAGTTACCGAAATAACGAGGGAGAATAGTGAGAGAGAGACAAAATGTACGCGAAAAACAGAGAGTGTGTGCGAGAGAAGGAGAAAGAGAAGAAAAACCTAAGTGACAGGAGCGAGAGAGAGAGAGAGAGAGAGAGAGATGCGCCTAATAGCCTCGGGAGAAGCATCAGTAAAAAATAATCATAAATCGGAGAAAGAGTGGAAATATTAAAAATAATAATAAAAATAATAATAATTATGAAAGTAAAAAATAATAATCCAGAGAGAGAGAGAGAGAGAGAGAGAGAGAGAATATTGAAAATAATAAAAATAAATAATAATAATAATAATAATAATAATAATAATAATAATAATAATAATAATAATCGGACCACTATGGCGAGCCGTCAGAACTCTTCCCCCCCACCACCTCTCCCCACCATTACCCTCACCACGCTCGGAAAGAGGCTCCAGCGCGGGGGAAAGTGGAGGGGATAGGAGTGGGGATAGGAGTGGGGGTGGCCAGAGTGGTCCATATACTACTCTCTCCTTATTCTTCATTTAATGTGTTTTCGTACTTCATACTCTTTATAGTAATATAATTTTAATATATTTAGGCCTCAAGACCCATTAAGACTTATGAAAATTATTGAGACCACCTACTTATTTCTCGTTTGTAAAAGTATATTTTTTGAAAAATGATATTAAGTTTTAAAATGCATATCAAAGCTAAGCGATCTCCACTTCGTTGCGCTTTTCGGAGAAGTCGCTGTTTAAAAAATTTAATCAGAGTCTCACTATATCATGTTACATTGAAACAATAAGAGCATTTGGAATGCTCACATACATATGTGGCGAGATCTTGAAATCTTGATATCTTGATATCTTGATACCTCATCATGCATATTTTTGTGTCGCAAGGGGCATCGATTTTTGATGGCGCTGCAATTTAAGTAAATGAGTAAACTCGCTCAGAAGGCTAGCGCTAAAAAATTTGATCAGAGTCTCGCTATATAATGTTACATTGAAACAATAAGAGCATTTGGAATGCTTATATACATATGTGGTGAGATCTTGATATCTTGATATCTTGATATCTTGATACCTCATCATGCATGTTTTTGTGCCGTAAGGGGCATCGATTTTTGATGGCGCTGCAATTTACGTAAATGAGTAAATTCGCTCAGAAGGCTAGCGCTAGCGCTAAGTATTTATATGGCCAGAACAAGATGCAATGTTAATCAGTCTCAATCCAGCAGGGAATTATCACGTATCGTTATGAATCATGGCAGATCGAGCACTTCGCGAGTGTATATTAAATCTTTTGCGTTTGGCCGTATTACATAGTTCTCAGCTTCGTCGTCGGTGTAACGAGCAATGGTGCAACGAATTAAATCGATTATCGGGCGATAGACTTATAAAACGCCTAAAATATATTGTATGGTCGGCGCCCTTGCGAATAATAGTGGCAGCCTACAACAGAGGCATACTAAATGGTCAACAAGTGCTAGCGTGTGTGTTTGAAGAGCTGCAGCGTCGAGGATTGGAAAACGCGCCATGTGTCTGCGGTATTGTCGATGAAATCAGAAGTAAGTTCTGTTCTATCATAAAAAATAATCATGTATATTTGTAATACTTAAACTGTATTGAAAAATTTTTTCACGACGCCATTATTACGCCAGCAAGTATTGAAATTTTTTTCACGATGCCATTATTACGCTAGCACGGGCAAGCCTTATTCATCGAGCTCTTCTCTTTGTGCCATGCTTCGCGTGGTCCCGAGCTCTCTATACCGCTCCTTGTCTCTCTCTCTCTACCTCTTGCTGGCTCTCTTTCATGAAAGCGATACAGAGCTTCTGTTATCGTTAGAAAATTTTTACGAATTTCAACGCGAAATATTCAAAAAGTATTCTTATTGATCAATTTCCTCTTTCTCTCTCTCTCTCTCTCTCTCTCTCTCGTTAAAGCGGTATGGATCATAAAGCGTATTGAAAAAATATTTTCACGGCTGTTATTACGATAGTATGGTCAAACCCTATTTATCGAGCTCTACTCTTTGTGCCATGCTTCGCGTGGTTCCGCATTCTTTGCCATTCTCTCACTCACTTGCTCTTTTTTCATGAGCACGATGCAGAGCACCTGTTTGCGTAAGCAGAGATAATCGTTATTTATCGAGCTCTACTCTTTGTGCTATGCTTCGCGTGGTTCCGTGCTCTCTACCTCTCGCTGTCTCTCTCTTTCATTAAAGTGGTACAGAGAGCCTGTCATCGTTAGAAAAAATTTTTTACGAATTTCAACATGATATATTTAAAAATGTATTCTTATTCACCAATCTCCTCTTTCTCTGTCTTATTAAATTGATATAAGCTCTCTCTCTCCTTACATTATCATCGTAAGAAAAACATTTATATGAAATTTTAACACGGTTCGTTTACCGGAAAAAATTATGAGCTGAAAGCAGTACTTCTATTAAAAGAGGGGCATTATTTTTAATGGTTGTGCACCTAATATAGTATATCGAAAGCTCTTGGATGCATCGCCGGATGAAGAAGCAGCTCTTATAGAAGGGGCTTGTGCTGTGGAATTAGCATGCCAGCAGAGAAGCATAACGAGTCAGCACCTGTCATGCACCGAGCTGAATGATGAGCAGCCTATGAGTACTGTTTCCAGCATCGAGCATCCTTCGGAAATATTTACTAATTCGTCGATTTTCAAACGTAAGTTGAAATTAAGGTGCAAAAGAAACTAAAAATAAAAAAATTGGTGTGGCGTCAATTATAAATTATAAATTTATCCAGAGGGTATAGATAGGGAGAGGGTAACAGACGCTGCTGAACCAGGCCCGTCAGGTCTATGCCATTCTGGACGACGATCAATCCTAGCCTATGACCCTGATGATGTTTTTGACCATCGCGAAATTCAGCTGTGGGAATATCCGATCGAGAACGAGAGAGACGAGGAAATAGCATTTCAAAGAGCTGACGAATGGCTTCAAATGCTCGTGACTGATGACGACTCTGGTAAATAATTTTTCTTATATATGAAAAATTAATGAAGCATGTAGGTAAGTAAGTAAGTGGGTTCTTTTGTAACAGGGTATTCGTCAGCATTTTTGTTTGAGTGGTGATATCGAACTATTTAAGCAGTGCTATGACTCGTGAGAGGTACAAATATTGATAAAACACAATAATTTTTGCATTCAACCATTTTAGAATCTAATACGAGACTTTTTTCCAGAGGTGCAAAAAGGAGCAGGCAGGTGACGTACTGTACCAAGGAGCGGGCCTCTCGAAGAAATACATCCACCCGGAAAACATTTCAAAATCATCGGCGATTACACGCGATATTTTAAGCGATTTAAACTACGAGGGCGTGAAACTTCGCAAAGAATTCGCCAGCCAGACTCCGGCATTAGTGTGGTAGATTGGCTCAACGGTGCATTTCGTGATCTCTTAACGCACATCATGAGCTCCTGTGAGGGCGGCGATTATGTAGGCGTTTCGTTTACAGCGAATAGCTTGCCGCACGGGCCCGTGTGGTTATCTTTCCGACCGGCCCGAGATTATGTATTCGAAGATATTTGGAAATTGATAAGCAGCGTGGCACAAAGTACATCATCTTTGAACATTGATGACTCGTGCACGATAAAAATGTGCGCTGTCAAGGGGGTTGAAGGGCGCGGTCGGAAAGGTCTCACACACGAAGGGGTCGCAAAACAATCTATTCTCTCGATCCGAAACACCGACAACCTGTGTTTACCGCGTTCGCTGGTGGTGGCTCGAGCATACGCAGAACGGGGAGAAATACGGTCGGGTAGCCTTCATGATAAATGGCAACGTATTAGGTAAATTAACGGGTCTGTTCAAAAACAGGCAGCGCTCGAACTTACAAGAGAAGCAAATGTTCGCGTACCTGTAGAGGGCTGTGGTGTATACGAGATTACGCGCTATCAGGATTATTTGGCACGAGACGGCTTTGCTATTCTCGTTTACGAGTTTTTAACTTTGGGGCGCGGGGAGGAGCCTCTATTTGACGGTAGACATGGTGTTCTGAACAGCGTAGGCACAATTCAGCACACCCTGTACATTTTTTATTACGAGCGTTCACATCATTCCGAACCAATTCTAAATCTCAGAGCAGCTGTCGGTACAAGAGATTTCTGTTCATCGTGTAACACCGCATGTCGGCGATTCGGTCATAGATGTTAAAAAAAAAATGTCCTCGGTGCTGGGGGCTACAGACGTGCGATACGCGATCGCGCGATATAATCAGATGCGAAGCATGCAACCGTGATTTTTTCGGAGAGGCGTGCTTACAGAGGCAGAAGGCACCGCTGGTGACCATGAGGCGTAGAAAGGCCAGCGTTTGCGAATCTCTCAAACGGTGCCGTAACTGCTTTCGAGCAATAAGGCCTTTAGAAAAAAAAGAGAAGCGTAAATGCGGGGTAGGCTTCTGCAAAACGTGCAAATCTCATCAGCCGAGTAATCATCTGTGCTTCATGAAACAAATTCGCGGTGATTCAGACTTGAAAAAAATACTTTTCATTTTTTACGATTTTGAAACACAGCAGAGCAAACCTGTAAAGGGTGATTCAACTACTCATGTACACGAACCAAATCTTTGCGTGGCTCAACGAGTTTGCACGTTTTGCTGTGTTAACGATTCTATAGACGAACCGTGCGAGCATTGCGGGGAACACGAATTTGTGTTCAGCCACAGCCCCGTAGCCCAGCTTGTCGAATTAGCCATGCAACCGCTCGAAGGTTTTTCGCGATCACACAACAAAAAAGATTAATTGAAAGAGACTTACTTTGGTTTTTGAGTGCAGATTTGGAAAGTTTAAAGTGTATTATCGGTGGCAGGCTTGAATTTTAATTTAACGAGAATTATATGCACTAATTACGCAGAACATAGTTGATTGATTTATTTCAAAATTATTAATTGATTCTTGTTTTACAATCTAAATTTGACAAACGCGGATTGTGATTTTACCTCGGAACGCGAATACGAATTTTCGAAATTAATTCGCAAGAAGTGTTATAATTGGACGGGTGGAATTTTATGGAACTCACATAAAAAAATTTCGAGGTATATAGATTCAGCCTGGTTCAGAATGGAGATTCCCAAAAATTAAGCGGGATCTTCTCCGTTTCTAGTTTCCGATAATAGTTTTGCTGATCCATGTTTCGTAATGTACAATTGCTTCATATCTACCGGAGAGCTGAAGTCTCGAAGCCCTGGGAGATCTGCTTATTATATACTTTCCTCGGCCGGTTTATTTATTATATTAGGTGGGTGATATCGAACGTTGTCTCTGATTCACTCCTGAATGTCCATTGCTGATTAGTTCTTTAGTTTTACGCTTTTGATGGCTTATTTTCTAATTTTCATGCCTATGAGGCATGAAAATTATCATTTTCATGAATATGAGGCATTGCTTGATTGTTTTTTCCGGTGAGCACAGATTTGTATGATCCTTTTCGGAAACAGATTCGTTTCCTCTTACCTCACTTCCTTTGGGATCGTGGTCTTGTGATGCAAAACGGCTGTGAAGGGACTTTTCCGACTTTCCCAGCTCTCTTTGTATAATCAGAGGTACGTAGCAGGCATACATTGCTTGTGGAGAATTGGAAATTCGTAGTATTTTTGTGATAGAACTGGTTTTTGTCTGGTGTCAAGATAAATTATTCCCTCCGTTTAGATAAATTTTCTATTATATTTTCAGTAGTGTTATAGGACGGGTTCAAAACAAAGAAATGGCTTCGAAATTTACTGATACGTTTTAGCTCAGACACAAGCCATATAGCCACGACATAACCACTTTCCGGAGGTGTCCATCATTGGGCAGTTGGGGGAAATGCGTGATAAGTAGGCGGATAGTGAGTCAAGGGTGAGGGGGGGGGAGGCATCCATGCTGAGTGGGAGGTGGTTGACGATGGGAGATGAGTCGAGGGACGTGAAGGGATTCACATGACCTTTGATTTTTTAAATATTTCCAGGAATGCGTGATGTTTCGTTCGATCACTTACTTTCGACTCTTTAAATATATGACGTATGAAAACACGTAGACGCTGGATATGGAAATAGAAAATAATTTACAATTTATGATGGACATGAAAAGTATATAGCAGAAGAAGCTGTGGACCTATAGAGGTTCAGATTTTAAGATGTATTAACTTTCCATGAGGAGTCTCACATTCTTTGGTAATTGGATGTGTCACGTCCGGAGACGGTAGGAAAATCGAGTCAAGCGTCGAGCGGTAAACGCTAACTCTGTTATTACCCGGATGGATAATAGGTAGTGGGAAAGTATGCTGATAGACCTCGAGAAGTCTTGTTATTCGGACTAGGAATAAATGAATTTGTTATTTAGGGATATGTCAAAGGGATCTAGGATTCTTTAACATGAGATTAAAAGACGAGCAACAATTATCTAGGATGTCTTGTATGCCCGAATTATAGTTTTGGGAGTTTAATATAGGATATTCTCGTAATAGTGCAAAGGGATCTAGGATTCTTTACACACTTGAAGTCAATCTACTAAGGGCAAAGGTTATAAAATGAGCAACAATTATCTAGGATGTCTTGCAAACTCAAATTATAATTATATTAAACCAATGCAATTACATAAGATATTATAACGATTGTAAATTTACCTTAACGGAGAGGTGTCGACGTTTATAACTTGTTTTGATGATTCGATGTTATGTTAGTTCGATGAACTCGCACAATTTTCGTAAACTTATAGATTAATTTCTTTTGATAAACACTTGTTCGATGAACTTTAATAATATTGGTAGTTTATATAAACTGAGCAACTCTACACGGAGTCAGCGGTGTAAAATAATCTTTAGTAAATATAACTTTTAAAACTTCTGATAATTCTTATAATGTGAGCCCGGAACTGCGCTTCTGACGCGACTGTGGTTATGACGGAACTGGTTTTTGGGCAAAAGGGGTGCCTTTTTATAAGATCGGAATCTGAATAATGGAAGGGATTCGAATTTTCAAATATGGTCATAGAGGTGTAGCTTATCTCCTGCTGAGATTGACTATCTGTATTTTTGAAAGAGTGGGGTTAAGTGAATCGTGGGAGGTGGGGTTTATAATTTTAGGCATCGCCGCTTTTGGTGCTTTCATCTAGTTTCTATTTCTTGAGCAGCAATAAAAATCAGATTTTACGACTTGTCATCCGAGTGTCATAGGGCTCTTGGCCATCTCTATGGTTGCACTCGGAGCTCGGTCGGAAAATTCTTATTACTGCTCTCATGCCGAGGTCCCATACAGGTCCATTTATGTGGGGGTGGAGGAACACGTGCGCTCTGTGGCTAATATGTAACATTGCATCTTGTGTGTGGTGTGTGTGAATGAACAGAGAGCGGTAGAGTGAGAGAGAGAAGGAAAGAGTGTGTGGCGTCTTCGAATTTGGGCATCGGCGTGCTCGACTTCTTCTACAATTCTTGGAAATTCTTTTCCAGAGCGGCAATGAAGATATTATTAGGGTCTCTTACCCACGTGTCTTAGGCACGCTTAGCGGCTTCCTTTATTGTAACATTTGTGGCTTTTGACGAAAACATTCTCATGCTGAGAAGAGTCAAGCAGGCCTATGCATGTATACATATATATATATTGACGCGTGGCTATGTACTAATCGTAGAAGGGGGTATTTTTATAGCTTAGTGCTGCACCTGCGGTTCACAGTTCGTTTTGAGAAAAACGAACTATGACTTCAAAAGAACTTGTCGCATAAATTTGGAAGTTTATTGCTTCCCACATGCAGAGTTATTACGAAAATCTAGGCATGTGAAAAGTTTTAAAGATGCACGTTTTTGGTTTGAAGTTCGTGTGGGTCTCGACTTATTTTAAAAACGGAAAATAAAATTAAGAAAAAGAAATTTTTAAATTGTAACGTTGTACGTGACAGATGGGTCATTGATAGGCGAGGGGGGGGGGGGTTATGTCTAGAAATTCTTAGTTTTCCATTATTTAAATGTTCATAAGAATCTCAAAGAATCTCCTTTCCTTGAATATCAATTATACATCGTCTTGCTGATGTATGCGCGTACTTCTTTATTTTTTCATTTGACTGTGCCGTTGAATTTTTTGCATAACTTCAGCAGAAGCGTGCGACATTGAGTGAGTCATAAATAGGTTTTTAACACTATTTTCTTCTACGGTCGAACCTTTTTTAAGGAACGTCTTAAAGCAATTAATATTTTGCTGTTGTTTTATAGACACATCTCATTCAACTAAGGAATCAAAAAACGTGTTCAGAGAGCTGTTATTCAGTACAGCTTGCTTTATTTTATTTCATTGATTTTAACTGATTATTCGTAAAATCAATCAAATTTCTGTCGACTAACAAGGAGAGTATCAGGCCTCCGGGTCATGGATTCTGCATAAACGTGCAGATGTATTTCGTTGGCCCTAAGAATCAAGCCTCTCATCCGTAGTTCCATCCCATAGCCCTTTTTTCGCTCGCTTCATGACATAAAATCCCAATTTCAATCAATTTATCGGTCCTTTGCTACAGCTCTGTACTGATCCAGTCAACTTGGATATGTTATTGAAACTTTGTCAGCCGATCATAAAAATAAATATTCAACGTGTTAATTTACCGTCTTCAATGTTAGTCACTGCCGCTAGGTCGATACAAGCTACGCGCAAGCATAGAAAATTGAAGCGATACAAACCGGAGCAAAGCTTTATATTACAATTCGTCTCATGGGAATACGTATAGAATCCATGCTTGGAAATACTATGTGTATTTCCATAAGACGAATTGTAATATAAATCTTCGCTTCTGTTTGCATCGTTTCGCTTTTCTTTGTTTACGCGTAGTGCGTATCTGTCTAGCGTGTCGAATATGCGCCGCATAGTGTGGATCGGTCTGGCCGCAGCGACCAGCATGGAATATTCAATTTTGGTCTAACATGCTTCGCGGAAGCAAAGAAAATCGAAGCAAAGCGAAGTGAAGCGAAGCAAATCGAAGCGAAGTTTTATATCATAATTCATCCTGTAGTAATACGCATAGTATTTTCAAGCATGAATACTATGCGTATTCCCATGAGATGAATTGTAATATAAATCTTAGCTTTGCTTTTATTCGCTTGCGTATAGTGTGTATCCGCCCAGCTGCAGCGACCAACATTGAATACGGTAAATTAACACGTGGAATATTCATTTGTATGATTGGCTGAGAAAGTTTCAATAACATATCCAAGTTAAATCCAGTTCACCAAACGGCAGAGAGAAATAGAAATACCGTTAAAAACTTATTCAAAATGCCAACAGGTTTTGTCGCTTACCATGTATTTTTTCACGCACCTTTCAGAGTATTGTTTCTTGAATGTGGTTATAAACCATTAAAATGTGTGACATTTTTCTGTACCCAACAAACCAACTGCTGCTGCTTGGTGTTGTCCATTGAAGTTCTCAACGATATAAAGCATAACCACGAGCTTCGTTCTGAGTAAATCATAATACCCATCAATCTAAACAATCTCAGGTTGCATCCCATTTAATGTTTCATGTTAGTGGCTGAAAAGTACAGGGTGTCAATTTTTTAACAGTAACTTGGTGAAAATACCGAAAATGAGCTACTCTCGCGATTTTGAAGACTTCACATAAGTGAAAATGTGAGATATCTGACGTGAGATTGATCAGCATATGGACGAGTGGACGAGTGCAAGAGACCTCGGTATATCGATAACAGCCGAAAGCAGTTAGCTTTTCCATAACAAAAAGAGTAGAGCCGTATGTTTGTAGGGAGTTAGCTTTTATATCATAAAGAGTGGATTCGTTACTTGCATCGAGTGAGCATATAACCCTCCGTGCTTGAATGTCATTAATTTTTAGTGTATAACCTCACATAGCTGCTTCTCGGACTCGACGATAAAAAAAAAAAACTATAACCAAATGAAATTCGAAAATTTTGTTCTTCATTTCTTATTAAAAAAAATCATGCGTCTTAGTACACAAGATTCGATTTGATAATGAAATATATTGTTTCATTATGTATTATATATTATGTATTTAAAACCATTAACAAAAATTAATTGAATCACAAAGCGTTGTATGGGAGATTTACGATTTGTAGCGTCTCTAATAAACATGACCCGAATTTGATATGAAATATTTTGTTGCATTACGAATATTAAAATTATTGAAGAGTACAAACTAAATCACAAGGCTTTGCACGGGAAATATACGATTTATAAATAGATGCAAAGCTGTGTTTCAATACTCCTATCTGTGGAATGATGCAGAATGATAGTAGAGTCAATGACGAAAGTATGATCCCTAAACTTCTCATCCGGTGGTGTCGGCTTTTCACATCCCAGTTACAAAATTGAGGGAGATAACTCCCGTAAGATGGGTATGCGAAAAGTGAGCAATGTCACGTGAGTTGTAAAGTTGACCCCTGCCCTCTGAACTCGTTTTCGACAACAAAAGTAAATACTGAAACATCTGTAAAACATGGACAAGGTGCGTTGAAGACGCTTTACCTAAAAACAGTATGATAACCAAACTTTCTAAAAGACCTTTCATAATAATGATACTTTGCTTGTAACAACATTGAATAAAAGTATGCCAATTAGGAACTTGTACATTGATTCTCATTATTTTATCTCGTTCACTAAGCTTCCTCTATAAGTAAGTGAGGTTGTGTTTTTTAGTTTCATTGCACAGGAACTAGAGAGCTTTATGGGCGAGATAAAATACTAAGGAAGCACAGTGCAAGCTGATTATTTATCCACTGTTATCCACTGAATTCCATTAAGGGGACTAGGGAGGGTTAGAATGGTACAAGTTTGCTTGCGTTCAATTACCCGTAACAAAATCGGGAAAAAATATAAAACTTTTTTCTTTTCAGGGGTGAGTATACTCTGGCATTCTAGAGTAAGAAAATTCACTGAAATTCATTCCAAGGTTTGGAAAATCCAGTTCTACCACGATTCCAGTCGAGTTAACGGAGATTTTTTGAAATCTCAAAAACGTATCTCCTCTGTTCACTCCTCTCTACAGATTATATCTGAAAGACGAAGTAAAAAAATTGTGTTCCCAACTTTTTATTAACAATTAAATCGAATATTTCGAAAATTTTCTTGAATAAAACGCCATTTTGTTATGGACATTTTATTTTAAACTTTTCAGGTATAATCTATAGAGAAGAGTGCACAGAGAAGATGCGTTTTTTAAGTTTTAAAAAATCTCTATTCATTCGACTGTAATCGCAATAGAACTGGATTTTGAATACTTTACCTACATACGTTGAAGCACCGATATTGTTGACCTTCGAGTAAATTTCCATGAATTTTCTTACTCGTTAGTGCCATAGTGAACGTCTCTAAAAAGAAAAAAAGTTTCATATTCACTCCCGATCTTGTTGTAGACCATTTAAAGCAACCAAATTTTTACCATTCCCACCCTCCCTAGCCCGCTTAAAACAATTCAAAGGTGGCACAAACGGAAAATTTTTCTGATTCTTTCGGAGAGAGCTCCAGAGTCACCATGGGGGAATTGAAAATAGAAACAAAAAAAATTATCACGAACTCAAATATGAAATTTTATATTGCCTCAAGCACGCATTCCATCTCCCGACAAAAGAAACTTATAAAGGCAGACTTACAAGGGGAATCCATGTACTTCTCCCCACCGATACGATCCATATTTAGCAAGTGTGTAAGCCGGGACCAAGACTGTAACAGGTGCAAGCGGCAAGGCACGCCTCTTAACCAATTCCGAAAAATTTGACATCGAAATATTTCGTCGTGTTCATATACTTTGTACGTTAAGAAATTTTAAAGGGGCGCGTGGCGCAGTGAGCAAGCTCTTCGCTTCATAAGTGGTAGGTCGCTGGATCGAATCTCGCAGCTGGCAGTTTTTTTTTCTCATCATTACGGTATTCTCAAAGCAAACGTATCGCGATCGTGGAAATTAGTAATTTCCAATAATCAATTGTAATAGAAAAAAAAAATTGGTTTATTTGTTATAACGTCTCCTGTAAAACATCGAATTCCCCCTAGTATTCTGTGAACCCGTAACTAACTGTATCGGTATTCGTTGGGCTACGGGTCTGACCTGCTAGGCACAGCTGCACAACAGAATATGGAATCAAAAGATTTTCGGTTGGCGGGAGGGGAAAATAGTGCCTAGGCAACCAAGCCGCATTCGTCTGTTAGCTCTCGAGTAAGCTGCGTCGTTGAATAGTTTGCTGAAGCTATGGACAGTATGAAAATTCTCACTGTAACCTCTCGGGATTCAAGGCGGAAAAAATAGATAGTTACAATCTAGCTGTGTATGATACAATGAGTAATCTTAGAGTAGTGAAAAGATATGTGTTGGATGATACAGAGACTGGTGATACTAATGATAATTTTGTTCTTCACTTCCATCATCGATATCCTGAAACTCTGTCCAAGTTTTCCAAAGCTTGTGTCGGGAATATAAGTGACTTGATTTTAAAAAAATTGATCAACAAACGAAGACCAATCAACCAGTACGAAAAATTTCAGTATTCGTTTTTCCAAAAATCACAAATGTTGGCTGAATTTGACGATAATGCTCTAATATTAGCGAAAACCAGAGGAGGCTTAATATTTCCGAGTGAATCTGTTGTCATTTTTTTAGAATTCTGAGCCGTTATTAAGATATGCGTTCAATAAAAATAGTGGGATGCCACCTCACGAGCCAAATTTTACGGCTTTGATTTGTTCCAAAGTAATGGAGGACTTACTTCAGAATCCGTGTGCTTTATTCCCTTCGTTAAACGAACATTTATTTGACGACGCGATAAAAGAATTTATCAAATCATATTTGTTCCTTGATGAAGCAGGTGTGCAAGGCTTAAATTCAATTGCGTTTGCTCGTGATAACACACTTGTCCTTACAGGCTGCAGTTGAAACAAAGTTGTGTCATCGCATTAATCGACAGATTATTTGGAGGAGTAAAAAAAAATCAAATATGTAATATTAATTGTGAATTTAGTATTTAAAAATTCCAAATAATCAAATTGTACAATAATTACATAATTAATGTATTTAAATAAATTATTCTTGAAATCATGCAATAAAGTTATGCACTTAGTCTGATTATTTCATTATTTCTTTCACCAATTTTCATCTACGCTACCTAAAACACATTACGTAGTCTTCAGCAGTGCAGACAAAACTCTGTTGATTCAATGGAAAATTTTCGTGTTAACCTTTGCATCATAAATAGAATTTTATAAACAAGGAACCACACATAGAGACGATTCTTTTCCTTCAGACATGATAAGGTATTACGATGATAGAGAAATACTGTTGAAAGTACGGAATGACCTTTATTTCTGTCCATTCGATTACTGACAAATGATAGTTATGTACGTTGTACCATCATTCACTTTATAGTGCTTTCGCTTCATTTGATAATAATAAAACTTTTATCAACCCGTCGCTGTCATATACCGTTGACTGAAGAATTCATTCAACGCATATACTATGTACTTTACGTTTGAAACTCGCTCAAATTTGCTGCCATAATGTGGAAATTTCCACAAAAAAATGGCTTTTCATCTTCACAGCAGGCTGCGGCTAGAAACCACTGCGTACACTATCCAGAGTATAGTAGAGATCACTGGCGAAAACACGTCTTTATATCCAACATTTCCTTTGCTCCCGAAAATTTTACGATGTATTTTTAATTGATCCTGAATTATTTTTGGTACTCTTAAAATAACCGCTATATGTGCGATTCACATCAATGTAGATATGGGACTTGACAAAATGATTGAACTATCTAACTATTTCTATAAGATTTTTTGGATATGATTATGTTTCAGTAACTGCAGTTACGTAGAATGTCTCAAATTGATGTATTGAAAAATACATGGTTTATATTTTTATTGCAATATACTTCATTAATATTTTATTTCGTATACTTACAGATATAATGAATTAGAAAAACTGGAAGACTACAGATTAGACCAAATTAAGAAGGCAGAAGATCCATTCTCTGACTGGAGATATCGAAGAGCTCTTGCACGGGAATACTTCATCGAAATTATGATCGTTGCTGATGTGAAAATGGTTGAATATCATAGTATTGATCTTGTTTCCTATGTCTTGGTGCTGATGAGTACTGTAAGTAAAGTCAGACAGCAATTACAATTTGTTCTAGAATATAATATACAAGTTCATCATTTGAGAGCATTAAGTTACGATGTTTTCAGCTTACATGTATCGGGCCTGATAAAGATGAGCCAATACGATTCCCGTACGGTTCTAAATAAGTCATATCTGTTGGTTCTACGTTAATTGATCCATGGCTTCCAAGATCCAAGGCTTTTTCACGAACGCGTTGCAGACAGATATAAATAATTATTGAGTATATCATAGGTGTAGTGACCCACTTAACACATGCAAAAAATTATTCCTGGTCAAAGACTAAATAAGAGGGGGGAAAATGGTTAAATTCGGGATGTTAACGTGAGGCTGATGGGAGGATCACACTCGAAAAACTTAGGACAAGTAAAATTCTACATCTACGTGTCATATGTTGACGAAGAACGAAACAAATGTCGATTAGACCATGGGGGTTACAAATACAACAATAAAGTGTGGGATAAACGATTAACTTTTTCGGATATCATAAGATGGCGCCCGCTAGCTATGGGTAGCCAGTGAGCGGTCCAACTCATCCTTGTTTCAAGCATGCCCCGTTCATCGTGTACTCCATCGAGCCCTCATACGCACCTACTACCACCACCAACCGCAAAAGAGCTACCATAAACACGTTTTTAGTCACCTCATATATGGGTGAAATAAAATAATAGATGTATCTCTATATGATATAAATATTTTGTTACGAACTCCGTATACCAGGAACTAGAACCCAACCTAACCCATCCCAGCTCCAACCCAAAAAAAACCGACTCCAAACCGTCCCAAAAAGCTTGTCTCCAATACTGTACTCGAATACAAGTCACTTTAGACTCTCACAAGAATAGAGTAATGGTATGATCTACGAGTGGAACATTGAACTCTCGTGGAAAGATGATGATAATATGAATACACAAATAGCTGTATATGACGATTCATGTAAGCATTGTTTTGAACGCTTAATTTAGAGATTATTTTAACACTTGATGGCTTAAAAATGTGCCCAGGCTATTGCCATCGGCTTGAATATTCTGGAACCTTCGACGATACTCTAGAATGTTATAACTCATAAAGAAATATCGAGAACGTTCGAAGTAAAAATCTTTTCGACAATTAAAATGTATAAATTGGTTATAGTAGAATTTGTTACGAATCAAAACCCTTTAAAGTAAAAAATGTGCCATGATATCAATCGAAATGTTCAGAGAAAAATTATCTTGCCTTACATATTGTAATGATAACGCAAGCCTCCTGCCCCCACGTTTGCGACACTCCAGCGGTCAAGTCGAGTGCGCCTGAAGCAAAGCGTCATAAAAATCGAGCTAAATGATAGAGAAAGGAGAAGCATAGCACGATGTAAATTCCACTTAAGCTTTGTGAAGTCAAGAGCAAGGTTAGCCATGCGCAGAGGCTCATAGGAGCCAGCCACGGACGGATACAAAAAATGGGATTTTGGTCGCAGAAAGGCACTTCGCTCCAGACCGGAGTAGACACCGTAGCTCTCACCAGCCAACTCTACTCTCGTTCGGAGAGACCAACGAAGTCAAATTAGACTGTTACCCTACCCGACGACACCACGATATCATTGAAAAAATCATTCAAGTCACCAAAAATTATGAAGAAGCGGATAGAGCATCAATTTGTGCTGAATAAGTTATTACGAATAGAAGTAAGGTTTTCCTCATCCCATTCCAAGTTCCAGCAACGAATTTCCTTGAGATGACCTCAGATTTCCCGCCGTTGGGCTCTATCTAAAAATTGTCTGCATTTATTCGGAGTGCCAACAACAGATTTTCTTGGGATGCCTTCGGATTTCCTACCGTTTGGGCTCTTTACTCCTCATAAAATCTCAACCATACACAGTCAGGAAAAAATTAATAAAATTACCATAAGTTATTGCATTGAACATACCCAACAGTAAAAGAAAATATTGCAAATAAGATACTAAATAATATGAAATTTAAGACTGTAAAAAATAAACAACGAAAATAGAAATGAAATTTTGTCATCTCGAAAAAAGCGTGCTGTAAAAACACGGGTCAGATTTATGGTAGGGAGGGGAAGGAGTAAATTCCGAAAACGAATGAAATAAACACACGTAAATGTACAGTACCCCGAAGGGACCTTTTGATATATTTTCCCTTCTAATAAATATAATTACACCGAACCGACAGCGATTGGTACGCGGTCGTCATGTGGCTCTGGCGATCACCGAAGTTAAGCAGCATTGGTCGAGGTCAATACTTGGAGCGGTGACCGCTTAGCCGCGCGCTGGCTGGTAGATCGAATCGCTGAGCGGGAGGCCATCTTGCCAGAGTCTGGGTGCCCGCCTAGGTAGCACGAACTCTGGCAAGAGAGCCGACTGTATCGGCACAGGTTTTCCTCTGTTTCGCTATGCCCTCGTGCGAATGCGATACAGAAGGGGATAGGAAAGAGTGGCTGCGGACAACACTCTGGGAGGGGGGGGGGGATCTCACGGAATAAAAGAGAATAAAAAGGGGACAGCTTAAAGGGGAAGGACCCCGAAAGCAATGGAACAATATATAAAATGAAAAAAAAAAAAATATAATTCCACCGATAAAGCTAGAAGATCTGTTATTGATAGTTTAAATGAGCGTAGCCAGGAGAGTTCAACTGCCCGAGCACGATGCCACGAGCCCGGCCTTGAGCGTCTCACGAAATCGTCTTAGGCACCGAGAGAAAGCCCGAGATTAGCCGGATTTAGAGTTTTAGTCGAACAAAAAGAACGATGAGGCCCGAGAGTCTGACCGGAGACGAGTTAGTACCGAATTCGAGAATTACCGATAAGAAATATATACGATGAGGATTGTCAGATAACTTTAGTAAGCACGTGTAAGCACGATGATTATCACGTTAAGAGTGAGTCGATACCGAATCTCGCTCCTAGGTCTTGCCGGAAACACCGAGAGAGAGCGTGCGCGAAGAATTGCCCGAGAGGCGCTGCCGTCATTGAGTCGCGCACGAGAATTTGATTGCAATTTTCCCAACATTCCGCCTGCCGTGACAACAGAGCCGTCACTTCCGCCGAGAGCCATTCCATTTCGAGGGTGAGTCCGCCGTTGCCGTTGATCTGTATAGGTCCGCTTCCGCAAGTAAGACATCGACTGGCTGGATTGCCAGTTTGGCGATCGGTCGAGTGAGCGTGGTGGTAGCTGGGGTCAGAGTCGCAAACTGAGGAGGTCGTCCTTTCCGTAATTAAATAGCAAGAACCTTGATTTCGTGCGAAGAACAGTGCGACTCCGTAGTTGAGAGAATATGGAGTTTCCGCCGGTTGAGCTACCCTTCTGGCTCATCCGTGAACGCAGAAAGGTCCTTTGGGTCGCCTGACACTACGCTTAGAGGCCGTGAGTTGCTAATCACCTTGAGTTGAGCTAAAAGCGTGGAGAGTGCGCCGAGGGTGAACAACGTGTCTTGGACCGTCCACTGAAGATGATGTTTGACTGGCTTGAACTCCCACTTTCCGTCAACGTGTGGTAAGGGAAGTGGGAAGAATGACCAAAAGGTCCCGCCCTTGGCCACAAGTTGACCAAGTTCTCCGAATTCCCGTGAGCTCGCAATAAATAGCGGGCGGAATTCCACCCACATGAGTGGAGTGTCGCCGAGAGCAGTCCACCGATGAGTATTCGCGATGATGAGACTGGTGACTGAAGAGTCCCAAGGCAGAATAGCCGGGTGCTTGCACTCAGGATCAAGAGCTGATTGAGGTTGCTGCTCGCCATTTCGAAGAGTACCATGCCAATTGAGATAAGGAGTGAGTTCACCCAGGAGATGATTGCTTGATAGAGGAACGCAGTTTGAGAGAGCATGTAAGTCCGAGGAGAACCATACCGATTGAAATTCCCAAATCCATTAATCTTGTACTCATTCTAGGTCGATGCCGATGATTGATAAGGTGAGGCTGCTCCGTGAGACGCCATTGAGAACTCGAATTGCATGGAAAAAGAGAGCTGCAACGTAGAGGCACTTCCTCAGAGTTAAATAGCGTGAGAAATAATCCCCGTGAGTCAGCAAGGCCGGAGTTGAGCGATAAAGCAATGAGTCGAATTGTTCCTTGAGTACAACAGTGGAATCAAAACACGGCGCGATGGCTCTCATGGTGATTCCGTCTATCAGAGAGGATAAACCGTAAGTTAAACCGTAGTGAGGCCACGAGAAGCACAATTCGCGGGATTTTCCTTCCCGGACACTAATCACGATTCCGTCTTCGGGACGTCCCCCAGTCCAATTGTATGTTGAACATAGAGAACGAGCTGAGTCAGGAGAATCACCGCCGATAATTCCAACCAAGGACTCATAAGCCGGTTGGGAAGAGCGATTTTCATCTTGGCGTCAACGAGGGTGACCGCTGAGAGAGGGTCCAAGGAGCAGAACTTGAGGTAAACCACTACTGCCTCCGCAGATTGAGAAGCTTCCGAGAATCCGTGACTTTTTACCGTGCCTGATGGAATCAGAGGTAATCAACGTGATATCGATATGTAGTTTAACTCTAAGAGCTCTGCCCATGATATTCAACACCATTGCGGGAGTTGAGCTGCCGACAGATCGTCCCATTCGAATTCTTTGACCCAGAGTTCTTGGAGAAGTGCATTTGCCTCAATGACCGCTAGTGAGAGGAGATCGAGAGAACCGTAAAAGTGAGCTACCTCCGAGAGAATGGTCCGTTCAGTGATCTTGAACCCAAGAGCGATCTGAACCGAGACCTTGAAGCCGTCTGCCCAAGGCTGCCAAGACAACCCACGAATTTCACCATGAAAATCTGCGGGTGAGTGATTTTCCGAGAGAGCCCTGTCTACCATGACGTGAGAGAGTACACCCGGATGAGTTGCGTGCCATTTTTGGAGTGGGGGGCCACCCGCTATGCGAATTCCTACGAGAGTTGTCGAGACAGCAATAAGTTCATCCAGTGTATCCACTCCCCCGTAAATATTGTCGGCATATCGTCCATTGATGAGTAAGAGATCCGCAAGAGGGAATTTTCAGCCTTCGTTGACAACGAGTTGGAGCCGTACCCGTCCTGAGAGAAATGGTGTTGACCGGAATCCGTCGGTCACTGTGATGAAAAGAAATGGAACCGAATTGCCATGACCGTCGACCGAGAGCATCCGTTGGAGATTCTAGACCTCGTGATTAACCCGAATTTTTCGGAAACTTTTCTTGATGTCCGACGCAAAGAGATACTTGTGCCACCGAACCCAGAGTAACTCGTCTGAAATGTCGAGTTGCATGTTAGCACCCGTGTACAGAACATCGTTGAGAGAGATCCGGGAGCTGGTCATGCTAGTACCGTTGAACAAGACCCTGAGCTTGTTGGTGAGAGAGTCATCCTTGAGTACGCCGTGATGAAAGAGATAATGCACCAGCGCGAGTTCTGGGGCATTCAAGAAGAGACACCGCAGGTTATCGAGTTGTACATCCTGCCGCATGACCGTGGTGTAGAGCTCCGTAGGCGGAGGGCTCTGAGAAGGGCGCTGAACGGTCTGACCGAGGCTCCATTCAGCAAAGAGGCCCGAGTCAATAGGTAGACGCACTGAGAGCTTCACCGATAACCGAACAATGTACCGCCCATAGCTGCTGTGAGAGTGAGTAACCGAAAAATGAGCTTCGCAGGCCGCTTCGTCCGGTAAGGGCTGTGAGCCGACCGTTGAGTCAATAGCGTCCTGAACCCAGATCACAGTGAGTAGTTCCGGGGTACCGCTGAGATTATGATCGACCGCCAGATTGTGAGAATGAGTCATCTCCGGAAGTGTATCCGAGACTGGGCTGGGTAAAATCCATCTTAATATCGTCCATTGCGAAATCGGCTCCGACTCCGACCACTTGATATTCTCCGGTCCGATCAGTTGACCATCCGAGTCTACTACGATGAGGAGATAGATTGACCTTAGAAGCGCGAGAGTCCGGACTCACGAGCAGTACCCATGAGAGATGAGCAAACGAGATCAGATCCGTGGTGAACGAGGGCCGAGTGGTCATGAGACAAACCAAGATGTAAGCGATGGTCAGCATGCACTGCTCCAAGTGAGTTAGCCGGAGGATGAGTGCGACCACTCTTTGAGTAGTTCAACCGTGTGAATAACCGACACCTATGGTACGGATTGAAGAGCACTGCCAAGAAACATGCAGCCGCTATATCAGCTGGCTCAAGGTAAACGTGAGTGCCAATACGGAATCAACGCGCATCCTCATGTCAAGAGATGAGCCAAAGAGAGCGGTAAATGTAGATGGAGCCGTCTCGTATGTAGGGAGAGTTTCACGCGAAGCGTCGCCATGGTGAGGTATGATCACGAGGGAGAGGTCTGAAAACAGTCAACGAACTTCATCAAAGAACTTCATCAGAGAGTCATCAGTGACGCGCACAGTCAAGCACCGAGAGAGCAACACTGAGAGAACGAGACAATCAGCTGAGATCACAGATCGAGGCAATGCACACACCGAATTCGAGGATGTGTCGAACACACACGAGAACCGAACTAAGAGAGCGAGCGTTTGAGACACTCGCGACCGTAGACCCGGGTGCGAGAGCGCGCAATCACGAGGATGAGAGAAATCACAAAATTGGAATGGCGCGCATTGAGAATTATTCAATAATTCGACAATTGGTCGAGAGAGAAAGCGAGAATGCACGGAGAGTCCCCAAGTAAGCGCGCAACTGAACACGAGAGCACTAGACACCACGGGAGGAGAGGGGTTACTGTCTTAGATGGCGCTCATCAAGCTCCAGCCGGCCGGTCGATGAGGGTTCCCGAGAGTGAGAGCACGAGATTCACTGGGCCCTGTGATCCACGCGAACAATCGATAGTCACCGCGAGAGTGAGAGAGAAAGCGCACTATTCATGGCGCCTGAGTCGGTGAGACACACGCATGCAAGCCGGGCACTGAGTCACGGACCTATGCCCACTGCCGGAAAGAGTGAGAGAGCACGAGAGATCACGAAGTACACGTGCACTCACTTGCGTTACCGAATCCGAGGGATGTCCATCATCCGAGTCCATGTCCTAATCCCTATTCTGAGTCACTACCGCGAGAAATTTCCTCACATACCCCCAACCAGATCTGGCTCGAAGGGCTAAAAAATGTGAAAACACCGGTCAGATTTCTGGTAGGGAGGGAGAAGGAGGAAATTCCAAAAACGAATTGAATAAACGCACGTAAATTGCAGTACCCCGAAGAGACCGTTTGATATATTATCCTCTTCTAATAACAATAATTACACCGATAAAGCTAGGCGATCCGATATCGATAGTTTAAATGAGCGTAGCCAGGACAGTTCAACTGCTCGAGCACGATGCCACTAGGTCGGTCTTTAGAGTCTCACAAGATCGTCTTAGGCACTGGGAGAAAGCCAGTGATTAGCCGGTTTCAGAGTTTGAAGCCAACAAGAATAACGATGAGGCCCGAGAGTCTGACCGGAGACGAGTTAGTACCGAACGCGAGCATTACCGATTAGAAATATATACGATAAGGATCGCTTGATAACTTTAGTAAGCACGTGCGAACACGATGATTATAACGTTGAGAGTGAGTTGAAACCGGATCTCTCTTCTGAGTCTTGCCGGAAACTCCGAAAGAGACAGCGCGCGCGAAGAGCTGTCCGAGAAGTGCTGCCGTAGTTGAGTAGCGCACGAGAATTTGATTGCGATTTTCCCAACACGTACCGTTACAATATCAACTTTACACGCATTTTCCGAATTATCATCTTTCTGCATCACAGCCGGGCGGAATATCGGGTTTCTCGCGAAAAGATTCTCCCGATTTAGTCCATCGATGCATTAGCGAGACAGAGATATGTATATGAAGGATTGTTTACTGTCGTTCAACCGAAAACTGTGCCGCTCTTTGGCTACCCCTAGTATAATTCGCCTGAACCGATGATAGTGCAAAATTCATATTTTCAGCTAAGAAAATAAAGATAAGACATTAGATTTTTTAAATAATATGATTTATTCTTCCATTCATAGCAATTACATATTTTTTTAGACCAAAATGGCAATAAAGATGTTTTATAGTATCACATCCGCAATAAAATGCTTGTTATTTCATGTATTAAAGTAACATGACCATATCAAATATTGTGAGATTATTATTAAACACAAGAAAATTTATCTTCGTGGTATCCCAGATAAAACACTGACCTCTAATATACGCATATACGACGTCGCCATCGACGTCTGCGAAAGTATTTAGTACGTTGTGACGCAATTTTTCAGTTTTAGCGTCACAGGTCGTTCCGACCTTCGTTTACGCGCAGATATGCGAGATATTCCGGATAATTTTTGAGATTTAGGGTATGGGTTTCGTTATCGTTTCTTTTTGGTTTTCGCGTTATCGTGAGTTCGGTTAGCGAGTTTGTTTTATAGGGTCAATAGTACGAAAAATACCGAATTACCGTGAGCCAGGGCCGAAATAACGAGCCACCCGGTACATTCGGTTCTTTCGGGATACGTTATCGAGGGAAGTATAAAGGATCGAGTGGGAATCTCGACGCTTCATGGTAAAGGGTATGGGGAGAGAAGGACGATTTTGAGTTACGTATGGAAGGCCGTTGCCGGCTGGGAATGCGATCGCCCAGCCGTCACGGATTGCCCGATCGCTGTTATCGTAGGTTTAGTTACGTTTTCGTATGGAAGGCCGTTGCCGGCGGGGATTGCGATCACCCCGCCGTCACGGATTGCCCGATCGCCGTTATCTTAGGTTTAGTTTATGCAGTCCCCGATCTTCCTCATACTCGAAGAATACCCCTTGGATGACCCTCCTCACAGTAAAAAGAACCCTCAACGCCATAACACCTAGGCATTTGTCCGTTATCGATTATTACGAAATATCCTCGTTCAAATTCGTGTTACCGTTCCAATTTCACCGTTTCGTGTCAGTGTTAGAGCTTTACGTGGGTGCGTGAGGTACGGAGAAGAGTGGGCTTGTAATCATATTACGCGTGCGCGTAATCGTCCCCTCTTTTCGCGTTACCTCTTCGATCACGCTATCGATCGAATATTCGTTCTCTTGCGGCGCAACTCTCGACCCGAGCGGTTCACCCCTCGGGGAGCTCCCGACATGCTACCGTTCCAGCTCTCGTTTTGGTAATGTTACGCTACCGTTCGTTCTCGAGCTACCGTTTTGTTATCTTTTGTTACCGAAATATCATTTGGCGTTCTCGTTTTGTTTTATCGTTTATTACCGAGCTATCGTTTTGCTATCGTTTGTTACCGAGCTATCGTTTTGACGTTCACGTTATGTTATCGATGGCTCCCGAGCTACCTTTTGGGTTCTCGTTTTGCCGCTATCGTTTGTTCTCGCCTGATTTTGGATCTGGCGTTACCGTTCCCGTTACCGTGTTCAGTTCCCGTTACAGACGTTATCGTTCATAAATTTCGACTTTCTTTTCAGCGTTACCGAATGTAATTTTTTTTTGTGCTACCGACGTTCTCGCCGTTCTCGACTTTGTTTCATTCGTCATCGCTTCCGTTATCGTGCTACCGTTCCGTTTGATTCGTTACCGAGATCTCGTTTTGCTTTTCCTTTTATGTTATCGAAATTTGGGTTATGATGTGGGTATGTAATTTACGCTATCGATTACGCAATAAATTAGCCTGAACCAAGGCCCCTTACGTTATTTTTCGAGTTGAGTTCATTTATTTCAGATTACGTTTTTGAAGGCACTCGAGAGTTAGCCAGCCGTCCACGCCCTCTCTCCACAACCTACACACTGAGCGAATCGGGTATACCGTCACCGATCTCGCCATCCGACGCGCCGGCATCCCTTTTAGATTAAGTTTCGTTTCCGTTCATTTTGGTCATTTCAGCTACCGTTACGTTTAGCGGGTTTGGTAATTCCCGCCGTCGAATTAAAAAGATTACCTGGCGCTCAACGGCTCTCCCGGCGTCGAGGATGGTGAGATGGGCCGAAGGTGACGCGAATCGCGAGATTCCCGTCACAAATGGCGCCCAACGTGGGGCCCTAACGATCGAGTGCCAAACATGTGAGTAAGTTTTACGTTTTTCTTTGAGAGGAAAACTATTTCGATTTTGTGATTATAGTCTTGGTTCAGTGCTACGAATAAATATTGTAACGAATTTTTACTTTTGGTTCATGGTATCAAAATGGTGTTATCGAATTTTATTAATTTCGTTATCGATTGGTGTTGGAGTTCTCGTGGAGTTCAAGCTATCGAATTGGGGTGTTATCGACTGTTATCGAACGTGTTCTCGAACGCAGAAAAAAAGTATATATATGGAACATCGTTCTCGAACGCATGAGAAAAATTGGGAAAATCGTTCTCGAACGCAGAAAAAAAAAAAGAGAAAAAAAAAAAAAAAATTAAATTATATGTTCTCGCATGCCTAGAAAAAAAAAGAGGAGTAAAATTAGGGAAGGCATTGTTATCGAAAATTTTCTGTAACCATTTTCGCTATCGTCATTTTTGGTGTTATCGAAAATTTTGTGCGTATCGAATCAGCGATCTCGTCGTTAGAAAATTCGGAAAGTACGATAATTTCGTATACCACGAATTACGGATCGAGAAAAAGAAAAAAATTTAGCAACGGTTATTCTCGAATTATTTGGAGAATATTCTCGAAGTAAAAGGGGGGGAGGTAATCCTCGGACAAAAGAACGATTGGAGACTACCGAGAAAGTTCGAGCAGCTAGCGAAGAAAAAAAAAAAAAAATATCTTCTCTATGTCTTTGTTCTCGACTCTCGTCACTCGCGAGGCCTGACCATCGTCCCCGGCATTTTCGTCGTCGCGTTATCTTAGTACATAAGGGACAAAGGAGTAGAGTGAGACGCTCGACCAAGCAAGCGCGCAACGTAAACATCGTTGACCGTGAGCGGTTCTTAGTGCTCGAAATTTTCGGCGTACGTGACTGGACGAACTACGACATCTGACATGTGAGAGGGGAACAGTATTCCTACTAAAATTGGAGAAAGGGGGAAATAGCCCTGCCAGTTGAGGGGTAGAGGGAGGAATCCCACCAGGGACTCCACGAGGCGCTCGCCAGTCCCCGGGGTCTAGTGACACGATCGAGGATCATTATCGAATTTTCCGCGATCGCGAACAGTCAACGTATTATCCAGAGTACTGAGCAGGTCTAAGCCGCGAATAACAAAGAGGGTAACCACGCGTGATCGGACGATCAAGTTTAGTGACCACAAGTGAGTTTCGTGACAAAAAAAAAAAAAAAAAAAAAAAAAAAAAAAAAAAAAAAAAAAGTTGCTCTCGAAAGTGTTTCGGTTTTCTCCGCTTCTACGACTCCCCCGTGCTATCGACATTCTCTTTCGTCAAGATATAAGAACGACAGGAATCCAAGGAGGCTAGCCAGCTATCGACTTCCGACCACGTGTCAACACAAGGTAACCTCCGTCTTTCTTCCATCATTTTGCCGGCCGCCTACGACGCATTCCTCCAGTAATTAGGCCCGAAAAAAAAAAAAAAAAAAAAAAAAAAAAACCTCTAAGAAAGAATTAAACGTTGTCGAATTATTTCAAGCCCCACTGCGGTAGCGTCCCCGTTACCGGATAATTTCGCGTTATCGGATCACCCCCGTTCGCGAATTACATCACGTTATCGAAGTATTTTAAGTTATCGACGCATTTTGTGCTACCGTATTGTTATCGAGTTATTTCGCGTTATCGAATTATTTCGTGCTATCGTACGCGTTATCGATTTACTTCGCGTTATCGTACCCGATAGCGATTTATTTGGCGTTATCGAATTATTTTGTGTTATCGTATTCGTTATCGATTTATTTTCCGTTATCGAATTATTTGGTGTTCTCGTACCCGTTATCGATTTATTTTCCGTTATCGAATTATTTTGTGTTATCGTATTCGTTATCGATTTATTTTCCGTTATCGAATTATTTTGTGTTACCGTATTCGTTATCGATTTATTTTCCGTTATCGAATTATTTGGTGTTATCGTACCCGTTATCGATCTATTTTCCGTTATCGAATTATTTGGTGTTATCGTACCCGTTATCGATCTATTTTCCGTTATCGAATTATTTGGTGTTATCGTATTCGTTATCGACTTATTCCCCGTTATCGAATTATTTGGTGTTATCGATTTATTTTCCGTTATCGTACCCGTTATCGATCTATTCGGCGTTATCGACTTATTTTGTGTTATCGTACCGTTACCGAGTTACTTTGCCTTATTCTTCCCGCTAAATGACGTAAAGGAAGTGAGAAAAAAGAAAGGAGAAAAAAAAAAAAAAAAAAAAAAATTTTCCTTTTCTTACTCCATTCCCCTACTAGGACCCGCGTGTTCTCTGTTCTCGAAGTTGCCGTTAACGTTCCTATCTATCACGCCCTCCAAACCGCCGTTACATACCGAAAAGAAAAAATTAACAAAAAAAAAAAAAAAAAGAAAGATATTCTGCGGGGAGACCCGTTGTCACGTACTTGTCTAATCGGAATACGTGGGAGCCGCGCTATTGAGCTATTTCGCGTTTCGCGGAGTTCGCGTCTGAATAAACTCGCCTTGAAATCTCGCGATGACTGATCCCGAGCATAAGGGGGCGGTCCCAAAACGGCCCGATACGAATGACGACGACCTACAGGGGGCGTTTGGGGGCCTCGACCTCCCGATCGACGACCCGCTAATCGAAGGAATAACCGCCGTGTCGCAGTCGGTGCAGACCGACCAGTACATCGCACCTCCCACCAACGCGGCCCCGAAAAGACGTACGACGAACCCGAAACGTCCGAAGACCACCCTCCCGGAAGTAACCTTTCCAACGAATCTTCCGGGGAGCGGTCACGTCCCGGGCGGGTATTCTCACCTCATACCCCCGTACGCGAGTGGCGCGTTCCGCGAGGACGACGCACGCTCCGTCGCGTCCAGCTTTGCCTCCATGCAATTACGCTACCAAGAGGCACGCGGGTTAAGTCACGCTCACGGAGGGCCGGACCCGATTCGCGAGACATCTCGCAATCGAATTCTCCCGAGACATAACGAATTCCACCTATCGGATGACGAGTTAGGGGGCCCGCGGGCCAATCGCCCCTTAACCGCAGTAACTCTCTTAAATACTATGAAACGATGGGATCTGTCGTTCTCGGGACGGAAGGGGGAAGACGTGGAAGACTTTCTAACACGTATCGAGGAGGGCCGCGACTTCCTACCGGTCCGGGACGAAGAATTACTCAAAGCCATTCCGTTTTTCTTACGTCACGCGGCACTAGTCTGGTACCGGGGGCATAGTTACGAGTATCATACCTGGGAGGAGGCCAAAATCGCGTTCCGAAACTATTTCGCGGACCCAGACTATCAGATCGCGCTCCGAGAAGAGATCGCAGATCGTACCCAGGCCGATGGGGAACCCGTAGGGGACTTTATCGCGTGTATGAAGGGCCTATTTGCACGAACCTCGCCCCGGTGGGGCGAACCCGAGCAAGTCCGATACACCCACCGAAATCTTTTACCGGAATACCGTCTGGCCATCCCGTTATCGGACCAAACCACGATGAATCAGATCGAGCGAACCGCGATTCGCCACGGGAAAATTCTTGAGAGCATGGGCACACGGCGCCCCCCACCCAAACCCGAGAATTCATTGTGCCCGAGCTTCGCGTTCCGAGGACCCCCACGGGCGTTTCACGCAAATCGAAGACCCTTTATGAGGGCTCACGTAGCCTTCGACGAGGGAGAGGGGGAAACCGAATCGGAGGAAATCTTGACTGAGGACGACGCCGAATACGTAGACGTCGCCCGGGAAATCCGGCCCTCGCGCGAGAGGTACCCAAATCCCCGCCAAGTTCCGCGGCGTTTGTCGACGCCGCCAACGCGAAAGGTCGGATTACCACCGTCGCGATTGCCTGGAGCCACCACGCCTCGAGGCGAAGCCCCACGAACCCCTCCGGCAAGCCCGAGATTACCGCGAGTCAACTTCCCGAAGTCCGACTTACCGCCCTCGAGCCTACCGAGATCACATCCCTCGCCGTCGGACACCTCCAAGCCGACTGGTGATCCGCGAGCGAATATTCACCCTCCCGGGGAACTCCTGTGCTGGAATTGCCAGAAACACGGCCACCGACACCGAGATTGTCCGGAATCACGGCGGGTATTTTGCTATCGATGCAGCTATTCGGGAGTCACGACTCAAAATTGTCCCTTCTGCGCTCAGGGAAACGAGAACTGAGACTTGCGCCACCGGCGCGTACGTCTCTTCCCCCCGAGTCGCCGGAACAAGAGATCGAAGCCGCGATTGCCGGACTTATCGAGAATCTCCACGATACCGAAGTCAGCCTCACTCCCGCGATCCCTGCCGTTACCGTCGCTAAGTTATCGCCCGAGATTAGACCGTTATCGTTCTACGTGGATATTGAGGTTGAGGGGGGCCAGATCCGAGCCCTAGTGGACTCTGGCGCGACGCGAACCTTTGCGGGCAAAGCCGGCCTCAACTTATTCTCTCGTGTGGGCATCCGCTCATCCGCCGTAACCCCGCGCCGCGTCATCTTCGCGGGCGGACAAACCGAGTACGTTAACTGCGCCTCTACATTTACGGTACGGCTTCGCGATCGCGATATCGAAACGACCGCGTATTGGATGCCCTCGCTGGCCGAGGATTTTATCCTTGGCATGGACTTCCTCCGCACCGCGCGCATGGTAATAAACTTCTTTGACCAAACTTGGCACTACCATAATGCCCCGGCACATACGTTCTCGTTCGGCTCGGCTCAAACAAATTCGCGGGTCATTCTATGCTGTGGGATACACGCCCTCGAAGAAAGCGAAACGACCCGCCTCGCGAGCTTTCTTGCTACCGAGTTACCGCCAGCCACGAGTAGACCAGGTGGTACCACCTTGACGTCTCACCACATTGACGTGGAAGGGCACCCGCCGATTCGACAGAAGCCGTACCACGTCAATCCGGCCATTCGGGAGAAGATTTGGGAAGAAGTCGACGTAATGTTAAGAGACGGGATTATCGAGAGCTCCAAGAGTGGATGGTCAAGCCCCATCGTGATGGTTAAAAAGCCGAACGGGAAATATCGATTCTGTATCGATTTCAGGCGAGTGAATGCGGTTACCAAGAGAGACGCGTACCCAATACCGAATATGACCGGGATTCTAGACGAATTGCGGCAGGCCCATTATATCACCACGCTGGATCTAAGTCAAGCCTACTTCCAGGTCCCGTTGACCCCCCAGTCGCGGGAAATTACCGCCTTTATCGTTCCCGGTCGTGGCCTATTTCACTTCCTACGCATGCCATACGGCTTAACCAATGCGCCCGCTACATTCCAACGACTCCTCGACCGGCTCATCGGAAACGAGCTGTATCCGCAAGTATTTGTATATCTCGACGATATCATTATCATCACGCGTACTTTTGAGGATCACTTGACGTGGTTGAAACGCGTCCTCGATAGGATCCGGGGCGCCGGTCTCACGATTAATCGCGAGAAAAGCGAATTTTGTCGCGCGCAGGTACGTTATCTGGGCTTTCTGATCAACCGAGACGGGTTACTGGTTGATCCTGAGAAGATTTCCGCCGTGGTCGATTACCCCGCGCCACGAACCTTAAAGCAGTTACGTCGATTCCTTGGAATGGCGTCATGGTACCGTCGGTTCATCCCGGAGTTTGCTACCGTCGCGGAACCTCTCACGCGCCTCCTGAAAAAGGCTCAAGCGTTCACGTGGGAACCCGATCAACAAGACGCATTCGACAAGCTTAAAACTTATCTCGTGTCCGCCCCTGTTCTCGCCTGCCCATGTTTTGAGTTACCGTTCACCCTGCAAACGGACGCGAGTAGCGTCGGGTTAGGGGCGGTACTCACTCAAGTTATCGAGAGCCAAGAACGAGTGATCGCCTACGCCAGCCGCTCGCTAAACGACGCCGAGAAACGATACACCGTTACCGAGCAGGAGTGTTTAGCTGTGATCTGGGCGATCCGGAAATACCGATGCTACCTTGAGGGCTACGCGTTCACGGTTATTACCGATCACAGTAGCTTGCGGTGGTTACACAACCTGAAGAATCCTACGGGTCGTCTAGCCCGTTGGGCACTCGAACTACTCGAATACGACGTAACGATTATCCATCGTAAGGGCGCGCTCCATCACGTTCCCGACGCGCTTTCCCGGTTACCCGAGCATTTTATCGCCGACGTCGACCAATGTTCCCGTACGCGGATCACACAAGATCGCTGGTACACGCGACGTTATCGAGATGTCAGCCGCGCCCCCGACCGCTTTCCCGATTGGTTAATCGAAAACCGTCAATTATATCATCACCGACCCTACGAGTTCATCTCGGCCGAACTGATCGATCTCGACGCTTGGAAATTGGTCCTGCCGCGGGAATTACGCCCCCGAGCTATCGAGGAATCCCACGCACCCCCGCAAGCGGGCCATCTCGGTGTGGAGAAGACGTATCGTCGGGTGTCCAACCAATATTATTGGCCTAACATGCTCCGAGACGTTACCTCCTTCGTAAAGCAGTGCGATACGTGTCAACGGTGTAAGGTAGAACAACGACCACCAGCGGGGTTGATGGGCCGTCGAGTTATAGAGGAGCCGTGGACCACCATCGCGGCCGATATAATGGGACCCGTGACACGCAGTAAGACAGGGTCATCCTATATTCTCGTGGTCCAAGACCTGTTCACGAAATGGATCGAAGTGACCCCGTTGCGTCGCGCTACCGGCAAACGCATTCGTGAAGTTATCGAGGATGTCGTTATATCTCGGTGGGGTACTCCGCGCGTTCTCCTGACGGATAATGGGACCGAGTTTGTGAACCGAGAAATCCAGGAACTCGCGAGAGTAACGGGACTCCAACACAACACGACGCCTCCATATCACCCTCAGGCCAATCCCGTAGAACGGGTAAACCGCGTACTGAAAATGATGCTCCGCGCGTACATAGACACCGATCAGCGGGAATGGGACCTTCACCTCCCGGAATTTAGGTTTGCCTACAACTCGGCACACCACACGTCTCTTAAAACTACCCCCGCATTTGCGAATTTCGGTCGGGAACCACGCCCCGCCGTATCGTTACGCCGAGAAGGGGACGGGGATGTCGAGGTTATTCCAAGGGACCCGGAAGACTGGATCGAACGTATGACACGACTGGATACCCTCCGGAAGACGTTAGTACACGCCCTCAGCGAAGCCCAACACCGGCAAGCCCATTACTATAATTTACGGCACCGCGATCGCGAGTATGACATTGACGATCTCGTCCTACGAAAGGCTCACCCGTTATCGGATGCAGCGCGACATTTTTCCGCTGCGTTAGCTAAACCCTTCGAGGGCCCGTTTGTGATTTCGAAAAAGTTATCGAGAGTAAGATACGAGCTGACCGATTTGTTCGGCCGACCTCAGGGTACGGTTTCGATCCAGGATCTGAAACCGTACACCTCCCCCCGGGATCCGAGATAACGAGGAAAGACTGTTACCGAGTTACCATTTAGTAATAATTCTCATAAATTCCTGCTCGTAGTTCGGAACCTCCCCGGGAAATTCGACGTCTAGCTATCGTTTCCTAACCCCTATCCTCCGTTATCGGCAACCCACCCCCAAATTCTGTACCGACTCCCCCGGCTATAGGGGCGTGACGCCTGGATCCCCATGGTACCGAAACCCCTCGAGCTAACGGTTACCCCAAATCACGAGTTCACCACCGTCTGCCCATAATTACACAGGTATGGACAGCGCGGACGAGACTGCCAGCACGGCCGGACAACTGGTCGGCACGATCATCGGCGCCCTCGCCGACTTGGGCACGCCCGTCGCGCTCGACGACCTCCCCGAATTACCACTCGAGACGGAATCCGTCTGGAATCCGCTCCAGCCGTATCGCCGAGATCTGTGGAGACTGGAACGGCATCGACCCGGAGTCCTGGCCGCACTGGAAGGAGTGGTGCACCGAGCTATCGGGGCTCACCGGCGTGGATCGGGGTTCGAACTTGCCCCGTTCCCGAGTAAGCCCGAAGACAAATCCTCGTCAACCAGCTCGAGCAGCTCGAGCACGTCAAGTGAGTCCACGGACACCGGTAGCACTATACGCGAAGCCGTCCCCCCGACTCGGCCCGTGGTTCGGTCGATTGAAACACTCGACGAGAGGATCTGGATCCGTCGAGACTCCGCCTCGAGCGACGTCCTAGTGATGGACGTCGAGGACGACGTTCTACTCCTCGAATCAGACGGACTAGCGGCCAACGGGAGGAGTGGTCCACCAGTCCAGCCGAAGGTCGTCAATGAATCAACGGAAATCGGCGCTGTCGATCCGTCGCGCGAAGTTGCAAACGCCTCGCCGATCCCCGTCACCGAGGAGGGATCTGGCGAATCGATCCGCATTACCCACGTGACGTCGCTGGCCAGTCTGACACCCCAATCCAGGGGGACCAACCCGACCGGACAGGATCCGACACCAAGAGAGCGTGCTGCACCGTCAAGTAAGCCGGCACTGCTGTGTCACGACTGCCGCCAGCCGGGACATACACGAGCCCGATGCCCAAACCCCACCGGGGATCTTATTTGTTATGGATGTGGGAGGCACCACGTTACGATGCGCACGTGCCCGGACTGCGCACCAGAGTGGGCACAACGAGGTCCGTACGTCCCCACTTTAGGAAGGAACGTACCCCGGGCAGAGGTCAGTTCGGCCCTACGTCGTCGAAGTGTGGCGACCAGGGAAGGCCGCGGACACGCTGGCCCCAAAGCCCCCGAGTCATCACCTCGGATACTCACCTCGCTCGCGCCATGCGACACCGATTACGGCAACTTTCAGGCAGTCACATACGAGGAGAATGGACGGGTTTGGTTCCGCCTGCCCGCCGATGAATTCCCAGGGTGCAGCACTTGCCGGGGTCATCGGGACCTATGTCTATGCAACCTGCCGGGTCAGCCCCACGACTCCACTTCGGAGCAATAGGGATGGGCTCCCGAAGGCTCGTATTGGTGGCCGAGTTCCTCCTTGGGCCCGATTATCACGCTACCCCCGCGGTAGTGTACCAAGCAGGGATACCGTTCTCGTCGTTCGCGCTTAAGCGCCGTATCGTTTTCGCTGCCACCAAGTACCAGCTACCGTTATCGAGTTATCGGGCGTAAGCCAACATTTGACGATTCCCGGTGACCTTAAGTCGTCGGTTTTGAGGAATGAAAGATTTGACGATTTGCCCTAGCCTTCTGCTATTGTTTTGATGAATGAAGAAAAAAAAAATATTTGACAACTCCCTTTGACCTTCAGTCACTGGTAAGGATGCATGAAGTAAGAGAAAGAAAACAAGAAAAACAAAAAAAAAATATAAAACCAAAAACAAAAAAAAAAGAAATTGAATGCTCTCGTTAGTGATACGATTTTCGGATTAGTGCTATCGTGAAACAAAAAAATTAACGTTCTCGTTAGTAATAAGATTTTCGGGTCAGTGCTACCGTGTAAAGAATAATGCTCTCGTTGTTACCGTTTTCACGTTCATGCTATCGTAGGAAGGTTAGCGTTATCGTGGTCTAGTTCTCGCTATCACACCAAAAAGAAGCCTAAGTGTTACGTGATGATCGGCTGTGTGATAAGTTAGAGCTACCGTTTAAGTTAGGTATTAAGATGATAGGTTAAGACTTGGGTTGTGGGTGCTATCGAAGTTTTGGAGTTATGACTGAACGCCAGTATTACGTTCAAGGCTCAAGCCGTGTGTGTTACCTTTTGGTTAAAGTTCCCGAGCCATCTTCGCTATCGTTACCGTTAAGCCTTAAGAATTAGATAATAAGTTTTCGAAGGGAAAAATAAACCCGTTTCAGCATTTTCGACTATCATGTATTTTTTTGGGACCCTTCCGTATTATTTTTCCTTTCCCGTATCTCAGGTGTGGGTTCGAGTTAAGTTTCAGAAATCAGTTATCGTCAAAACCGGATACGTATCAGTCATGGAGGGGGGTCTGTGACGCAATTTTTCAGTTTTAGCGTCACAGGTCGTTCCGACCTTCGTTTACGCGCAGATATGCGAGATATTCCGGATAATTTTTGAGATTTAGGGTATGGGTTTCGTTATCGTTTCTTTTTGGTTTTCGCGTTATCGTGAGTTCGGTTAGCGAGTTTGTTTTATAGGGTCAATAGTACGAAAAATACCGAATTACCGTGAGCCAGGGCCGAAATAACGAGCCACCCGGTACATTCGGTTCTTTCGGGATACGTTATCGAGGGAAGTATAAAGGATCGAGTGGGAATCTCGACGCTTCATGGTAAAGGGTATGGGGAGAGAAGGACGATTTTGAGTTACGTATGGAAGGCCGTTGCCGGCTGGGAATGCGATCGCCCAGCCGTCACGGATTGCCCGATCGCTGTTATCGTAGGTTTAGTTACGTTTTCGTATGGAAGGCCGTTGCCGGCGGGGATTGCGATCACCCCGCCGTCACGGATTGCCCGATCGCCGTTATCTTAGGTTTAGTTTATGCAGTCCCCGATCTTCCTCATACTCGAAGAATACCCCTTGGATGACCCTCCTCACAGTAAAAAGAACCCTCAACGCCATAACACCTAGGCATTTGTCCGTTATCGATTATTACGAAATATCCTCGTTCAAATTCGTGTTACCGTTCCAATTTCACCGTTTCGTGTCAGTGTTAGAGCTTTACGTGGGTGCGTGAGGTACGGAGAAGAGTGGGCTTGTAATCATATTACGCGTGCGCGTAATCGTCCCCTCTTTTCGCGTTACCTCTTCGATCACGCTATCGATCGAATATTCGTTCTCTTGCGGCGCAACTCTCGACCCGAGCGGTTCACCCCTCGGGGAGCTCCCGACATGCTACCGTTCCAGCTCTCGTTTTGGTAATGTTACGCTACCGTTCGTTCTCGAGCTACCGTTTTGTTATCTTTTGTTACCGAAATATCATTTGGCGTTCTCGTTTTGTTTTATCGTTTATTACCGAGCTATCGTTTTGCTATCGTTTGTTACCGAGCTATCGTTTTGACGTTCACGTTATGTTATCGATGGCTCCCGAGCTACCTTTTGGGTTCTCGTTTTGCCGCTATCGTTTGTTCTCGCCTGATTTTGGATCTGGCGTTACCGTTCCCGTTACCGTGTTCAGTTCCCGTTACAGACGTTATCGTTCATAAATTTCGACTTTCTTTTCAGCGTTACCGAATGTAATTTTTTTTTGTGCTACCGACGTTCTCGCCGTTCTCGACTTTGTTTCATTCGTCATCGCTTCCGTTATCGTGCTACCGTTCCGTTTGATTCGTTACCGAGATCTCGTTTTGCTTTTCCTTTTATGTTATCGAAATTTGGGTTATGATGTGGGTATGTAATTTACGCTATCGATTACGCAATAAATTAGCCTGAACCAAGGCCCCTTACGTTATTTTTCGAGTTGAGTTCATTTATTTCAGATTACGTTTTTGAAGGCACTCGAGAGTTAGCCAGCCGTCCACGCCCTCTCTCCACAACCTACACACTGAGCGAATCGGGTATACCGTCACCGATCTCGCCATCCGACGCGCCGGCATCCCTTTTAGATTAAGTTTCGTTTCCGTTCATTTTGGTCATTTCAGCTACCGTTACGTTTAGCGGGTTTGGTAATTCCCGCCGTCGAATTAAAAAGATTACCTGGCGCTCAACGGCTCTCCCGGCGTCGAGGATGGTGAGATGGGCCGAAGGTGACGCGAATCGCGAGATTCCCGTCACAACGTATACTGAAGAGCTTAATGTCCGGCTAATATCTGTATAATAGATATGGGGCATTCCACGCCTATCAAACACTGCTGGACCTTTGCATTTTTAAATTTGCTTATTTTATTTCTCATTTTGAGCTCATGATAAAGAACTCACCTTATTTTTTTTTAAAATTTTTATTTCAAAAAATGCACTTAGTAGGATTTTTGAAAAATTTTCTTTTTTTTTTTCGTTGATCTATAACTTCCTGAAAAATCAAGCGATTCGAAAAAATGAGGGGGTCAAAATTTTTGTTTTGAAATACTCTTGCATTTAAGATTATTTTAAAAATCATGCATGTTTTGATTCAATCGGTTTTTTCAGTTTTGAGCATCAAATCGCATTTTCTACATTGTTTGTGTCCTTCGATTTGTTTAATTTTTTTTTTTCATTTTATTTATTTAAAGAATTTTAAGCCAAGTTTCATAGTAGACAATTCATTCTTTCTATAAAAAAAAAAAAATTATTGTTTTTTTTTCTCAAATTAAATTAAGTTAGTAATTCCAAAATGTCCCTAATTCGGTGAAAAATTGAACGAAGCGTATGGATAAGAGACCAAAAATTTATCTTTTCGAATGTAATTGTTAAATCTGTAAAATTTACCCGAAAGACATTTTTTATAAAATATAAACACGGTAAATTTTTTATGCTTGACATTATATACAAGAAACAATGACTTGGCCTTAGTTAGTATTCTGGAAATATGAGGGATTTGTGAAAATAATTAATTAATTTTTAGCCAAAAACCAATTTGTGGGTTCCTGGTATCGCGAATATCAGTAGCAGTCATGACATGCACTCCAGTAGCCACATTTTTTCGGGTTACACGAGCGCTGCAGTCGGTGGTGTGGATTGCTAATGACACTCCTACCACGCAAAATAAATTCATATTTTATGAAAAATGTCTTTCGGGAAAATTTTACGGACTAAACATTCGAAAAGATAATCTTAGAATTAGCAAAAAGATCATTTAAAATCAATAAATAATAAAATATTAATAAGATAAATGAAATAATAATAAGATTTTAATAAGATAAATTAAAATAAATTTATAATTGGTATGGTATGAGTTCTTACACAGACTCCCCTGAGGGTTGCGGGCTCCCAACACCATCTACCCTTGGTCTCCTCTCGTATCCGTTTGTCCCCGGTTCGATCCCCGCCGCCGGAGCTTGTCGCGCACCCGCTAGATGTCAGCACCTGGGACAGAAACAGTCGTAGTTCGTACGCCCTGCCTCTGGAGCTACGTCCGAGCCCGTTTGTGCTTTTACCATCTGCTGTGCTACGGCAATGCTTCTCGCTGCCGGAGCTCGTCTCGCACACGCTCGATGTCAGCACTTTGGGACAGAGGCAGTCGTAGTTCGTACGTCCTGTTTCTGGAGCTACGTCCGAGCCCGTTGTGCTTTCATCAGCCGTGCTACGACGTCGGGAATCGAACCCGAGATATCTTCCCAGCCTTTCGGTCACCACACCAAGGCGCTGGTTTCCTTTGGACCTACTTTTTTAGGTGGGTTCCGAACCACCGGGCTCACAGAAAAAGCACTTGTAAAATTTTTCCATTGGTGCCGACAGTGGGAATCGAACCCGGCCACATCGCGCACCACTGCGTGCGAGCCGAGCACGCTACCCACTGCGCTACTGCTCCCCTTAAATAAATTTATAATTAAGATAAATTAACATAAATTAGAAGATTAATTAAAACATAATTAAAAGATAAATTTTAGCTCTAATTTAATTCAATTTAATTTAATTTGAGAAAAAAAAACAATAAAATATTTTTGTTTTAAATAGAAAGAATGAATTACCCACTACGAAATTAGGCTTCAAATTCTTGAAATAAATAACAGTTTTTCTTAAAAAAAAAATCGAAAAAAATCGAAGGACACAAACATCGTAGAAAATGCGACTTTATGCTTAAAATTGAAAAAACTGATTGAATTAAAACATGAATGATTTTACACTTACGTACGAGTTACACTCAAGTCCCTATATGAAGCGTCGATAAGCTGATCAGATCATTTTGTTCCGCCCTCCGTTAAGTGAAGATCAGTATACCAAGCATGCAAAAAATGGATTCAGAACAGTGTTTAAAGCTGATAAGCATTATCAAAAGTGCGTATAAATTTTCGAAAGATTTATCAAATGAACAAGTATGAAAATGGAGAAAATTTAGTTTTCAAAATATCGAGCTATTCAATAACGTATTGAAAAAAGAAAATTTTTCAAGGGGTGAAAAAACGAAAGTACAGACAGCGATACATTTGCTTAAGTCTGTGAGTGAAAATTTTAAAGCGCATCAACGACGGGATGGAAATATTTGTGCGCGAGATAAGAAATTAGACCGAGTTCGGTGGATAGACTTGCAGTCAGCTGCCTAAAGTCTCCTAACAGCCTCCTAACAGGTACAGGGGTGAATCTCGTTCACAAGAATTTAATATTATTCATCTACAATGCAAAAGTTACCACTGTTCGAAGATTGTAAAATTTAATTTAAAAAAGCGGGAAATTTGAAAGTAAACGTTGCATCGGCATGCGAATTTTCGTCATTAAAAAATGGAGAAATAATTCAGGAAATAAAATACTTTAATACAAGAAACGAACCGATCCTCGCGGTAACTGATATTAAGATGTGGTTCAATGTAAATGTGATAGATCCTTTGTTGGCGAAGGGTAAAGATTTTCAAGAACGAAATTCAGACTGGTCGTTGCGCGAAACCATAAATTTTTTGATAAATATTTATCGTTTTGAAACAATAAGTGAAGGCCTGTCAACATTCGTTGAACTACCTCAAGATCTATAGAATAAAAAGGCCGTGGTGAATCTGAAAAACAATGATGAATTCTGATTTCTTTGTTCAGTCACAGCAGCACTCCATCCAGCGAATAATCATGCGTATTATACAAGTTAGAATCCTGATCGTAGTTGAAAATAAAATGTGAATCCGTGTTGGGTTGACATGCCGCCAGAGCGCGCACCCTGTACGTAACACGGAAAAAAGACTGTAAGACCGGCTTTTTTGTGATTCTCGTTACACACGGGCGATGTCTGGTTCCACGAGCTTTTCGGGTTAAGAAGAATGTGCGATAATTAATAATAATTTTTTTGAATAAAACCGATTTATAACAACAGGTTTTGGGCCCAGGTGCGCGATCCAAATAATATTTTTGTGCGAAAACGTTTTTCCTTGTTCGATTGAAGCGATAAAAATCGCCAAGCGTCTTGAGGTTAGCCAGCCTCGTGCAACAGTGCAATGAAAAAACTCAAGATCGAAAAGGAAAGTGATCTCATGAGAATCGAGAAGCTCAAAGGGCTCAAAAATTGGGGCATTTGGAAATTTCAAGTACGTATTCTCGTTCTCGCGAGCGGAGCTCTCGAAGTTACCACCGGGGAAGCACCTAAGCCGGAGCCAACTCAAGGCATGTCCGCAGACGCTTTGGCTGCGTCCACGAAAAAGCTCAAGGAGTGGCAAAAGCTCGACAGCTTGGCACAGAAAACGATTGTCACAACGGTGAGTCAGCAATGTTTAATTCAATTCTGCATTGTCAGTCAGCACGACAAATGTGGGAGAAATTGCACGAAATCTACGAGAGCAAATGTGAAACCTCGAAGCATATATTAGAACATTCTATTCTATTAGGTATTCTCTCGGCCGAGATGCCGCTGATGATATTTCAACGCATATTGCCAAGATACAAGATCTAGCATGCAGATTGAGTGCACTCGGAGAGTCGGTGTCAGAGAGTAGAATAATGACAAAAATCTTAATGACTCTTCCGCCGTCCTATCAGTTTTTTTCAATGGCATGGGAATCTACGGTGCCAGCTGAGCGTACTCTGTCAAATTTGACAGTAAGACTAACGATGGAAGAAATTCGTGTCGGTGCGAGCGAGAGCCAAGAAAACAACGCTTTCTTAATAAGGGCCAAGGCAAAACGAGCTTCGAAGGGTGAAAAGCCGGGGAAATGTTTCAAGTGCGGAAAGCCTGGGCACTGGAAGAACGAATGTCGTTCGAAAAAGGACAATGTATCGAAATCAGGTAAAAACAACACGGAGCGAGAAAAGCGAGGCAGCGCTTTCATCGGTGACATGGTAACAGCATCCGCATTGCTCGTCGAAGGGTCTACGGAGGAATGGTTTCTCGACTCGGGTGCAAGTCAGCACATGTCCTCGACTTTCCACTGGTTCGTCAATTATGAAAAATTGGCTTCGCCAATACCAGTGAGAGTACGCAACGGGGAAATAATTTTTACTGTCGGGAGCGGGGAAATCGACGTTCTCTCGTATAACGGAAAAAAATGGGAGTGAAATTTTTTGGCTCCTGTCTTTTACGTGCCAAAATTGAAGTTTAACCTTTTTTCGATGTCATCGGCTCTCGACAAGGGACTTAAACTCGAGTCGGACAATGAGAGATGTGAGCTACGCAAAGGAGGAACTACAGTCGTAGTGGGAGATCGACATCAAGATCTCTACAAGATGAAGTGTAAACACATCCGAGGAACGACTTCGAGGAACACAATTTGATCAAAAAACAAGCTTATATCGGCAAGAGTAAGTCGTTGAAAATTTGGCACGAGCGACTCGTCCATCAGAATATTCCACACGTGAAAACATTTCTCAAGCAATGGATGATCGAGTCAGAGCCCGTGAAAAATTGGTGCTGCGATGGTTATGCTTTGGGAAAAATGAGCAAAAATCCTTTCGAGAAAAGTCAGTCGCAAGCGAAGGAGCCCGGTGAGTTGATTCATGCTGACTTATGCGGACCAATGGAACACGAATCAGTTGGCAAATCCGGGTATTTTCTGCTCATTAAGGATAATTTCTCTCATTATACATTTGTGATTTTTCTAAAAAATAAATCCAAGCTGGAAACACATTTTGAACGTTTCGTAAAGAGAGCGGAAGCACAGTTGGGAAGAAAAATAAAAACTCTCAGGACTGATAACGGACTGGAGTTCGTCAATAAAGAAATGAAAGAAATCATGTGGCAAAATGGCATAAAACATGAGACGAGTGTGATTTATACACTGGAGCAAAAGGGAAAAATCGAGCGCGAGAATAGAACCATCGTGGAGACAGCTCACAGTATGTTTATGCTAAATCGATGGATCTCAAGCTGTGGGCGGAGGCAGTTCACACAGCAAATCACGTGTTAAATCGAACTGGTACAAGTAGCGTTAAAGGTAAGACACCTTACGAGCTCTGGTTCGGAAAACCTGTGAAAAATATAGATTTCGGGGTGTTCGAAACGGAAGTATACGTCCATCTGCCAAATCAAAAGTGGAAAAAGTGGAGCGCTAAAGCAAAGCGGGGAATTTTTGTCGGATATGACGAATGCTCCAAAGGCTATCGGGTGTGGTTTCCGGGCGAGACAAAAGTCGACACTTTTCGAGACGTCAAGTTTCTTGCTGAAGATGGTGCACCCATTAGAGGTGAGAAACCTCTCGAGAAACACAGCGTGACTGAGACGCAAGTTCTCGAGGATGACGAAGAAAAAGAAGATTCGGTGGGAAGTAACGACGAAGATACTCGAGACTCAGAGGAAGACAGCGATGGAGAACACGAAGAACAAAATGAAAGATAACCGGAGCATCAAGAACCTGCCGAAATCGACGCTGTAAATAACGCCGAGGAAAATCGTGAGCAAGTCACACCAAGACTTCGAAACAGACAAAATCTTCAGAGCCTGAATAAATTTGGAGACTTCGAATTCGACGTGGATAATATCTTTCTCGCGGAGAGTCAAGAACCGAGTACGTACGAAGCAGCTCTCAAAAATGAGAATAGTAATGCTTGGAAAAATGCAATGGAGACTGAGATGGATTCCCTGCGGAAAAATAACACCTGGGATTTGGTGAAACCTCCTGCGAACAAGAAAATTCTCCCGAAATCGCTGGGTCTACCGGTACAAACCATCGGTGGATACAGAAGTCAGATGATACAAGGCGAGACTGGTCATCAAGGGGTTCTCTTAGGTACCAGGAATTGATTACGAAGAGACATTCAGTCCTGTCGTAAAATTCGGTTTCATTCGGTCGATTTTGGCCGTTGCTGCAACGTCGGGGATGCAATTGGTGCAATTTGATGTTAAAGCCGCCTTCTAAATGGCCTTGTACGACTTAAAACAAGCGGCCAGGTGTTGGAACCGGAAATTCGTGGATTGTTTAAAAAGATTCAAGTTGCAGGCGACCTCGGCGGATCCTTGCGTCTTTACATCTCACGAGAGCGGTGACACGTTAATACTGGCAATATACATTGACGATGGTCTCGTTGCCTCGACGAATGAGACAGCAATCGACTAACTACTGCACCATTTGACGAATGCCATAGAAATTACAGTTTCTCCCTTGGGACTGTTTTTGGGAATGGGGATAGAGCATTATTCGAACGGATCAATATTTGCCTATCAATCTGCGTACGCGCAGAGAGTTTGCGATCGTTTCCGGATGGGCGATGCGAACACTGTGGCTGTTCCAGCGGACCAGCATACCGATCTGAGCATACAGGACTCTGCGTGCGAGAATGAGATCGTCAACGTGCCTTACAAAGAGGATGTTGAGAGTTTGCTGTACCTGGCTATGGTCACAAGGCCAGACATAGCCTTCGCTGTTCACGCAGTAAGTCAGCACGCAGAATCACCGAGAAAAGTTTATTGGAATGCCATAAAACGTATTTTAAAATATATCAAAGGTACGATAACTCACGATACGATAACTCACGAAAATATTCTATTTTCAAATCTTGAAAGAAATTCGAATCTAACTGCGTATAGCGATGCAGATTTTGCGGGTGACAAAATAACCAGAAAATCGACGAGTGAGTACGTAATAAAAATTGCAAATTCTCCGGTAGCGTGGGGATCTCAAAAACAATAGTCGGTCGCTTTGTCGACGACAGAGTCTGAATATATCGCAGCGAGTCAAACCACTAAAGAACTTGTTTGGATAAACAGATTAATGAAAGATTTAGTCGATGACGTAAATGAAGTTCCTATTATGTATGTAGATAATCAAAGTGCAATTAAGCTTGTTAAAAACCCAGAGTTTCATCGTCGTACCAAACAGATAGATGTTCGGTACCATTTTATTCGTGAGCATTACGAGAAAAACCATTTCATACTCAAATATATTAATACACATGAACAGATTGCCGATGTGCTTACAAAACCGTTGTGTAAGTCAAAATTTGAATATTTGCGAGAAAAATTGAATGTATTCAGCGAGGAAGAAGCAGGAGACATGTCAACCCAAAGCGGGAGTGTTGAAAATGAAATGTGAATGTCTGTTGGGTCGACATGCCGCCAGAGCGCGCACCCTGTATGTAACACGGAAAAAAATATTGTAAGACGCACTTCTTTGTGATTCTCGTTACACACGGGCGATGTCCGGTTTCACGAGCTTTTCGGGTTAAGAAGAATGTGCGAGTATAGAGAAAGAATCTTTTGTCATATCTTTGCATAAAATATTTTTTTCGGAGAAAACCGATTTATAACAACAATTATGACTCACTCAGTGCTGAAGTCTGATGGTATTAACTTTCTGATTGCTTTAAAAGATATTTCTAAATTAGGAAAAATGAATAGTTTAACGATTAATGTATACGGTATAGAACACCCTGGTAAAAGGAGCGAAATAGTACCGTTTTACTTGATTAAATACAAGTCAGACAAACGCATTATCTACCTTCTCATGGTGAAGAATAATATCGGTATGGCTGTCGACGGAGAAGATAATTATCAACCGATTTATCACATTGTTTAAATTCGTAACCCAATAAACCACTGATGGTGTAATATACGTTGAAATCAAGTTTGAACCAAAGGTATTATATCTCTGTAAATGCAGTATTCAAGAACGGTATATTTATGAGTCAAATGTCCGCCTAATATACTAATTTTTATACGTTAATATACGCCTTATAACCTGGTGATAGTTGTATTCACTACACGTTTATATACTATCTATTCGGTATGCTTAATATAGCATATGATGATAACGTATCCATAACGGATGACACATACGTTTTTGATAATCGGTTCATACAAGTATATTTTTGTAACTTGAAACAGTGTTTTATACGTAAGAAACGGGATTCGAATATTAGTATATAATACGTGGATAACAACCAAGATAGACAACTGACGTCTAATATACATAAATACGACGTCACCATCGACGTCTGCAAGACGTATTTAGTACGTATACTGAAGAGCTAAATATATATATTGTAACGTGTCATCCTATACGTATACTATATACGTATATCTACGTCCTACATAACGAAAACCGGTTATGGCCGGATTTCGATTAAACAGTGAGTAAGAGAGAGAACGAGCTATAAACCAGCGTAAGTCGGATAAAACCGGTTATACGCATGACTCACGGGCCGCACGAGGCGTATATAAGACCAAGCGAACAGCGCTCCAGACCTTCATTTCCAATCCAACTCTCCTACCGTACGCTTCGCATCGTAGCAAGCCAAATAGGCTTTCCCAAGCCCTTTTGACGTTCATGAGCCCCCAGAATCGCTTCTGGCCCTCATAAACTCTTGACACAGCCCACGTCACTCTTGAGAAAGCCCATCTCACTCACCAATACCCAAATCCTATCCTCCTTTCTTGCGAGCTCCCAGGATCGCACCTGGCCCTCTCAAGAAGGAAAATCACGATAAAGAGCTCCCAACATTGCAGTTGGCCCTCTCTATCTTTCCTAATTACGACCTATCCACCTCTCTTGTGAGCTCCCAGGATCGCACCTGGCCCTCTCAAGAGAGAACCTAAAAACCTACGATAAAGAGCCCCCAACATTGCAGTTGGCCCTCTCTATCTCCTAACAACGTCATTTCCTCCTCTCTTGCGAGCTCCCAGGATCGCACCTGGCCCTCTCAAGAAAGAATCCACGATAAAGAGCTCCCAACATTGCAGTTGGCCCTCTCTATCTCCTAACTACGTCATTTCCTCCTTTCTTGAGAGCTCCCAACATTGCAGTTGGCCCTCTCTATCTCCTAACTACGTCATCTCCTCCTTTCTTGCGAGCTCCCAGGATTCCACCTGGCCCTCTCAAGAAAGAATCCACGATAAAGAGCTCCCAACATTGCAGTTAGCCCTCTCTATCACCTAATCACATCCTCCTTTGATCTTGCGAGCCCCCAGGATTGCACCTGGCCCTCGCAAAAGGGAATCGTTAAGGAATTCGAGCGTAATTTTAAGCCAGGCTCTCCATAATTTACCGAAACTATTTATTAAGTGAACAACAAACCTTAGAAAAAGAAATCAAAAACGTAAGCGCCAAGCACAGATCAAATTTAGCCTACAAAGGGCAGGCGAAGCCCCTACCAAGCGTATACAATCACCTTAAAGTGACCAAATACTACTATTAAATAAAACAATTAACCTTACAAAAAAAAAGGGAACGTCAGCGCCAAGCAAAGAGAAAAATTTCACCTTTAGAGGGCAGGCAAAGCCCTCACTACTACCTACACGCACACACACACGCACACCCACACAGTCTAGAAAAACACCTTTCAAATACTCATATCAACACTTGTACCAAACAAAGGAATAAAGAACAAATATTGTCCGATGATGATACATGGGTTGACCACTTCTTCGAGAGCGTAACCAACCCAGAAGACTGAGGACCCCAAATAAAACAAAAGTAGAGTCAATAAAAGGACAACACCCAGGTGTTCCGCAGATCGAGCCCAGAGTCGAACTCACACCAATAATCAAATAAAACACACACAAACATTAAACACACATTAATAAGAGGGTTTAACGTTTCAATATATATATATTGTCACGGCACTCTTTGGTTCGCCGCAAAAAAAAAAGGGAACAAAAAAAAAGACAAAGGGGGGTTATAAAAGGGGGAAAAAGAAAATAGGCAAGTTAAAGAATGCTGAAATTTATTACTGGATCTACGCGACTCGCCACGCGACAATTTCGAGCGGGGCGAGGCCACGTGCTCAAAAAAAAAGAAAGAAAAAGAAAAAAAAATACGAACGCAAAAAAAAACTAAAATGGTGCTACTGATTGTTGGGCGCCAGTCGATATAGATCGACAAAATTGTTATTTCTAACGACTCGATCGCAAAAAGAAAGAGAAAAAAACGGGGGGGGGGTTACAATACCTCAGGGTCACTGGATTTCCCGGCGCGATGGCCTCTTAATAATTACCCACGTCGGGTTTTCGGTAAAGTGGAAAATTAATCAAACTCGCAATTAAACGGGGGAAATTACAATAAATCAAATAAAATGGGGACGACGGGTATGAAAAATCGCGGAAGTGTACAGGGGAGGGTCGCGCTGCGTCACCACACGCTCACGGTTTCGATACAAAAAAAAGGGGTATTTTGTCGCAAAAAGGTTCAAAAGGGGCAGCAGAAAAAGAAAGATAATGGAAAGGGCTTACTTTATCGCTGGGAGGATTTCCACACGCTCTCTCGCTCGTGATGCTCGTCGTGGTTCTCGATACCGCAAAAAAATGGTGGTCACGACCACGTGCTCGCTCTCTTTCGCTGTACAATTTTTCTCTCGCAATGGCTCGATACAATAGGTAGGGAATTCTCGCTGTCTCTCCTCTATGCTAGCTCTCGCCGAAGTGACGAGCTCGTCGTCTTCTTCACCGGGACAGCTCGTGGGAAAAGGATTCGGGAAAATTCGGGTAAGATCGGGGTCAAAGGGCCTGCGCAATATTAATATGGGTCATCGGGGGATCGATAATCGATGGCTTATTGGGCCACCGAAGTCGCCGTCGCTGGCGCACGCGCCTTCGATGATGGATGGCCCGGCAGGTGCTGCCGACGATGGCACGCGACGGTCGACTCGGTGACAAAGATCGTAGGGGGAAGGGGTGGGGGCTCCCTGTGGACACTGGCTCTCTCGATGGCGTAATACTTGACGTTGCTCGCTCTATGCTGATTTTTCCGATGATCCCACTCGCTCGATATACCGACCGGGCCCTCGCAGATGTTCGGCTTTTCTCGGCGGTCTATCCGTGTGAGGGCCTCGGCGCGGCGGTGTGAGTGGGATTCTCGGCGACGACTGAGATCATATGCGGCGTTGTCCTTGTCGTTGGGTCTTCTTCGCCGTCCACAGGGTTCCTCTTAATACTTTTTCTTAGGGATTTGTGGGGCAGCGGGATCCTTGGGGACATTATTGGGTTGGGATGGGGCTACGGGGATGGTGAAAGAAGAGCGACGAGGGACGACGGAGTTGTGCTAATTGTTCGAAGCTGGTCAATTCTTAATCTATTTTACATTTCGCGGGTATGGGCAGCGTGTGGTGACGGACTTCGGCGAGGCTTATGCCTCGTCTGTGACGCCGTGTCACAACTCCCCCCTACCAGAGTCGAGTTACCCTGGTAGTTCGACTCTCACAACATACTCACTCACACGGGGGGAGGGTCGGACGGGGAATGGGACTGACGGGACTGCGGGGTAAAAGGACAGCTGCATTTCTTGTTTGTTCAGAACAACTCTCCAAATGTGATGTTACCATTACCGATGCCGTTTAGACGGCTTCTTACCTCGTTTCGTGTATCCGTCCCTTGGGACGACGCCTGGGGTCACCCGAACATCGACTCATCACAGCTTCCTTATTAGTTGGCATTAACTCTAGCCGCGAATTACTCGTCATCGGGCGGTGATCGCGGGCGACTCTCATTTCTCTTACTGAAAAGGTGGGTTATGGGACGGGGAATGGGACGTCGGGGATGCGGCTGGGTGACACACACACAAAGCATGATACACGGAAGAAAACACATAAGGAGATATCATTGGACTTATTTTATTAGCGATACTCTTGGTATTATTATCGTTACCGGGAGAATGTCACAAAAAAAAAGGCTCTATGGGCTCAAAAACAGAATACACAAAAAAATTTTAAGGAGGAAGATAGAAAAAAAAAGATTTTTGACTCGGGGGGGTTCTTACTCGCTGGGTTGGCTCGGTCGTCGGGGGTGGCAGGAGCATGGCGGTCGATTCTCGAAACGTTTCGGGCACGTTCGAGCCGTGTGGCTTCGCTGGCCGCACGTCCAGCAGCAGCGATGGCCCTTTTTGGGCCCTGGTCTCGGGGCTGACGGGCGCGGGGTGGCTGGGCGAGGAGTTGGTGGGCGAAGGGCAGGGAAGCGGGCCGGCAGTCGAATTGACATTAGCCCGCGGATTGAAGGGGGGTTTTGGGGTCTTGGGGTGTTTCGGCTTGTTGGGGGCGTTATGGTGAGGGTTAATAGAGATGGGAGGGGTTGGGACGGCGGGGTGCGGGGTCGGCTTAGAGTGGGGGTTATTCTTGGGACAGCGGGGATCACGGATGGCAGTTGCCGAGGACGGCTTTGCGAAGGGGGCGTTCGTGGGGCAGCGGGGTTTGCGGTGGTCGATTGCCAGGGACGGCGGGGCGGGGTGGGCATTCTTGGCCCGGAAACAGGGACGGCGGGGATCAGAAGGCGCATCGGCGTCGACGGCTGCGGTGGTCTGGCGGCGCGGAGGGCTTGGTGGGCTCGGTGGCTTAGGACGGCCCTCAGCAGGGACGCCTTGTCAATCCTCGGTGCTGCCGACGGGATCGGTTCGGGGCTGCTGGAGACACTCGGTACGATGGTTCCCTCATCGCTTTCGTCGGTGCTCTCGTAAGGCTCGTCGTGCGCGCTCTCGTAAGGCTCATCGTCCCCCTCGTCACTCTCGCTGGATTCGTCCTCGAGGTCGAAGCGTGGGGCCTCGTCGGGCCTCAGGCGTCGTGGCGGGGTGTCGGGGCGATCTCGGAGGGTGCCCGCGGGCTGGACGTACTCCCCTCGGCGTACTCGGGGGCGACTGACGGGATTCGGGGCCGGCGCGCGGGTGCCTCGTCTCAGCAACCCGCGACGGGCCCGGCTCGTCATGCTCGCTATTCTCTCCATCCTCTCGCGACGCGTCTTCTTCGTTTTCCTGCAATTCGTGGGCGTTGTTAGGGTCTGGGACATCACGGGGTGGGCGGTAGGGTTTCAAATCTTTGATATGTACTCGGGGTGGTTTTCGGCTTGACGGGTCTTCGAGTTCATACACGACAGGGGATATTACGGTGGATATTCTATAGGGGCCACTATACCGGGGGGCTAACTTTGCTGCGAAATTCTGGGCTCCGCTGGAGAGGATGCGACTCCGACGGAGAACTAAGTCGTCGACTTGATATCGTGTGTCTTTCCGTCCTTTATTATAATAACGGGCCTGTCTTTGGGACGCTTGCTCGAGGTTTTTGTGTACCCAGTCGTGTAAGAGGGGTAATCGGGTCATACGGTCTTTCCATAGGGCAGGGTCACCGGGTAGAAGGCCAGGGGGAGCAGGGGTACGATTGCGAAGGTTCTTCGCCGGTCGAGGGTTCCTTCCGAAGTTTAAGAAGGCTGGGGTCATCAGGGTGGACGATTGAACGGCTGTGTTGAGGGCGAAACATAGTTCAGGGAGGTGGAGGTCCCAATCGCGATGATCGGATGCGATATAGGAGGTCATCATGGTTTTGAGGGTACGGTTTACTCTTTCGACAGGGTTGGCTTGGGCGTGATACGGGGGGACGGTCGTCTGATGGATGCCATACTGGGATAAGTGGTGGGTCACATGGCCATTCACGAACTCCGTCCCGTTATCAGTTAGCAAATATGTGGGACAACCCCACCGATTGAGGACCAATGTCTCTAGGGCATTGATTACATTTGGCCCTGTGGCCGCGCGGAGAGCCTTGGCTTCGACGAACTTCGTGAACAAGTCCTGGAAGACCACCACGTATCTGTTCTGGCTCTTACTCGGGGGAAAGGGTCCCATAATGTCGGTTGCTACGACGCTCCATGGGCCCTCGGTCGTTCTTTCTCTCATTAGGCCAGCGGGGGGGGTCTGGGGAACTTTGTGGAGTTGGCAAATGGGACATCGGGTAACGTATCGGGCCACGTCTTGATAGACGCCTGGCCAAAAGAAGTCTTGTATGACTCGACTGTAAGTCTTGTCTACTCCTAAATGGCCAGCTTGGGGGTTGTCGTGGGCGTCTTGTAGGGCTCTGTCTCGGGATTCTTTGGGTAGGACTAGCTTCCATGCATCTAGGTCAACGAGGGTAGGATCAATGATGGAGTGGGGGCGATGATAGTACATTTTATCCTCTTCGATTTTCCAGTTCGGGTATTTCCAGGGGAATTCTTGGACGTTGCGATATTTCTCTAGGTACCAGGGGTCATGGGCTTCACCTATGGCGGCTAGGGCTTCGTCGCAATCCTCATACATGCGCGAGAGGGCATCAGGGACCACATGCAGCGTTCCCTTCCGGTGGACGATTTTCATGTCGAGGGCTTGCATTGCCAAGGCCCAACGAGCCAATCGCCCAGCCGGATCTCGGAGGTTCTTGAGCCATTGGAGACTGCTGTGATCCGTGATCACCGTGAAGGCAGTGCCCTCGATGTATGGGCGCATTTTCTTTGCTGCCCATAGCACCGCAAGACACTCCCTCTCGGTTACGGTGTACTTCCTCTCGGCGGATGTGAGGACGCGACTCGCGAACAGGATGGGGTGTTCGTCATCTTCGAATTGCTGGGTAAGGACGGCTCCGATGGCGGTATCGCTCGCATCGGTGTGGATTGAGAAGGGGAGGGAGAAATCGGGTCTGGCAAGTACAGGGGTTCGGGTGAGGGCTGACTTCAGGGCTTCGAAAGCGGATTGCTGTTCTGGTCCCCAAGTCCAGGGGGTATTTTTATGCAAAAGGGTGGTCAGGGGAGCCTTATCACGGGAAATGTCTCCCATGAATCGGGCGTACCATCCGACCATTCCTAAGAATCGCCGGAGTTGTTTTAGGTTTCTCGGTGGAGGGTAGGATAGGATGGGGGTGATCTTGTCTGGGTCAGTCTTCAGGCCATCATGTCCGATCACATAGCCAAGGTATTTGACCTCTGAGCAAAAGAACTCGCTCTTTTCCCGGTTGATCTCGAGTCTGGCCTCATTCAAGACTCTCAGGACTCGAGTCAAGTACTCGAGGTGCTCTTCCGTCGTTTCCGTGGCTATGATCACATCATCCAAGTATGCGAAGACGTGGGGTTCCCATGCGGGGTCTATTAGTTGGTCCATAATTCGTTGAAATGTCGCAGGGGCGTTCGTAAGTCCGTAGGGCATTCTTTTAAACTGGAAAAGTCCACGTCCGGGGACGGCAAAGGCGGTGATGGGACGGCTGGAGGGTTCGAGGGCTACTTGGAAATAGGCTTGACTCAGATCGATTTTGGAAATATGTCGGGCGCGTCGTAGTCCGTCGAGTATTCGGTCCATATTAGGGAGGGGGTAGGCATCTTTCTTAGTTACTTTGTTGACGTCGCGGTAGTCTATGCAAAATCGGTGTTTTCCGTTGGGTTTGGGTACTATGACGGGGTTGCTGAGCCAAGCGCTCGCGGATCGCTCAATGACGTCTTCGTCGAGCATCTTATCCACTTCTTTTTGGGCCACGGTTAGGAGGTAATTGGAAATTATTCGGGACTTTTGTCGGATAGGAGGGTGGTTTTGGACGTCTATGGAATGTTGGACAACTTGGGTTAAACTGAGGGGGCCAGGGGGTTTCGCGGGTGCAAACTTGTCTAGGAGGGCTTCGAGGGCTTGGGTCATTTCCGGGGTAGCACCGACCAGTCCGGCGCACTCTTGGCTGGCCACCAGATTCCATCGGGTACCTTCGGAGCTTAAAAAGGGGCGGGGAGGGCCGTCACGAACACGCCATGTGTTCGTGCGGTAATCAACGCTAATCTCGAATGCTCGTAAAAAGTCTATTCCTAATACGCAGGGGTAACCAAGGGGGGCAACTCTGAATTCGTGGGTCTTGATGTCTCCCTCGATCTCGATACTCAAACGGGCGAGTCCTCGAACTGGCAAGGTGGCTCCGTTTGCGACCCGGACTGCCTCGTCGATGGGTTCGAGCTCGCCCGGCAACACCGTGGCGGTCTCGACTCCCAGGTATGTTCGGCTCGCACCCGGGTCCACCAATGCCTCGATCGCCGTTCCGCAAAGTTCCAGACCGAGGAAGTGTCTCTCGTCTCGTATTGTGTCCACGAAGTGGACGGGGTTGTCTTCTTCGGTTCGTAGGGATTCGTTCGTGGGGGTTGTCTCACTGGAGGGTCTTGTGCGTGGGATTGGAGGGGGAGGGGTAAGGTCGGGGTCTAGGAATGCTCGTTCTGGGCATTGGGGGGCCAGGGCATTTATTGTCCCCCCGGGGCATCGTTTCCCGCCCTGCGACGTTCGCAGCGTAGACACGAATTCGTGTCGTAGCCCGGGTAGCCGCAGATCCTGCAGAAATGGCCTAATGGCCGCGTACAACTGGCATAACGGTGACCCGTCTGTCGGCAATTGTAGCAGCGCTGCGGGTTGGGTGTATTGGGTTGCATGGGCTTGTAGCCGGGAGGAGGTTGAGACGGGGCTGCTTCAGCGAGGGTAGGGATGCGGGGCTTCGGAGAGGGGGTGGGTGGTCGTCTTTGTGGGTTCGGATTCGGGGCAGTAGCGGCTGCCACATCGGGGTGCTCGGGATTGCTGGGTGGAATTGGGCTGGGAGGGGATTTGGTTGGAGGGTTGTGCTCGGTCTTGGTGATGGCTGCGAGTTTGTTTCGCTGCCCTTTGTTCTCGGGGGCTATGTATGCTGTGGATGGGAGGGCTGACTGGGCTGCTGGGGGAGGGGGGCGGTAATGCCTCGCGTGTTCTCTCTGATCTTCCACTCGGCGACACGCTCTCCGTAAGTCGAGGAAACTCGTCACCTCTTCCCGGAAAACGTGTGCCGAGATCGTCGGGTGGAGATTGGTACAACAGATGTCTAATTGGGTTTCTAGGGGGAGGGGGGGGTTGACGTGGCTGAAAAGCGTGCGGATTTTGTCGAGGAATTCCGCCGTCGGCTCGTCAGGGCCCTGCGTGCGGAGCTCGACCTCGCGACGCAATCTCTCTTGCAAATTCCCGTAACTGAAACGTTCGCGAAAGAAGAAAAGGAATCCCTCGTACGAGCTCCAACTCAGTTGCTCCACCCGGTACCACAGGAGGGCTTCGCCGGTGAAGGCTTCCGGCAGAGCTCGTAGGAGGTCTTCTTCGGTAAACTCGCGACTGGATCCGTATTCGTGAAGTCGACGGAGGAACTCCTCTCCATCCTCCCCACGCCTTCCGGTGAATTTCGGGCCGAATCTTTTCCAGTGGTCTACGAAACGAGCGTCTCGCCCGTAACTCGACTCACTGGGATTGGTTACTGCTTGGCTGTAACTGCGCGTGGCTGTTGGTTGCGGGGGGGGGACTCGGGTGCTGTTCAAATCGGGCTCATGGGGGGGAAGGGCGTAAGTGATGGATGGGTTCCACGTGACGCGATGTTCTGGTACTCCGAGGGACGGGATGAGGGGAATGGGTCTGCGGTTCGAGGTGGGGGGAGGGGGTTGCGAGGAAATGGGGCTGCGGCGTGGTGATGGTGTTGGTCGGGGCTGTCGGGGTCTCGTTTCGGACGTGGGACCGAGGGGGCCTAGTAGTCCATCGGGTGCTTCTGTCGTGGCCCAGTCGTGGTCATCACTTGTCTGTCCTTGGGTCGGTACTCGCACCCACTGGATCGCTACGTCTTGTCGTTGCTGGGGCTGCTCGGTCTGATTAGCAGGATCGATAGTCCGGGGATGGGGAGTGTTCTGGGGTTGTCGGGGGTTAGGCGAGGAAGGGGGTATTACGTGGGAAGTGTGCGGGGTACTCACGTCGAGGAGGGTGCTGTAGGGGTACTCTCGTATAGCAGATTCGTACGTGAAGGGCGTCGGGGGTCTCGTATGGTCGGGTATGTCTCTCATCTATTTCTCGATTCCAGGGGGTGGGGACTTGTGGATAACAACGGCGAATCTCGAATCGGGTGAATCTATCGAGCAATTCCTCCGCGGTACCCATCGTACTCAGACGTGCATTATCGCAACACCTGAGAACATCTCGGATGTCCTTGACCTGTCTAATCTCCTCTCGGATCGTGGAAATTGCTTCCTCGATCTCGAGAGGGACTCCTGTTGTCGGGGGGGTGTTCTGGGTATTCGTTGTCATGACTGGGGCTGTGGTGGTGGTGTACGTGGGCGTGGTACACGTGACTAGGGAAGCGGTTTCCATTTTTGGGGGATTCCTCTATTGCTGAGACACGGGGCAAAATAAAACAAAAAAAAAGTGAACAGCTGATACCCCGATATCTCAAGAAAAATTCTTTTTTCAATTTACTTTGAATAATCAAGGGTCCTCGGGTATTGGGCAAATCTCGGGTGGTTCGGCAACGGTGGTGTAATGGCGGGGTGATTCGAAAAAAAAACGAAGCGCGAGAAAAATAATTGTAAACGGATTGCAATTGGGGGAAACGTTTGGGTGTGAGGGCGTAAGCAATAGGGTCGTACGGAGGTGCGATTTTATAATTGCTAGGGACTTCTATTTTTAAAAAAAAGAAAAAGAGGGAGAGAAAAAAAAATATAAAGGGTGAGCGGGTCTGCGCACGCGAGGTACTCGGCGTAGCGCGACACACGGGAGTGACTAATAAGCGAGGGGGGGGTTGAATCGAAAGCAACACAAGAAAAGAAAGAAAAAAAAAGAAAGCTCGAAACTTGAGGGGGGAAGGGGGGGGCACGGCACAAAAAGTTTTAAGGGGGTAATGAAGAAAAATAATGAAGGCAGGAATAAACGAGACAGGGGTACGGACAATGTCTGTCTGCGCACGCGAGTCACTCTGCGTGGCGCGACGCAAACACGTATTAACAAGGCTGGGCGGGGGCGAGAGCGCTCTGCGATCGCCGCCGGATGATCACACGACAGCTTTACGCTGACAAAAAAAAATAGCTCAAAAAAAGAAAACAAAAGCAAACAGTGCGTCAATATTTTCGATCTGATCCTCGCGAACTCTCTCAAATTACTCTCAAATATAAAAAAAAAGGAGGAGAATGAAAGAAAGAAAAAAAAATATATGGGAAAAAAAAAGAAAAAAAATTCAATAATGATTCGCAATGAAAATGTCAATTCCGCGAGAAAGGGGAAATTTCAAAAAAAAAGAAAAGAAACGGCAAAAAAAAATGAAGAGAAAAAAAAGGACTCTCAAAAAAAAATTGTGTTCGCAAGAAAAATTCGAGGGATTATTACTCAGGTTGAGAACCTGTCACTTGGGAGAAACGCTAAATATTTAATTTTAAATGAACACGAGAAAAAGAAAAGAGGATAAATTCGTTGTCCCGTTACGTCTATTTCCTTGGGCCTTGACTCGAAATATTCACGCGATAATCGCGCTCACTCGTCTCTCTCGGAGACAAAGGCCGCTGCTCGGCTCGAAGGTCGAGAGAAAAAAAAAGAAAACAAATCCTCGAGGCACGAGCGTCGTTGCTTTGTTCGCGTATTTCACGGGAATTGAACTTTAAGAGAAATTATATTTTCGCTATTGTCTCGAACGGGAAAAGAAATATTTCACACTGATTTGATGGTTCGGCGAGGGATCGATCGATGCACACTGTGATCTCGAAAATTTTTGCAGCTATTACACAAAAAAATTCGCACTCGTAGAAAATTTTCACACACAAAAAAAAATCAATTTCAAATTCGGAAAAAAAAACTGTGACGGTTCGATAGCGGGATCGACACCACGGCGCGCGTGATGCGTGTGGTGACGATTGCGAAACTCGAGCTTGATTAACCGATCGTGGGTGGGCACTATGAAATTTAATTATTAAATTTCTTCTCTACAAAAAATTTTCTTCCGGGGCCCCACGTTGGGCGCCAAAATTTGTCACGGCACTCTTTGGTTCGCCGCAAAAAAAAAAGGGAACAAAAAAAAAGACAAAGGGGGGTTATAAAAGGGGGAAAAAGAAAATAGGCAAGTTAAAGAATGCTGAAATTTATTACTGGATCTACGCGACTCGCCACGCGACAATTTCGAGCGGGGCGAGGCCACGTGCTCAAAAAAAAAGAAAGAAAAAGAAAAAAAAATACGAACGCAAAAAAAAACTAAAATGGTGCTACTGATTGTTGGGCGCCAGTCGATATAGATCGACAAAATTGTTATTTCTAACGACTCGATCGCAAAAAGAAAGAGAAAAAAACGGGGGGGGGTTACAATACCTCAGGGTCACTGGATTTCCCGGCGCGATGGCCTCTTAATAATTACCCACGTCGGGTTTTCGGTAAAGTGGAAAATTAATCAAACTCGCAATTAAACGGGGGAAATTACAATAAATCAAATAAAATGGGGACGACGGGTATGAAAAATCGCGGAAGTGTACAGGGGAGGGTCGCGCTGCGTCACCACACGCTCACGGTTTCGATACAAAAAAAAGGGGTATTTTGTCGCAAAAAGGTTCAAAAGGGGCAGCAGAAAAAGAAAGATAATGGAAAGGGCTTACTTTATCGCTGGGAGGATTTCCACACGCTCTCTCGCTCGTGATGCTCGTCGTGGTTCTCGATACCGCAAAAAAATGGTGGTCACGACCACGTGCTCGCTCTCTTTCGCTGTACAATTTTTCTCTCGCAATGGCTCGATACAATAGGTAGGGAATTCTCGCTGTCTCTCCTCTATGCTAGCTCTCGCCGAAGTGACGAGCTCGTCGTCTTCTTCACCGGGACAGCTCGTGGGAAAAGGATTCGGGAAAATTCGGGTAAGATCGGGGTCAAAGGGCCTGCGCAATATTAATATGGGTCATCGGGGGATCGATAATCGATGGCTTATTGGGCCACCGAAGTCGCCGTCGCTGGCGCACGCGCCTTCGATGATGGATGGCCCGGCAGGTGCTGCCGACGATGGCACGCGACGGTCGACTCGGTGACAAAGATCGTAGGGGGAAGGGGTGGGGGCTCCCTGTGGACACTGGCTCTCTCGATGGCGTAATACTTGACGTTGCTCGCTCTATGCTGATTTTTCCGATGATCCCACTCGCTCGATATACCGACCGGGCCCTCGCAGATGTTCGGCTTTTCTCGGCGGTCTATCCGTGTGAGGGCCTCGGCGCGGCGGTGTGAGTGGGATTCTCGGCGACGACTGAGATCATATGCGGCGTTGTCCTTGTCGTTGGGTCTTCTTCGCCGTCCACAGGGTTCCTCTTAATACTTTTTCTTAGGGATTTGTGGGGCAGCGGGATCCTTGGGGACATTATTGGGTTGGGATGGGGCTACGGGGATGGTGAAAGAAGAGCGACGAGGGACGACGGAGTTGTGCTAATTGTTCGAAGCTGGTCAATTCTTAATCTATTTTACATTTCGCGGGTATGGGCAGCGTGTGGTGACGGACTTCGGCGAGGCTTATGCCTCGTCTGTGACGCCGTGTCACAATATATATATATATTCTACGTTTAATGAACAATATATTTGATGTATATAAGACGTCGAAAATACGTCAAATGCATACCCTTACAGCACAATAATATTTAAAAAAATATAAATAAAAACGAAATATATTACTGGAATACGCATATTTTGTCGTTTTCGTAGGTTATATAGAAAAGTTACACTGAAAAAAAAAACACTGCACAGATTTCTGGATAAAATTTTACTCACCTCAACGGAGACTCGAACCTGCGACCTACCTACCTATCCTACCTATCTACCTAACACGCTACCCACTACGCTATCAACTGTTTATGAACTTTGGTAATTCATATCATGTATTTGACACGCCAGAGAACACTTGATCAGTTGAATGTTGGGAGCTACTCAAGGGATGGTGGTGGTCGCGTCTTCAACCCTTCATTTAGTATAACTATGTCGGTTTCGGAAGAAATTACAAAATTGAATGTGGCGAATCCAATATGGTAGATCCAAAATTCCAAAAATTCCATAACTTGTCTGATTTACTTCAACTATATAGTCAGAGGTTTTTTTGGTGGGTGAACACTAATTTAAGATTCAAATTACAAAACTAAATATGGCAGATCCATTATTAAGCTGGACAGTGTACGTATAATATCCGCATATATAATATGTGTCAGGAGTTATAGACTGGGAGCCCATAACACTTTTTCCATGTCTTATTAGTTCAGACTCAAAACTACCTTCGATTCCATAAATCTGTGTCCTGCATCACAAAAATCGCATCGCTGAACAAAATCAGTGGACCAAAGATGCTGAACCGGCGAAATCACATACAAATATATATCTATATATACAAATTATACAGCAATCTATAACTGTTAAAACTGCAAAAAAAATCTGCCCACGATGAAACAAGGCTCAACATTTTTTTTACCATGTACTTTTTTGTGAATTAAAAAAAAATTACAAATGGCACTCATTTCGAAAAATCGATTTTTTTATTTTTTGACAGGAAAAAAAAATTGGAAAATTTTAAAAATAAATTCATAAAAAAGTAGACTTCAAGATGAAAAATTTGACCTGGTGAAGTTTTCCGATGCCGTTTTTTTAATTAGAAGATATCGCTGATGGAATTGGGTTTCATCGATTTTTTCAAAAAATTGTCACTCCAGAACGGGATGAAAAAAAATCTAAAAAAAATATGGTAGTCTCTACTTATGTGGGCGAACAACATAAAAAATTGCGAGTCGAATAAAAAATGGCGAGGGTTGGAGCCTGGTCGAATTGGGGTGGAATAACCCATATGTATGTGAGATGTATGGAATTCCACGAAGATTTGATCATATCATTATATTTCAGATAGATATATATATATAAGACGCACATCCTATATCTGTTTTAATCGAAGTATCACCATCGCTGCATCAGCATAATTTATACGTATACGTTACAAATTAATATCAATCGAAAACTCGTTGAATCTTTAGTGTTAAATATATGCATGTTATACGTACATTGAATAGCTTCAGATCCGGGAATTACAATCGAAATATAATGAACGAATATTATACGTATATGAGATGTACAAAATTCCAAGGAGTTGTTCAAAAACACATGTCGAATATACGTATATAATACGTGATTTTAACAGCAATGCAGTTGGCTTCGTTTCTATCGTCAATTAGATGTTCCTTATACATATAATATATGTATATAATTTTATGTTAAATTCTTATTGTATAATTTACGTAAAATGTACGTATGTCAAATTCTATCACTATTATCAGTTAAATACCACTTCAATATACATTCAATATACGTATAATAGAAGTCTATCATAGACGTATACATACCGTATAAATATATATATGTAATATAATGTATATTAGACGTCCGTGGTGTATCTGGGATCACAATAAACCACTGATGGTAGAATACGTTGAAATCAAGTCAGAACCGATAGTATAATATTTATATAAACGCGGTATCTGTGAGAGAGTCAAGCGACTGTCCAATACGACGGCCATGTGCCCCGTGATAACGAGAGCGTCGAGTCAGTCGTTGTCCGGGCTCCAATATGAGCGGACTCATGTTATAATAAAGCATACTTATTATATTGTAACCATGTGTTCTTCAATATCCCTCACATTATTACAATGGCGATGAGGAAATTAGGAACAACGCGGAGCGAAAGTTGTAGCGCACGTGATCGTATTAATATTCGTGGATACAGTAATATACGTGCTTCGTGTGTCTAAAGCGCTAGGTGCGTTATGGAACGATTTCGGGAATGAACCAAGAATGTATAGAACCGTTAAAAGTGGAACGGAAAACGACTTGGATTCAAGATTTATCTAAAGAGGAAATCTCACACTAAATTCGAGTATTCCAAGTGTATAGGGACGAAAATGTTTCGTTAGATGACTTAAGAAAATTGCTGAGAGCATTAGTGAGTTGTAAAGTGACAATTGTCCCGCGAGAACACGAGCCCTTAGAGACTCAAAATCCAGTAATAATTAATTGCAAACGAGAATTTCATTATGGACAAGATAACTGGGAGATTTTTACGGAACAACTAGAGCAATTATTCATTGCAAACGATGTTACAGATATGTCGAAAGAGCGTGCAATGCTGCTTTGAAAAATTGATGAAACGACGTACGATTTGGTGGCAAAATTATGCGCCCCACAGAAACCATCGGAAAAAACGTTCCAAGAAATTTTCAAGTTAGTAGAAGAAAAACTCAATCCAAAGGGATCCGAAAGACTACAACGCGCAGTGTTTAGAAGAAGAATGCAGAAAGAAGACGAGACCGTAACGTTGTATCTCGCTGCATTACGAAAATTAGCATTAAAAAGCAAATTTGATAAACCAGATGACGCAGTTTTGGACCAATTGTTGGAAGGCATAAAATATCGGGAAATTCGAAAAGATCTTTTAAATCGAGGATATCACAATCGATAAGCAGAAAAATTGCTAAAGGCAATAGAAGCAGCGGAACTAAATGCGGACGGAGCAACAGAAGACGCAGATTGCCGCAACGAAACACACTATATGGATTGAGGAAGAAACAAAAACAGCCAAAAGGGAAAACACAACAACGCACGCAGAGCGTTCGACACGCAGAGGCGAGACAAGGAAAGAGAACATGCGGGACACAGCCAAGAAGATAACAACAGGAATGCGTCATCGTCAGCGTGCTCAGTGTGTGGAAGAATGGGCCACCGATCAAGTTATAGTTTTTTTAAAAATAAAGTGTGTAAAAATATGTGTGACAAAAGAGGGCATTTGAGTTCGGTGTGCAAGTCAAAAGAAAAAAAGCAATTAGTTCCGAGCGCCAGAGGAATCAAATATTGCGATAATATAGAAACAGAAACGGACACAGATTCAGATGGGGGAAGCAGCGTGAGTAGCATTGTGGGAGAAGTTAACAAAGCCGAAATATATCATGTATCCAACGCTCTACATTCTGTAGGTAAACACGGCGCGAAAGACCGAATGATTCCGGACCCACTATACCCCGGGATCTCTATCAACGGTAAACAGATTCAGATGGTGTATGATCTGGGTGCCGATATCTCGGCAATAGCAGAGGTAGATTATCGACGTTTATTTTCAAACATAGAATTAAGCCGAACAGAGAAGAGTTTGGTAAATTACGATGAGTCAATCGCGAAACGAGTCGTCGCGAAACACATTATTACAGTATCCGCACCACAGCTTAGTCAAATAAAAGTCTACTCAGTATATTTTTATAGTGGAGTGAAAAAACATGATGGCAGAAAAATGGTTGACATGCTACATAAGAATTTTTACTTATAAAATTTTGATTGTATTTTGTAGTATGAAAACGTTGATTATGAAACATGTTCAACGACAGAAATATCCTACACGCCAGTGTAAAATTCCGTTTATAATCGGTCTGAAATACGGATATTCAATGAGTGAGAAATACGGATGCATTACCCGGTTCTCAGAGCAGTCGGGGCGATTCCGTATACGTATTTTAAGTTTCGATAACTACTGCGGAAGTCCGCTGATAATAACCGTATCGTGTAAATGTTATGATTAAGTAACATGTTCAACTTCAGAAATATCTTACACGCAAGCCAGTGAAAAATTCCGTCTATAATCAGTCTGAAATACGGATATTCAATGAGTGAGAAATACGTATAGGCATTACCTGGTTCTCAGAGCAGTTAGGGCGATCCAGTACATGTATTTCAAGAGTCGATAACCGCTGCAGAAGTCAGCTGATAATAACCGTATCGTGAAAATGTTGATTAAGTAACATGTTAAACCTCAGAATATCCTACACGCACGCCAGTGTAAAATTTCGTTTATAATCGGTCAGAAATACGAATACTCAATGAGTGAGAAATACGTAGGCATTACCTGGTTCTCAAAGCAGTTGGGGCGATCCTGTATACGTATTTTAAGGGTCGATAACCGCTGCAGAAGTCAGCTGACAATAACCGTATCGTGGAAATGTAGATTAAGTAACATGTTCAACCTTAGAAATACTGTACACGCACGCAAGTGTAAAAAATCCGTTCATAATCGGTATAAAATACAGACATCTAATGAGTGAGAAGTACGCATACAAATTCCTACTTTCACTCAACGCTCCAACTTGTTAATAAAGATATTATATACTTTATCAAAATCTCAATCGTATATAAAATGGATTTATTATTCGTCTATCAAACCAAAGTATTTTATGCGTGTATTATATACTGTATATTATTTATATCTATACTGGTCTTATACTCTCTGATCGTATAAAATTCATATGGTATACCATTACTGGTTTATTGGGAACCTAACACGATTGCTAAGTTTACAGGTTACAAAGTATAATCAACATACATGTTCTTTCGACAACTGCTTGAATCACTTTAAACTCCAAAGTTTTTATGAAATTCGTAAAAATGATTGCATGAATATAAACAAAACGAAAATTATATCACTGAGCAAGGAAAACAAAATGTTGAACTTTAACAATTATCAAAACAAAGAAACCGTGCCTTTTGAGGGGTATGCCGATCTCGCGTACTTTCTCGAACGAACTGGAAATGACTGCCAAAATCATGCTCCACACAGTGTAGCGTACTATTCAAAATGTGCCTTTGACGATTTACTATCGAAATTTGAAATCAAACGTGGGCCCGATTATATTGGGCGGTTCATTAATGAATTGCAAAAAATTTCTCAAAGGGCAGACTCTTATTTGAATAAAATTGTACCTATGAAACTACTCACTTGTAATGAAAAATGTGAATATTGCAATGCTATAATATGTTATATTTGTGAAAAACCTTTACTACAACTGATGTAAGCATTGTGATCATTGTCACTTGTCAGGTAAGTATCGCGGTGCCACGCCTCAAGGATGCAATTAAAATTATCATGAATCTCATAGTATTCCAATAGTTTTCACAATCTTTGCGGTTATGATTCACACTTTTTAATTGAAAAATTGGCCACGTAACTCGTGGGTATAGTGGAACTTCTTCCAATAACTAAATAAACGCACATTTCATTCGCCAAATACCTAAATGGTATAAACGTAAATTTGCGTTTTATCGATTCACTTTGATTTATGGCGAGTAGTCTTGAAAAACTCGCATGTTACTTAAACGATGACGATAAATCGATAACTCATCGATATTGCATTAGTACAGAGGAACTCCTACTGGTGACGAGGAAGGGAGTTTTTCCGTACGAGTACGTGGACTCTCGGGGAAAACTGGATGAAGAGCAGTTGCCACCGAAAGATAAATTTTACTCGAAATTCAATTATGATAATATTTCAGAACAAGATTACGAACATGCAATAAAAGTGTGGAGACCTTCACTATCATCTCATTAGGTTAATATACCGATTTGTATTTCAAAACTGATGATTGGGAGACTTTCAACATCATTTTATTAGGTAAACGTTCCGATTTGTATTTGAAAACTAATGTCTTGCTACTAGTAAATTATGGAAAATTCTGATGCAACTGCTCTTCTACTTACACTTTCGATCCTCTGGATTATTTCACAGCTCCGTGTCTTGCTTTTGATGTGATGCGCAAATGTACGGTATGGAGCTTGAGCTCCTCACCGATCCTGAAATGCTTCTGATCATCGAGGAAGGCATTCAATGTTGGGTATCACAGTGCACTAATAGGTATGCTCATGCAAGAATATATGGGTGTAAAATATATAGGTGTGGATTGTGATTCGAGCAAAGAAGAATCGTACCTCATGTACTTGACGTGAACAATTAAGTTAAAAGGAAAATTTTTCTACACATAAAGAACCCTCATGATGATAAAAAAAAGTTAATTTAGTCGTATTTTAACATTTTGTGAGTCAATACGAAGGCTGCGTCAGGAAAATGCTGTCTCAAGCAAACGGTGACATTTGGCTCAGGAATGAAGCAGATTTGTTGTTTTATCTTTGCCAGTGTTGTTACATGTTCTAACCGTTATCCCAGCATCATCTTTAAATAAAATTAAGTCACAAATAGGGGAATTCTGCCTATGCGCACTAAACGTGCTTTGTTAATTTGTCTACAAATCAAAATACGTTTCTTTCGACTAGTTATCCTGAATCATTCCAGGAGTGTTTCACATAACCTCTCGCGAGCATATATATCCAATTACGACTCTACCAAATAGTAACTCTTTGGCCTGGCTGATATTGAGTTACCGACAGCTCCTTGTGTCATTTGAAAGCATAGCTACAATTAGCCAGGTCGATGAATTTCGTTAAGGGATGGTGTTCAAGATAGCCTTAAGGATGTGTGAGGGATCTTGATTTTTTTATTAAGGTGTAGAATGAAAGTTTGACAAGACGTGGGTGTTCCTTCTTGAAGGAAAAAGATACATGCTTTCAAACGCATAGATCGGTGCTTTGAGTAAAACCTTGTTTATTTCTTAGCCGTGTCAATTTCACATAAATAAAACGACGAGAGACACACAGGGAGAGAATACCCGATTTGATATAAAAGCCGAGATTTTAATTCTAACGTTTATGAAGCCAAGATATGCGATAAACCGAACGTTGGTGTAGTCGGACTTTCTTTGTAACCGCCAGTACCGAACTGATTTTAATATAGCCGACACATTAGAGAATTGACTACGATAGAGAAACAGAGGGGATAACCGTGAGCGAGGATCGGCCCGGTCATGCCGTGTCCGAGTGAACCTCTCCGACCGAAAGACAGATGGCATAACCAATACCAAAACTCGATTGTATCCGCAACATTCCGTCCACACTTCATCAATCCGTTGATGAAGTATCCGGAGTGTCAATTGGTAAGACACAGGGTTTGGTCACTGGCCTTGATGAGTGTATGAGTGGATGAGTGTAACTGCGGTCAACCGGAGTTCGTCAAGTCGAACGAGACCGTCAGATCCCGGGAGAAGCCGAGTGACGCGTGCCAATGGCCACCGTGAGGGCGGAAACCGTTCGTCTGTGAGAAGAACCATGGAGCTGACCTTCAGTTCAGTTGAGGGATGCCGCCATTTCGAGACAGCTTGGTAACGTTTTATACATTCCCGAGACCATCTCTCCCAGAACAGTTGTACTCTTGATTGTATGAGTTGTCGTCGAGACAACAGACTGAGATTATCCGTGGTACAGTCTAGCTCTGGAACCGTGATGAGAGACTCTCCAATGAGATAATGACCAGGTGTGAGAGCCGATAGATCATCTGGGTCATCCGAAAGAGGACACAGCGGTCAAGAGTTCAATATGGCCTCGATCTGAACCAAGAGGGCTGTAAATTCTTCGTAAGTCAAGACCGAGTCCCCAATGACTCTGTTGAGGTGAAATTTGACCGATTTGACTACTGCTTCCCATTTTCCGCCGAAGTGAGATGCCGCTGGAATTAAAATTCATTCGGTGCCTTGAGTGGCGAGAGAAGCCGAGAGAAGGTGATGCTCTTTCGAGGCTTGATTAAAGAGTTGCCGTAGTTGCTTGTCCGCTCCCACTAGAGATGTGCCTCTGTCGCTGCTGAGTGTCGAGCAGATTCCACGTCGACCCGTGAACCGCTTGTACGCAGCGACAAATGCGTCCGATGTATAATCCGTCACAAGCTCTAGGTGAACCGCTGAAGTAAAGAAACACACGAAAACCGAGATGTAGCCTTTGTATGATTTCGCCGCTCACCCTCTCCACGTCTTGATTGTGCATGGACCAGCGTAGTCTACGCTGGCATGAAAAAAGGGACGAGATGGTGTTATCCGTAATGCGGGAAGCTGAGCCATCAGCTGTTTTGCCCACTCTCCACACTGTCAAGCACACGTCACGTATTTGTAAATCCGCGAGCGTACTGACGATCTTCCGCCGATTACCCAATATCTTTACCGAAGATTTGCAAGTGTGAGTTGTGTTCCGCCGTGAAATGTCCGTCTGTGTGCATCATCGATGATGAGCGTCGTGAGGGAAGATACTCGTGGTGAGATTCCCGGTAGTTTCTCCTCAGGACTAAAATCCGAGAATATTAACCAACCTCCGATGCAAAAATGTCCCTAGTATCCACAAAGGGTGTTAACCTTGAGATTGGGTCCAACGAGGGGATGTTGAGACCGTCTATTAGAATCTTGATGATAGAACCGAAGAATTCTTTTTGAGTGACCCTCAGCCAGAAGATTCAAGCTCCCTTAATATCTTGTGTATCAAGAACTAAAGACTCGAACGTTCCTTGTCTTTTAAAACGACGTATCACGCGAAAGACTGATGCTGTTATCTGTACAAGTTTTTATAACCTTGAGTATAGTTCTATTAGATGCCATGTCGTTTTCTTGATCGTAACCGTTGATACTGTTGTAGTTGGTTTTGCCTCAACCATGACATCCGCCGGAGTATCAACCGAAAATATAGGTCATTGCTCTGGTTGGTTGATCCGCCACGCCAGGCCGGTCCACCAGAGACGATGATAGATTAAATCCAAGATCGTGATGCCTCATGAGGCACAGTCTGCTGGGTTTTCCTTACCGTTTATGTGACACCACTGTCCTTAAGGTAACGTCGTTTGGAGCCTTGCAATCCGATTCCACACAAATTCCTTCTATCTTGACGGATGGCTGGTGACCCACGCGAGTGCCACCGTAAGTCAGTCCAGCAGTAGAGTTGTAGACTCTTTACTGCCAACATTCTTATTGCGTAGGCCATCAGTTGAGACAGCATAACTACCGCCGTGAGCTCCGACCTTGGTATTGTAAGCCGTTTTATCGGTGCGACCTTGGTTTTCACCCAGACGAGTGAAACCGTAGTCGGATGACCTTGATGTTCGATCCTGAGATATACGACAGTGCTCATAGCAAGTGTCGAGGCGTCCGCGAATCCGTAAAGCTGCATTACCGAGTCCGTGGTAGTGATTTACAGCCACCGAGGGATAACCAGTTGATCGAGTTGAGTAAGATCCTTGTGAAATTCTTGCCATTGATTAACAATAGCCGAGGTGAGTGGTTCATCTCTACTGACCTTCAAAAGCCATAGTTCTTGAATGAGAAGCTTGGCTCTGATTACGACCAGTGATACAAGTCCGAGAGGATCATACACTTGTAAGATCTCCGATAGCAACGTTCTTTTTGTAAAAGTTGCTGGGTTGTAATTTTTTGCCTTGTACCGTAGTGTATCTGAGAGAGGATGCCAACACATGCCGAGAACACTCACCACCGCATCTTTTAGGGAGACCGTAGTCTCTGAGCCGGCATGTAGATCCATTTCCTTCAGTAATTTTGGACAATTTGAGCTCAATTTTCGCAATGAAACGCTGTTCGCGTTGCATATGCCGATGAGGTCCGAGATGATTGGCTTGAGACCATCCCGTGTGCCCGAACCACCAAATATATCGTCCGTATAGCGACCTTGAGTGAGAGATGGTATAGCCAGAGGAAACCGATGTCCTTCATCTTCCATCAGTTGTTGCATTGCCCGTATAGAAAGCCATGGAGCACAGGTCAACCCGTATGTGACTGTGGTAAGCCGATAGGTGACGAGTTTGTCGTCCTCATCGAACCAGAGAATGCGCTGGTAATCCCAGTCGTCCCGATGTACCTCGATTTGACGGAACATTTTTTCAATGTCCATCCCAAAAATCCAACGCGATCGACGCAGCCAGAGCAGGACATCTGAAGCGTCAACCTGCAGTTTGCCGCCCGCATGAAGTATCTTGTAGAGAGACACACCCGTCGAACTGCGACTCAATCCGTTCAATACTACTCGGAGTTTTGTTGTCACACGATCTTCCTTGAGTACGCCATTATGGGGGAGATATACCGCCGCTGTTGTTCCCGAGCGGTCAATGACCGCCTCCATAAATTCCGTATACAGTTGCCAATGTGGTGATTCCGTAGACAACCGTTTAGTTATTTGTCGAAGGCAACGTAGTGCCGTCAGTTTACTTTCTCCGATTAACGACGGTAAATCCTTTAATGGCAACCGAACGATATAGCGACCGGTGATGTCCCTTGTGTGTGTGTTCTTCAAATGTTGTTTACATATCAAATCATCTGGATCCTATTCCAAGCCTGCCGTGGCCGGAATTTCTTCTTGTATCCAAAACCGTTTAAGTTGTTGACTTAGTTGATCATCCGCCACCTGCCGCTTCGCACAGCTGATAGCGATACTCGTTTTTGACGAGAGTTACTGTCCACCGGGCCAGATATGATCCATCCAAATTAGGTTTGATGTGCGATGAGTTGAGTGGAATCCGATTCGATGATTTGAGGCTCGATAATTTTTTCGTATGTACCCGCACCGATTAATGCATCGATAGGGCCTTGTTTGAGAAAACCCTTGTCGGAGAGGGTTAGATTTTCGAAGAGATCACGTGATTGTAATGCCGTAGAGAATAATGGTGGAGTGGTGGTGAGTTTCTTGAGTATATACGCTGAGAGTTGAACCGAGTATTCGTTGAATAACGATTGAACCATCATAGAGACCACGCCTTGAGTGACTCCTGTGTTACAGCCGCCAATGCCGATGATCGGTGCCGCCACCGATTTTCGTCATGAACGCAGTTTGTTCACCACCGCTTTCGAGATAAATAAGAGTTCGGATCCTGGATCGATCGGGATTCTGACCGGCTGAGAAAATTCGTGCATTTAGTTGATTGCCGTGACACGAGCAGTTGCCAGTAATACCGCTGGTGGTTGATTTTCCTGATAGTCCGTTGATTGAATAGCGATCGCTTTGAGAGTTAACCGATTCTGTGTGACGTGTGAAGACAAAGCGAGTCGTTTATCTTACTGGTGACTAGGTGTATCTGAGATGTTGGTTGGCTCCGTTCTCATGATCCATGTTAGAGAATTACCTTGAGTTGTAAAACTTTGTATTCGGTGATAAGTAATCCTTGAGTACGCCGATCATCCTTGAAATTTAATCGCGCTTCCCCGGTTTTGCCGTGGCCGAGTCCTCGGGAAGTTGTGCCGCCGTTGTCGTGAGTTTATTTGCATCTTGATTCGCGATCCATTAGTAACCGAAACCGTTCAAAAAACTCACCAGATTAAAGTTCGCGCTCGAGAGTTGTAAACCGATCCGCGAAGGAGTAATGTCCGAGCACTCGCAAGATAAACCTGACCGAACAGCGCAAAACAGTCCATTTCAGCGAAACACCGACGATTCGTGAGAAAAACCGGAAGCACTGTAAATCCGCGAAAGGATTGTCCGTATAATTGCGAACGTGAGATCAAGATTCGAGAGATTCTGAAAAATGCGAAAAATGCCGAGTCTTGTCGAGATAGTGACAAAAACGATGAAAACGCGAAATCGTGAGGATAAATACCGGAGTAGGATCAAGCTCGCTGTACAAACCGAACGAATGTATCGAGCTATCACGACGAAATAACTCGGAGAGAGTTGAATTCGAAAAATTCAAAATTAAAAAAAAAAAATTTTTGAAGAATCCGCACCGAGATTATTCCGAGAATCCGATTATCGTTGAGAATTGCCGAGATAAGGTTAAAAAAACATTCGAAAACGCGAACTCGAGCGTCACCTGTCACTTGAGTGTTTGTTTTGATCGCTCGCGGCACGCACTGAACCAAGGGTAAGTAGCGACTCGAGTGTTCCTTGATAATAAGATACCGCCCACGCGACTTACCACTTGAGATACCAACCGAATGAGTTACCGACCGCGAGAATTATCAAATGCCGTATTGATCGATAGACCAACCGTGATCCTCGAGATAGAGAGAGCGCGAGGCGAACTGCTCGAGGTGCGTCGAGTGCACGTGTATCGGCGAGGTTGTAAGGCTTTTCCCGTACGTGCGCACTAATGTAAACACTTTCAGCCTTTAACCAGTGTGCGAAGATCAGAAACCTGAACCCCGCACGAAAGAGTGAGAGAGCGAGACCATGATACACAGTTCGAGAAAAATCAAAAGCCTTTGTCCCTTGATGCTGACGTCCTTGATTTTAACTGAGAAACCCGGTTTTTCTCAGCACAAGACACACCGCATTTTTACCAAAAACTTTTACCGTTTCTCACACATGATCCGCCTCGAAGGACCAAAATGTTTGAGATAGCCTTGAGGATGTGTGAGGGATCTTTTTTTTCATTAAGGTGTGGAATAAATGTTCACAAGACGCGGGTGTTCCTACGTGAAGGAAAAAGATAGAAAATTTAGAGTGGATAGACCGGTGCTTTGAGAAAAACCTTGATTATTTCTTAGCCGTGTCAATTTCACGGAAATAAAACGACGAGAGACACACAGATAGAGAATACACGATTTGATATAACAGCCGAGATATTAATTCTAACGTTGATGTAGCCAAGATACGAGATAAACCGAACGTTCATGTAGCCGTACTTTCTTTGTGACCACCGGTACCGAACTGATTTTAATATGGCCGACTCATTAGAGAATCGACTATGATAGAGAAACAGAGGGGTTAACCGTGAGCGAGAAGAGGCCCGGTCATGCTCTGTCCAAGTGAACCGTCCAACCGAAAGACGGATGGCATAACCGATACCAAAACTCGATTGTATCCGCAACAGATACAGTTGTATACAGCGTGACCATTATAATGTGGACGGTATTTTTTTGAGGGTTTTGGAAGGTGATATCGGAGTTTTTCGGGTGCGGTTTTTGAATGGTTTTCGAAGCCCGATTTGAAAAAAAATACGGTGTGAATGTGATAATTATAGTTTTTACAGCAGAAAAATGGTTATGACGAGAAATAATGTCACGTTGATTTTTATTTTTGAAACATGAAGATTATTTAATTCTGAATACAAAGCGCTGGTGGAAATTTTTTTTTTTTACGCAGATCGCATGGAGAAAAAAAATGTTAAAGGTTGCATTTTAATGCGTTTTTATTCGAAAAGGTGGAATAGAACTGTGCCGCGTGAAGTTGCATCACATAAGCTCTACCTTGGCTCACGGCTGTCGAAGCTTATGTCACTCGGCCCGAAATGACAGTTGAACGAAATGACAGAGAGAAACGTATTTTCAGCTATCTCTCTCGCACCTATGCCAAGACATAGTGTTTGAAAAGTGATGTTGAAAAATATGAAAAAATGAAAAAAAAAATTAGAGCTGCGATATTATTTTAAAAAAGTGAAAATTGGATGAACAGTGAAATAATAGTATTGAGAGGAAGCGTAAAACGTGGAAAACAGTTTTACACATACTAAAAGTGTTGAAAGATGAATTGAAAACAATATTTTCTGAGAAATTTCGAAACATTTTCATTAGCTTTTAGAATTTCGAAAAAATTGATAAAAATATCAACATTCCATACAATTTTGATTTTTTTTTTAAATGTCTAGCTCGCGCAAGTTGAAAGATATGCTAAATTTGTTGGAAAGTATCATCTGAGGATAGTTTTTATTCTTGTTGGACAGAATTTCCGCAAGTTGCCAGCTGCAAACGTTACTTTAATTCAACTGTTTACCGCTTTTTCTAAAAACTTTTTCACTTGGTGTCAAATTTCAAGTTGTTCAACATTTTCGCAGCTCAAGTTGGCTTTTACCTTTCAGTATCGTTATAAGCACTTGTTTAGCTTGACTTTTTGTACACTTTGGCTCTGTACAAGCTTTGAACTTGCCATTTCCTGAGAAATTAAAAAGGTTCAAGCCATTCTAGCATTTACCGTTGGATTAAGGGATCATCACAGTGCGACCACCCGAAAAATAGTCGATTTTCGCTATCTTTTTTTGTAGTGTGTAACATTTTTTTATTTGCGTAAAATTGCGTGGAAAAAGATGTTGTCCCTTGTTGGCCAGGATTGCGACCGCAATTTTCATGTGAAACAAAAAATTGTAAATGATTTAGTAATCTGTAAGAAATCCGCTATGTTCTTATCGAGGTTTTTTTAGTAAAATTTTAAAAAATTGCGGTGGGTTGAATAAAAATTATCGAATTTAGCTTGTTTCGACAGTTTTTCGTTAAAAGAAGGATGATTTAAAAAAAAAAAAGCTTTCATAGAAGCATAACGAATGACGTGAAAAATGTTCTGTCAAAAATTCAAACGGATAGGTTGAAAACTCTTCTTTTGAGAGTGGCCACCGTTTTGAAAAACACCATTCCAAGAAAAACGCGTTTAATGTTAAACAATGAATGAAGACATTTTAAAAAATTTATTTTGTATTCTTTATCGGTGTTTTAATTTGTAAAAAAAAAATTAGACCGATTAGCTCATCCTATCCACCTAAAAAATAAATTGGCTCTTCTTCGAGCGTTCACACTGTGATGATCTCTTAATTTTCCAATGAAGACAAACCTTACTCTATTAGAGAGCAAAGTGGATGTAAATCCCGAAATACTTTTTCGTGATAAAATCTGAAATGCATGATAAAATCAGAACCTAGCTTAAAATTATAATATGCGGAGAAAGAATAGATAAAGAGCTCGCTTGGTATAGCTCGACGTTTACATGCTTTGTTCGATGTTTTCGCAGTCGAAATGAATAATAGTAATTATAAATTATTATAAATTTTGATATGCCAAATCGATTGATGCATGTTAAAATCCGAAGTTAATTTTGCTTGGAATTATAACAAGCGGAGAAAAAATGAAGGGCTCTCTTGGTGACTTTTTTTTCAATTTCTTCTCGAAATTGCCTCCAAATCAGATAATTTTTACAGCGACTTTTTGCCATTTTTACTTGACTTGTCAACTTGTTGTCTGCTTGTGGTCGACTTGCTGTCGACATGTTGTCGACTTGTTGTCGACTAAATGTCGATAATGTTTATTTTTATGTTTATGTCGATTTTGGTTTATGTTCATGTTTATTATGATACTCTGATTATTATATTTATGTTTATGTCGACTTGTTGTCGACTTGTTATCGACTAGTTGTCGATAATATTTATGTTTATGTTGAGGATGTTCTGCTGGCATTTTTGAAAAATTAAAAAATGCAGGAATTCAATGAAATTTTTTTCTAAGGTTCTTCAATGTGTTAGAAAACCCTATGCAAAATTTTAAAATTATTTGCCACCGCATAAAAAAGTTATAATTTTTTTAAAACCGACGTTTAACCCGTGTTCTTACGGGGAAATCACAAAATCGTGGGGAACTTTTTTGAAAATTGTTCGAATTTAATGAAACTCCGGATATGGGTAGAAAATTACTCAACGGACAAACGGTATATTTTTATACAACGGTTAAGTCAATAATTAGGACTAAAATTAATAAGAATTGCCTTTGAGTGCAATTTCTGCGCGCGCAGTCGGCCCGGTCACCAACGTCGCAACTGCTCTAGGGAGATACGAGCGCGCCAAATACGAACCATCGCGATACAAATCGATGTCGCGTTCCGTGTGAACGTTAATCGGGTTTAAATGATTAAAAAAAATTGATTTTATGTTTTTTTGCCCTATTCGAAAAAAATATGCCGTCATCGGAGAAAAGCTCATTAGGCAAATTTCAGGGTAATTTTTTTATTTATTTTTTTTTTCTACAAAAAGACCACCTGGATTTCGAATATTTTTTTCCTGATAGAGGAAAGGACGCAACTCCACAGGATTTTTTTAAGATAGAGAGGGCATCAGTAACAAGGGAAACATTTTTTTTTTGTCAATTTTATGTTTTTTCTTTTTATCTTTATCAATGGTCCGATGACAGCATATTTTTTTTTCAAAAAGGGAAACAAAAATAGAGAATTCAATTCGATCATCGATGACATCGTGACTAGTGAAATGAGGTTATGTGTGCACAAAATTCTTCGCTCGTTCATAACCCATACAAACAGCATATATTCGTCATGTATACGTCCATGATATGCACGGATACAGTATCGTTGGTGAGTCAGTGCTGCCAACTTGTATCACCAAAATTGTCTAGCAAGCAATGCTGCCGCTGTTCCCAAGCGAATTTATTTTTTCAAAATAATTGCCAAACCAATTTCTAAAAAAAATTAAATAATTTTTATGGGAAGTAATGACAATAATAATGTAAGCTTATGCGTCATCAAGTTCGGCTTGGTCGGTTGTCGACTCGTGCGTAAGAGTCAGTATGTAATAAGACTCCGAGCGGTTAGCATCGATGTTATCGTACAGATGTACACAAAGGTTTGCTATCGGCAATCGTATCGATTCAGGTTAGTTTAAATTTATTCATCCACTGTAATATCTTTGGCTTTTGCTATATTGTACATATTGTTAATATTACAGTTGATTACTACATCATACGTGTGCTGATTTGAACCTCAACCTCCCTCCATCCAAGTCCTCAAACAGTGACTTACATATATTATTTAAAAAATTATAACATCCCATAAGTCACCGAATATAATTTTAATAAGGAATTGAAAAACTTATTTTTTCGTGATCAGGGATTGGAACACTGACGAAATATCTGCCCCTCTCATGCCGCACAACCCCCGCTTACAATACCAGCAGTGCATCCTTAATGTGGATTTATGTTTATGTTTATGTTTATTATGTTATGTATATTATTATTATTTTATGTATATTATTATATTTATGTTTATGTCGACTTGTGGTCGACTTGGCGCCAACTTATTCTTTTATGTGATTGATATTCCATGTGCTTGGGGGTCATTTTTGCTAGTCACATCACGAGACATATCCTCGTGGCGCAGTCAAATTTCGCTCACCTTATCAACTCGGCCAAATTGAAAATGTGAGAATTGAAAATTATTTATCGCCCTGATTCTGTAAATACTACACAAATCAAGAATATTTTTTCGGACCGGGTCCTATGATTTGGACGGTCGAAACGGAATAAAATAAAGATATACATTACGCTTCAACGAAACGAGAGAACATTAAGCTCGATTCGACCATGCAAGTAGCATTGCGGATATCGAGACTAGCATAAGCGGATAGTAAAATTTATTTTTCATGGTGCATTTGATAGTTTTGAAAAATTCAAATAACAATCTCTCGCCCCCGTCGAATTTCATTGATGCCACACAATCTCGCGAAAGGGCTGCTTTATATTTGATGTTAGGAAATGCGACAAAAATAGTTATTGGGTCTATCTCAACCTCGTGATATTTTATAATTTTTCGTGCCATACTCGCCATTTGTTTCACCTATTGAGGTGTCCAAATGTGAATATCGAGATCGGGCTGCTCGTAATCCGATGTTAGGAAATAAAACGAGCATGAACTTCGGGTCCATCTGATCCCTGACATTATTTTATAATTTTCCGCGCCATACTTGCTAATTGTTTCACCTCTTTAGGTGTCCGAATGTGAATCCCGAGATTGGGCCGCTCGTAATCCGATGTTAATAAATAAAACAAACATAGGTTTTCGGTCTATCTGATCCCTGACATTACTTTATAATTTTTCGTGCCGTTCTCGCCATTTGTTTAACCTCTTAAGGTGTCCAAATGTGAATCTCGAGATCGTGCTACTTGCTATTCGATGTTAGGAAATGGAAAAAACATAGCTTTTGGGTCTATCTGATCCCTAACATTATTATACAATTTTTCGTGCTATTCTCGTTATTTGTTTCACCACGTAAGGTGTCCAAATGTGAATCTCGAGATCGTGCTGCTTGCTATTCGATGTTAGGAAATAAAACAAACATAGCTTTCGGTTCCATCTGATCCCTGACATTATTTCATAATTTTTCGTGCCATTCTCGCCATTTGTTTCACCTCTTAATGTGTCCAAATGTGAATCCCGAGATCAGGCTGTGTTCAAGAATGAGAAAAAGTTACCGGGTGACACGGTCAAGTTTCGGGCCCTGCGAGCGAGCGGGTCGGGTCACGTTTTTCCGTCGATGGCGCCACGTACTGGGCCACAATTTAACGGGCAATTGATACATGCGGGGGGGTCCTTCTCATCGATCGCCATGATTGATTTGCTAGTCTTTGTCCAACACGGGAATAGATCAGACGCGTGTCGCGCTATACTTGGCTGTTGATTGGGCTTTTCGCTATTATTACGGGTTTGAGATTAAAACGACGGGTTCAGCTCAGTTCAGGAAAACTCAGACTTCGGTGGGCAACATCCCGGGTTCAATATATTTACGATTCCTCCGATATCTCGGGATTCTCGGCGCGGCACGTGTCATTCTCGGTACACGGATTTTCTCGTACATTCTGAAAACGTGCTCTGCGAGCCACGTTTTCACTAGGGACATTTCCATCGGGACATACATTCATCGATTTTCACTGTAATTATATCTAGCAATTAAAATATATATATGATTTTGTTATATTTTTCCACGATCGAGCTCGCGTCTGCATTATTTTTTTTTGGATCCACCTACACCAGATCCCTTCACAAACAGGCTGCTAGTAATCTGATGCTAGGAAAGTAAACAAGCATGGACTTTGGTTCCATCTGATCCCTGACATTATTTTATAATTTTTCGTGCTATTTTTGTCTTTTGTTTCACTTCTTAAGGTGTCCAAATGTGAATCTAGAGATCGGGCTGCTTGCTATTAGATGTTAGGAGATGAAACAAACGTAGCTTTTGGTTCCATCTGATCTCTGACATTATTATATAATTATTCGTCCTATTCTTGCCATTTGTTTAACCTGTTAAGGTGTTGAAATGTAAATCTCGAGATCGTGCTACTTACTATCCGATGTTAGGAAATGAAACAAACATAGCTTTTAGGTCTATCTGATCTCTGACATTATTTTATAATTTTTCGTGCCATTCTCGCTATTTGTTTCACCTCTTAATGTGTCCGAATGTGAATCTCGAGATCAGGCTGCTCGTAATCTGATGCTAGGAAAGTAAACAAGCATAGACTTTGGTTCCATCTGATCCCTGACATTATTTTATAATTTTTCGTGCTATTCTTGTCTTTTGTTTCACCTCCTAAGGTGTCCAAATGTGAATCTAGAAATCGGGCTGCTTGCTATTCGATGTTAGGAAATGAAACAAACGTAGCTTTTGTTTTTATCCGATCTCTGACATTATTTCATAATTTTTCGTGCTATTCTTGCCATTTGTTTAACCTGTTAAGGTGTTGAAATGGGAATCTCGAGATCGCGCTACTTACTATTCGATGTTAGGAAATGAAACAAACATGGCTTTTGGGTCTATCTTATCCCTACCATTATTATACAATTTTTCGTGCTATTCTCGCTATTTGTTTCACCTCGTAAGGTGTCCAAATGTGAATCTCGAGATCGTGCTGCTTGCTATTCGATGTTAGGAAATGTAATCAGCATGGCTTTTGGTTCCATCTGATCCCTGACATTATTTTATAATTTTTCGTGTCATTCTTGCCATTTGTTTCACCTCGTAAGGTGTCGAAATGTGAATCTTGAGATCAGGCTGCTCGTAATCTGATGGTACGAAATTAAACAAGCATGGACTTTGGTTCCATCTGATCTCTGACATTATTTTATAATTTTTCGTGCCATTCTTGTCTTTTGTTTCACCTCTTAAGGTGTCTAAATGTGAATCTAGAGATCGGGCTGCTTGCTATTCGTTGTTAGGAAATAAAACAAACATAGCTTTTGGGTCTATCTGATCCCTTACATTATTATAAAATTTTTCGTGCTATTCTCGCTATTTGTTTCACCTCGTAAAGTGTCCAAATGTGAATCTCGAGATCGGGCTGCTTGCTATTCGATGTTAGGAAATAAAAAAAAAACATAGCTTTTGGTTCCATTAAATCCCTGACATTATTTTATAATTTTTTGTGCCATTCTCGCCATTTGTATCACCTCGTAAGGTGTTCAAATGTGAATCTCGAGATCGAGCTGCTCGTAATCTGATGGTACGAAATGAAGCAAGCATGGACTTTGGTTTCATCTGATCCATGACATTATTTTTCAATTTTTCGTGCCGTACGCGCCATTTGTTTCACCTCTTTAGGTGTCCGAATGTGAATCTCGAGATCGTGCTACTTGCTATTCGATGTTAGGAAATGAAACAAACGTAGCTTTTGGTTCCATCCAATCATTATCTTATAATTTTTTATAATTTTTTTTAACATTATTTAATAATTTTTTAATATTTTTTTATAGTTTCATCATTTATAATTTATATATTTATAATTTTTTAATAATTTTTTATAACATTATTTTATAATTTTTGTGCCATTCTTGCCATTTGTTTCACCTTGTAAGGTGTCCAAATGTGAATCTTGAGATTGGACTGCTCGTAATCTGATGGTACGAAATTAATTGGGTTCGCAGTGGAAGATGATTTTTAAAGTGAATACTTCTTATGCGACTACATTAGGCCCCACCCCCAGCCGCCTTGTTCCACCGGATAAAAGAATGAAGGAATAGAAGAAGAGAGAGAAAGAGAGAGAATGATGCGTGAGCAAGCCAGAGAGCGATAGATCCATAGCATGCCCGCGTGTACGTGTTTTATATGTATTAGGACAGCAGCGCGCATGCGCGTCGTTCTATCCGTTGTGTGTGAGTCCACATCCATGCGTGAGTTCACACCGTCTTCGCTTCGTGCCGAGTTTAAGCTTCTGTTTTGTGTTGTGTTTGCATATATTACATATTATACTGTCACGTCCGGAGACGGTAGGAAAATCGAGTCAAGCGTCGAGCGGTAAACGCTTACTCTGTTATTACCCGGATGGATAATAGGTAGTGGGAAAGTATGCTGATAGACCTAGAAGTCTTGTTATTCGGACTAGGAATAAATGAATTTGTTATTTAGGGATATGTCAAAGGGATTTAGGATTCTTTAACATAAAATTAATTCTTCTGTAGCAATCCTACAAGACGAGCAACAATTATCTAGGATGTCTTGTATGCTCGAATTATAGTTTTGAGAGTTTAATATAGGATATTCTCGTAATAGTGCAAAGGGATCTAGGATTGTTTACACACTTGAAGTGAATCTACTAAGGGCAAAGGTTATAAAATGAGCAACAATTATCTAGGATGTCTTGCAAACTCAAATTATAGTTATATTGAACCAATGCAGTTACATAAGATATTATAACGATTGTAAATGTACCTTAACGGAGAGGTGTCGACGTTTATAACTTGATTCGATGATTCGATATTATGTTAGTTCGATGAACTCGCACAATTTTCGTAAACTTATAGATTAATTCCTTTTGATAAACACTTGTTCGATGAACTTTAATAATATTGGTAGTTTATATAAACTGAGCAACTCTACACGGAGTCAGTGGTGTAAATCAATCTTTGGTAAATATAACTTGTAAAACTTCTGATAATTCTTATAATATGAGCCCGGAACTGCGCTTCTGACGCGACTGTGGTTATGACGGAACTGGTTTTTGGGCAAAAGGGCCTTTTATAAGATCGGAATCTGAATAAATGGAAGGGATTTGAGTTTTCAAATATGGTCATAGAGGTGTAGCTTATCTCCTGCTGAGATGGATTATCTGTATTTTTGAAAGAGTGGGGTTAAGTGAATCGTGGGAGGTGGGGTTTATAATTTTAGGCATCGCCGCTTTTGGTGCTTTCAACTAGTTTCTATTTCTTGGGCAGCAATAAAAATCAGATTTTACGACTTGTCATCCGAGTGTCATAGGGCTCCTGGCCATCTCTATGGTTGCACTCGGAGCTTGGTCGGAAAATTCTTATTACTGCTCTCATGCCGAGGTCCCATACAGGTCCATTTATGTGGGGGTGGGGGAACACGTGCGCTCTGTGGCTAATATGTAACATTGCATCTTGTGTGTGGTGTGTGTGAATGAACAGATAGCGGTAGAGTGAGAGAGAGAAAGAAAGTGCGTGTGGCGTTTTCGAATTTGGGCATCAGCGTGCTCGACTTCTTCTACAGTTCCTGGAAATTCTTTTCCAGAGCGGCAATGAAGATATTATTAGGGTCTCTTACCCACGTGTCTTAGGAACGCTTAGCGGCTTCCTTTATTGTAACACTTGTGGCTCTTGACGAAAACATTCTCATGCTGAGAAGTGTCAAGCAGGCCTATGCATGTGTACATATATATATTGACGCGTGGCTATGTAATAATTTTTATAGCTTAGTGCTGCACCTGCGGTTCACAGTTTGTTTCGAGAAAAACGAACTATGACTTCAAAAGAACTTGTCGCATAAATTTGGAAGTTTATTGCTTCCCACATGCAGAGTTATTACGAAAATCTAGGCGTGTGAAAAGTTCTAAAGATGCACGTTTTTTGTTTGAAGTTCGTGTGGGTCTCGACTTATTTTTAAAAACGGAAAATAAAATTAAGAAAAAGGAATTTTTAAATTGTAACGTTGTACGTGACAGCCCTTAGCAATAGGCGGTTCTCAAGTTTTAGCCGATATGCTAGCAGACCTTGTGCATTACCGTAATGAATCGATAATTCTCGCAGGTGATTTTAATGTCAATTTTTCATTGCCACAGGCCGAATCACTCCATCAATTTTTAGAAATAAATATTTCTCGTTAAAAATGATCAACGGCAGGAATGATCCGACCACTAAAGGCCGTTCAACGATAGATGCTGTATGTGCAAAAAATATCGACAAAATAGATCTGAAGCATTTTATGTCATATTTGAGTTATCATAATCCAATTTTTGGTATTGTAGAATTAGACGACTCTATAAATAATAGACACGAGAGCAATGAAAATAGTATAGAGTAAGAGAACAGAATTAATTTATCCCAATTTTTTACTTACAGATACATATACTGATACAAATAAAATTGATTTCATATCGATAACTAATTCCTACTTCTTTGCTCACCCTATCAATTCTTTCTGCCCCCCCCTCCCCCCCCCCACCCCCTCTATACAAATAAAATTTTTAACGCCAACGTCAACACGAAGTACGAAGACACAGTAAATTCAGCTGTAAACTCATACATACAACGGATAGAACAGTGTGAAATAAGGACAATCCTGTCATTTCGTGTTTTCATGCATGTCAATCTATCCTCTTTCCCTCTCACTATTCTTTCATCTGATGAGAATATAACATGCAATAAGCGAGTTCCGTCGATCACATATGAGTATTCACTTCTGACGCGCGTACCGTGTGTACACGCACCCGTTTTTTTTTTTATCGCGGTTAACCATGCTTGTTCCCTACTGCCGCAATAGATTAAATCCATCACGACAAGGGCATCGCAATTAATGAAATATCGAGTGGATCGGAACCTTGTAATCGGACACTTGGATTTTATTTTGCTCAGTGAGCATTGTAGGACATTTGGTCGTAATTTTTGTCATGTGTAGTAAATCACGAATGCTCACAATTCCCGCTAAAATATACTTCGCAATGGCAAAACAACCACCAACAGCGTTTATTTTCGATTGTTGATTTTTTCAAAATAATTTTTAAGCTATCAAACCCTTTTTTCACATTTATTTTGTTGTCTAAAGCCCTAGTCCAATCATTTCAACCGTGGTGCCGGACCTATTTCGATTATAAGTCACACAATTCGATTATAAGTGACAAAAAGTCGACCACAAGTCGATAACAAGTCGACAACGAGTCGACAACAAGTCGACAACAAGCCGCTCACAAGTCGACAACAGATCGACAACAAGTTGACAATACGTTAACCGCAAGTCGACAAGAATACAAACTATCCCCAGATGATACTCTTGAACAAATTTAGACTGATATCGTTCAACTTTCGCGAGCTGGACATCGGAAAAAAAATCAAAATTGTATCAAATGTTGATAATTTTATCAATCTTTTCGAAATTCTAAATGTTGATGAAAATGTTTCGAAATTTCTCGGAAAAATATTAAATTTATCTGTTAACACTTAATATTTGTAAAATTGTTTTCCACTTTTTACGCTTTCTCTCAATACTATTATTTCACTTTTCATCTAATTTTCACTTTTTTAAATAATATCGCAGCTCTAATTTTTTTTTTCATTTTTTCATATTTTTCAACATCACTTTTCAAACACTACGGCTTCGCATGGGTGCGAGAGAGATAGCTGATAATACATTTCTCTCTGTCATTTCGTTCAACTGTCATTTCGGGCCAAGCGACATAAGCCTCGACAGCCGTGAGCCAAGGCAGAGCTTATGTGATGCAACTTCACGCGGCACAGTTCTATTCGACCTTTTCGAATAAAAACGCATTAAAATGCAACTTTTAACATTTTTTTTTCTCCATGCGATCTGCTTAAAAAAAAATTTTCCACCAGCGCTTTGTATTCAGAATTAAATAATCTTCATGCTTCAAAAATGAAAATCAACTTGACATTATTTCTCGTCATAACCATTTTTCTGCTGTAAAAACTATAATCATCACATTCACACCGTATTTTTTTTCAAATCGGGCTTCGAAAACCATTCAAAAACCGCACCCGAAAAACCCAGATATCACCTCCCAAAACCCTCAAAAAAATACCGTCCACATTATAATGGTCACGCTGTATAGGTGGAGCTGTAGTTTGGTAGAGTCGTAATTTGGCATTCGTAATTTGGAAGCCACAGGTGTCTGACCCCTTGGGCTATTTTTCCTGGATCAATTTTTTTCTCATACATGCAAAAAAGCTTAACTTTTCCCCTCTATGGGCTATTTTTTAATTCAGTAGCGCGTCAGCATCGATAAATTGGTTTTATAACCGATTAAAAGGAAGATAATTTTTGAGTGGATTAAAAAGAAGATATTTCCTCATCCAGTTGACAACATTTTTTTTTTTTTATTTGTTTTATCACGATTTCGACTTTTTCGAAATTTTACACTAGCTGACAAATTTAAAAGACAATTCCACGGATTCGTATTATTCACAATCATTCCAAGGCTGCTCGTGTTTAAAAAGAAGAATCCCCTTAGCGTTCCAGCCCATTCCACTTAGCGGTTTTCCATCATGGAAAAAAATTCCGGAGTTTCCATGCACGATGTAGAGAAAATCCATTCCGTTGATTTGTTTAAATTTTATCCTCTATATTCGCCTCCATGTTAGCACCTTTTAGCTTCGGACGAGTAATCAATTTATTTCATAAAGAACCTGATCTATCAAGGGTAGAAAATCCAGACTTGCATACAGTTGTTGTGCCCGCGAATTTCGTCACGTGGGGATGGAATCGTTGAGGACGGGTTTGTGGGTGATTGTCAAGGTTGTGTAAATCTCCAACTCGAGTATTACAAAATTACGGTCTAGTTTATTAGATGATGATAAAGTATTTGTTACAATGTAGATCTTTATTATTTTGCCTTGAGACGGACTGACTGCAATTTGACCATAGCTTCCGTTAAAGACAGCTCGCTTAACCGCTTCACGGGTGGACCCAAAATCAACGTTTTGTGCTAAAACTAGTGAGAGCAAATAATTTCGTCTTCAACATGAAACCTTTACAATATGTGATTTTTTGGGTCACTGATTACAAATCTCAACTCAGAATGTGAAAATGCAAAATGGCAGATCCAATATGGCGGACCGGAATTCAAAAATTCACTTGATTCTAATGAAACTCGGTACTCGGGGGTATTTAAGGTCACTGATTACGAATCTCAACTCGAAATTTCAAAATTCAGATTGGCGGATCGAATATGGCGGACCGGAATTCAGAAATTCACTCGATTCTAATAAAACTCGGTACTCGGAGGTTCTCGAGGTCACTGATTACGAATTGCAACTCTAAATTTAAAAAAATCAAAATAGTAGATCCAATATGGTGGCATCGACTGACTAACGGTATCCTATTATGACCATCACTTCCGCTATTGGCTGGTGATATATAACCACGACCCCAGAGTGCACCACGGGGAGGCTGCGGTAGGATTTTACACTTCGTTAAAAAAATTTTTTTTTTTATTTTTTTTTTAATTTTTAATTTTTTGTTTAATTTTTAATTTGTACTTTTTTTCAATTTTTAATTTTAAAATCTGCGGTTTTCGTGCATGTGTTGTAGAAAATTGATAAAAAATCTGTTAGATGCAAAATAAAAAAAAAACTATAAAATCCTGCCGCCGCCTTCCCGTGACGCACTCTGGAGTCGTGGTTATACCTATATCACTAGCTTATTAGCTAGTGATATACCTTCGTTATTACGAAGGTGACAGTCATAATGGAATATCGGTAGTCAGTCGATGTCACTATATTAAATCCGCCATTTATAATTTTTGAATTTCGAGTTATGATTCGTAATCAGTGGCCTCGAAAACGCCCGAGTACCGAGTTTCATTAGAATCAAGTGAGATTTTGAATTTCGGTCCGCCATATTGGATCCGTTATTTTAAATTTTGGAATTTCGAGTTGAGATTCGTAATCGGTGACCTCAGAAACCCCCGTGTACCGAGTTTCATTAGAATCGAGTGAGATTTTGAATTTCGGTCCACCATATTGGATCCGCCATTTCAAATTTCCGAATTTCAAGGTCCGAATCGTGATCAGTGATCCAAAAAACATAGGAAGACCAAGTTTGATGCAAATCCGTTTAAAACTGACCGAGATATTGACGGTGCACATATATGTGCTTTACCAGTTGTGGCACTTTTTTGCACATATACGTGCTCTTACGAGTGAACCGGTTAATTGAACAACTCCGTTACCAACAGAAGACAGCGTTTTTATATCATTACTAAACTGATAGTTCAATGGCTTTTTTCTTAATTTACGGAACGATGGAATCGAAAATAACTCCAAATGATGAAATCGGGGCACAATACAGTGTTGTTTTTCGGTTCTTGAGTTTTTGGAAATTTAAAAAAAAAATTAAATTATTTAATCATATTAAAAAATTGAAAATATTGTAGAATTATTTGTACTCATTAATTGAAAGTACATAGTAATTGTATTATTACTTTCAATAATAGTTATAACAGTCTACTAATCAAAAATATTGTATTCTTTATAAATTTATTAACATGTTAATTCCACGGAATGATATCCATTATTTAATAATGGTGAAGGACGAATATATTTAAGCTATCAACCACTTTTGATTCAGCTGCATACTCGCAATGCAAAACTCTAAAAGTGTACTGGATCTCGATCGGTCAATTGTCTTGCTATCGCTGCATCATGAAACACTTTAGTCACTCCAGTGCCTCAAACGTTGAAGTGCGTTACGCCTGCAAAATTGCAACCTTTAATCTGAAAATTGTATCTTTAACCGGGGCGTCGACAGGGAAAAGTCATGTCAAACTGTAAGTTGGGCATTTCTGGAGACTAGCTAGTTAGGCACACCAAGGACATGGTTCCCAGCGCCAAATAGTGGCTGGTGGCATATAATTATCTGCAATTACGCTGTCATACTCCCGTAATTGGTATCAGAGAGAGAAACTGACTTGACAGAAGATTTAGAAACATCACGATGCAGACGCGATAACGTTAAGTTTTCAGTCGTATAACATTTGGATCTACTCAAAATTCTGCGATAATTCTGTTCCTCGGAGAGATTTTATCTGATGTAAGCTCGCAGAATTTTCATCGTGTATGAAAGTGGGACCATTCTTTTATTCGGAACTCAACTTTCATTTTTGGTAGCTGTGAACATCTCAAGCTGATTTTGAAACTGCACTCTTATGATAATTATGCGTTTTTCATGGCCCAATTGAACTGAAGCTTGGATGAGCGCGCTCATACAGTACGATTAAACGGTAACTCGGTATGATAATGGTACGAGAGATGATACAATTGTGAATTGTCTGCGACCCCTCATTACGTCACCAGATTCGTTCCTAAGAGAACGAGTCATAAAGACGTAAGCTTAGAAGTATGATGATTTCTACCCACATTCGGAAACGCCTTTTGACCAATCAAATTATTTGCCCAATAGTAGGGTAGTCAGTTCAGTGGTGTAGAGCGATCCGCTTTATGTTTTTACCATTTTGTTCTAGGTTTACCGCATTTACAAGGACTCCTCGATCGGAAATCCAATAAGTATTGCTGTAATGAAGATAGTCACAGTTGAACAAACATTTGGTACGAAAGATAGTGAAATTGATGGAATATCTGCTGCAGAGATGTTGAAAAAATTTTGTCAATGGCAGAAATTCAATAATCCTAACGAACCTTCAACCGAACACCATGACGTGGCGTTACTTTTAACCAGGTTTGTATCGAACACAATAATTGTTGGTACGCTTCCCGAATTGAGCCATGTTTTCTCTTTTTTATACATTTAATTAAAAAATTTTACGTTGGTATTGTATGGATCGTTGCCGACAACTATTGTCAGCTCCACTCGTATGCCCTCCAATATCCTCGAACCAAGTGATCTGAGCGTTAGGTTTATAATGGGGATATGAGTGTGGATATGATTCTTTTGCAGAGTTCATTGGATTCTCAATATAAATAAAGTACATATATACCCAATGATATATTGCGGAAAATTATCCTTTTACTTGTTAGGAGCCATAAAACTTTGAATTACATGATCGAAATGACAAATCATCAGGTCGCTCATCATCGGAGCTTTTTCCTACATAGACTGTTTACACGAGGCATTCGGTAGTTTTTTTTATTGTCCAATACAATCTCGTACTTATTTTACGTGTTGTTCGATTATTACACCAGACACACATTGTCGTGAACTTGGGAATTACTTCAGCCTATGACGGATGACTATGCGGTGTTGTTCGTAATGTTTCTCAATCTTCAAAAGGTTGCCATTGCTGTTAATACCGTCAGACCGGATATTCTTGAAGTCTACTTCATCACGATGGAGATATCTGGGTACATGCATAAAAGATTTTTGGAAGTTCTGCTAAGAAGCAGTACCCGTAGTTTCCCAGCTGTCATAATCACAGATAAACCTTATACCCGAATGGAGTTGGCCATTGGTGCGAACAAGAATTTCAAGAAATATAGATTTTATTCAATTTAGGCTATGCAGCACAGGCAGCATCAGTGACAATTACTTTTCGTACCAGTCTTAACAAGACATGACTCTTTTCAAACACCATGCATTGATTGTTCCTTTATTACCACATTCGAGTCACGAAACGGTACAGTGTTCGGTCTATGTTTTGTCTATAGGTATACAAATCGGAGAATGTACTTAACACTTTTCTAACTGAACATGGCTGATTCAGGACTTTAATGTTGAGCGGCTTTTGTCACATCATTGAATTTTGTACCGTAGTACTGCATAACCAAATTATTTTTTGCGCTTCTGATATCATCTGATAAAACAACAGATCGTCTTTTTCTGTACTCATCACTAGTCTGCTGCAATGATTAAAGCACCTTGGCGTTATTAATAAATGTTATAACTATTATTATTTTTTAAAATTTTTTTTTATTATTATTTTTTTTATTTATTTATTTTATTTATATATATATATTATGTATATTATACGTATTATATATATTATATATATTATTTAAATTATATATTATTTATTATATTTATTATTATTATTATTGTTGCGCACATACACGCACACACTTTTACCTTTTTAGAGAAATTGAATGTCTCGCTCTATCTCTCTCTCTCTCTCTCCCTCTCTCACTCTCTCTCAGTGGAGTTCAAGGCGACCTAGAGATTGGTTTCAACCTCGAGCATGTAGGATCAAGCTCTACGACAATTCTTTCGAAGGCGTTGCTCCTGCGTTTTGGAACAGTTTGCCAGCATCGGTGCGACAAGCGACGACAATTGGCACATTCAAAGAGCGACTCTGCGCACATTTTTTCACTGCAGTATAAATTTCTTCCTGCCCCTGCACTACCGCTGGTGGATCGAGTAGCTGGACGGTGGTCGCGGCGCTAGGATCTTTCAGCTTGCCTTTCATGCTGGCATTGGAATATTGTTATCTCTAACAAGTAAATAGCGGGCCGGAGCGTTAGACCTTTCAACCACACACGACGCTAGCCTCCCGGGCCAGCGCGTCTGTTTGTCGCAACCTTATCGTTGGTCATAAATCATTTCTTTTTGTGTGCTAAGGACCAGACTGCAATCTAGAAAAGGCCAAACATAAAATCTTAGAGGCGCCTATGATAGTGTCTCGCTGGTCCTCGGCACCTGAAGGAAAAACATCGAAATGCCCCTAACAGGTATTCTTCTGACCGAATTTATATAAGCATTTCCCTATCGCACTGACTGGTGCGTGAGCAGATGTAGCGCAGGGTGCTGCGGCAGATCTTTTTTCAAACCGCGATGAAATTGGGACGAAGAGGAGATTGAAAATATGGAAAAGCACGTTCGATTCGATACCCGAGCTCTAATTCACATGATGTATGCATGGGATTATGCGTACAGAGCCGCTCGCCGAGGCCGGTGGGAAGAAGTTGCACGTGATCGTGAGCGATTTAGATTAAGAATTGAAAAATGCGGCAAACTGATTGAATCTGTATTGAGGGAGAAAAAATTTAACGGAAAATGGTATACTGCTATGCGCCTTCGACGAGTTTCGTCCTGTTTCGAGCCCTCCCATTACCTTCGAGAGCGGATGATGCCATCTTGCATGTCTGAACACGCTTGAGCCTGCACAGTGTTTACATATTGTGACAAACCGCCGGAAAATGAGGCTTTGATGTTCATGGAATGCCGCTATGACGCGCTTAGTCGCGTTCTTGCTATCAACATGGACGGATATTCTGATGGCGTTCTCGGAGCCAAATATCCGTGGGAATTATCAAGGGGTGATCTTAAGAATATAACGAAGCCTATGATTTTAAAATATTTTAGTCGACCAATTCATATGTTTTATGATCGTTTACCCGAAAATCTTCGTGCAGACGCCGAAATTATGTCATATCTGCCTTGTATGGAACATTTGAATACGCCCCACATCATGACTCATATCGATGGCCCTGCACCCTCTGTACGGAATTGTCAAATGTGTCGCAGCAAAGTGTGGGCGGAGGAAGGTGTGGAAAATCCTATTGGGTCCTAGAATTGAGAGTTGGTGGGGGCTTGGAATTCGGAAGGCATATATAAGCTCAAGATGCACGCCTGAACTGGAACCGTTTACATGCAAGACAAGCAACGTGAGCTGAAAGAACGATTGCTCCTGCTTTTGAAAAATATTAAAGAAGTGAAAAATCTTATACGTTGGAGAGAGGATCTGGGATTCATCACAGACAGATTAAAAAATACATCAATAAGTCGAAATGGATTTCGCAAGTATCAACAAGGTGGGAATAATGGCGGAATTTTTGCCAACAAAGAAATTGGCTGAACTCTCCGTTCAGGCAGATCATCCGATCTCCGACCTGAGAATAGTCGAAACGAAATTCGGAAGGAGGATCGTGGCGGATATCACCAACGAATTCTCTGTATTCTTACCTGCAAGATTCGTGAAGGCGTTCGACGAGAATAAGGAAATATTCAAAGAGATGATTGACGCTGCGCATACAAATCAACTCTACATGAATTACTTCGGTGGGAAGTACAACAGCGTAGAATTCAAACGCATCTGACGCCATCAAACCATCAATCCATCGCGCCTACTATGGGGTCGTGACTCTACGCGAACGATGGTGGCAATAAAAAAAGCGTTTGAATCCATAAGTGCACATTGTTGAAAAAGTAAAAAAAAAAACATTATAGATGACGTGTGGTGCGAAATGTATAAGTTGGATTGAAACCAAATATGTAAAACAATTTCCTATGGTTTATTATATTACAAAAACACACATATATTTTTCGATAAAATGTTTTTATTTATTTCAAAAATCCTGCGTTTACACAATGCCTCATGTACCAGCTCCTTAAAGATTTCAAGTTTGCGTTGGCACAATTATATTTTGAGTCATGGGGATGATGAGAACATCCTTTATTGTTTGATATTTTCTGCAATGATGGACAATCGAGAGTTTCCATATCGACAATATGCGCCGACGAATCCGTGAATTGCGCTAACCATATCCTCTTCTCCAATCCCTTCACGTAGATGGTTCTAGCTTTTTTCAAGATAGCTCGAATTATTGTTCCGGTGGCATCATATAGTGTATAGCCTGCATTCCATCGTATTCCATGAAAATTTCGTTCGAGCCATGAATTCATCGTTTTGTACTTCGGTGGTAGAGAGTTACATAGCATTGGAGATTCGAAGATAGCGAGGCTGAATGCAATCTATTGACAGGAAAAGGTGTTTTCCCGTATGACTATGTCAATAGTTGGGATCGAGGGGCTATATACTTGGATTTTGGGTTGAAAATTCATCTCCTGCCTTGAAAATAGTTTTCGTTATGAACGAAAATTATATTTTGAAAAAAGGCCAAGAGGTGAGCTCGATGTTTAACAGAGAGCTACAGCAGAGAGCACAAGCATAGTTATTGAGCTCTCTTCTTTGTGCAAGTATTCACTAATTCTGTCTGTCTCTCTCTCTCTCTCTCTCTCTCTCTCTCTCTCTCTCTCTCTCTCTGTATCCATATCTTTTTCCATGCTCAAGAGTCTTTCTATAGGAACAATAGTGGGTATTTTTAATATTTTTCGATATATATCGAGTATGCAGGAATAGTACTGCGAGTAATTGCGATTTCCCGAGGAGCGTGAAATGCATCATCAGCAGAGCATCAACCGGCTGCATGCAGTCTTCGCTCAATGTTGCGAATCCCTTCTCCTTTCATTCAATGTTCTTTAGTAATATAATTTTAATATGTAAATATTTTACCCTGAAGGTTCATGAAACCTTATGAAAATTATTGCACCAATATTTACCGCTGATCGCACAGCGCGCTCATGTATTTCTCTTAGCTTGAAAATATTTCATTTATTGAACGAAAATCATTTTTTGGAAAAAAGAGCAGAGAGGGAAACTCAAAGCTCAACCGAGAGATATGGTTATTGAGCTCTCCCTTCTTTGGGCAAGTATTCGCTAACTCTCTCTATTTGTTTGTGAAGGGATCTGGTGTAGGCGGAACCCAAAAAAAATAATGCAGATGCGAACTCTATCGTGGAAAAATATAACAAAACTATATATATTTTAATTGTTAGATATAATTACAGTGAAAATCAAAAGTATGTATGTCCCGATGAAAATGTCCCTAGTAAAAACGTGGCTCGCAGAGCACGTTTTCAGAATGTACGAGAAAACACGTGTGCCGAGAATGACTCGTGCCGCGCCGAGAATCCCGAGATATCGGAGGAATCGTGAATATATTGAACCCGGGATGTTGCCCACCGAAAGTCTGAGTTTTTCTGAACTGATCTGAACCCGTCGTTTTAATCTCAAAACCGTAATAATAGCGAAAAGCCCAATTAACAGCCAAGTATAGCGCGACACGCGTCTGATCTATTCTCGTGTTGAACAATGACTAGCAAATCAATCATGGCGATCGATGAGAAGGACCCCCCGCATGTATCAATTTCCCGTTAAATTGTGCCCCGGTACGTGGCGCCATCGACGGAAAAACGCGACCTGACTCGCTTGCTCGCGTGACCCGAAACTCGACCGTGTCGCCGGTAACTTTTCCTCATTCCTGAACATTCCGCCCGCCATCGGCAGCAGCGCTGTCGATTGAAGATGCCGGAGAGTATACCGGAAGGACTGCCAGCTTGGCAATCGGCCGCTTCAGTGTTGATGTAGCCGTCCTGATGCTCACGACCCGTGTAAGTCCGTCGTCGCCCGGATGAAGTTCAATGACCCGCGCTAGCGGCCATTTTGTAGGAGGCAAGTTCTCGTTAGTTAGCAGGACCCGACCCGAATTTTGTTTGAAGGGTGATGCCACTTTGATATGGCCTGCTGCTGTTGAAGATATCCCGATGACCAGTGATCTCAGAAGCGTTGAAGCCTCGACTGGACGAGTTTCCAGCGCGTGAGTCTGACCGTATTGATTTCCTGTAGTGAGGGCTCTCGCACTGCCGTAAGTGCGTCCCCGATGAGGAAATGTCCAGGTGTAAGTACGGAGAGATCGTCCGGATCGTCCGACAGCGGTTCCAGCGGACGAGAGTTGAGAACGGCCTCAATCTGAACGAGAAGAGTCGTAAGTTCTTCAAACGTGAGGCTCGTCTCTCCAATCGTTCGCCGGAGATGATGTTTCACGGATTTTACAGCCGCTTCCCATTTACCGCCCATGTGAACAAGTAACCCGAGCAAGTGGTAACTGACCCATGAGTTGCTGAGCTTTGACGCCCCGTAAGCGAGCGCACCGTACGCACCGCAAGATGTATGACCGTACCAGAGCCCGACCTCCGATAATCCTGCAACTTCGCCCCAGTACGCCACAGTTAATTGCGTTCCCCCGTGAAACGTCTTCTGGTGAGCGTCTGCGATCAGAAGCTCGGTGAATGGTGAGTCCCGAGGCAGGATGACTGAATGCTTACTCTCAGGTTGTAAGTCTAAGTGCTTCAGCCATCCTCCCACTCGTAGAATGCCTTGAAAGTAGATGAAACCCGTAAGTCGCGTGATTGGATGCGATCTTGGAAGAACTTGTCCCGATGGAAGTATTCTGAGCTCTGATGAAAAGTATGCTCCCTGTATAGCTTTTACCCAATAAAGCCGTGAATTCTCCAGGTCTCTCGGTGAAACTGATTGTTTTCAAATTTATGTTGCTTCGACTGTTTATAATTGTTGCCACATGGTTTAACCAAGGCATAAATGAAAATTAAAAAAAAAAAAATTAATGCCCCGTATGGTTTGACTCCCGTCCTTCTCAGGTTTGTAAGCGCCTTGAAAAGTAGGGAGGTGATTCTCAACAACCGACTGAGCGAGGAATACCTGTGAATGAGATCGAATATTGGTGCAGGTTTTGTCGAGATCGTGAAGGTGAGGCCTGGCCGCTCTTCAAGCGTCTCTGAATCGTCGGTCCCGATGCAATGAGTTGGCCAATGGGATAAATATTTTGCTAACCAGTGAGGCCCGTCCCACCAAAGTTGAAATTGCTCGAGCTGAGGAATGGTTAGCCCACGTGAAGCACAATCTGCTGGATTGTCCCGTCCCGGAATGAATTTCCATTGGGCCCGTGGTAAGAGCTCTTGAATCGCTGAAACCCGATTCCGTACGAAATCTTTCCATCGAGATGGATGATTCGAAAGTCACGTGAGTGTGGCCATTGAATCCGTCCATAAATAAACCCGTGAATGACTGAGTTCCAATGTATTTTGTACGTAATGAGTGAGTTTCGCGAGCAGCACTGCTGCCGCGAGTTCCAGCCGTGGAATTGTAAGCCGTTTGATTGGCGCAACCCGTGTTTTTGAACATACCATTGAGACTTTCGTTGTATTTCCTGGACCCGTAACCCGCACGTACACGACAGCTCCCATCGCCAATTGTGAAGCATCGGAAAACCCGTGAAATTCGACTGATGCACCCGACGTAATGTTGATCCACCTCGGCACGGTGATAGTGCCAAGATGAGTTAATTCTTGCCGGAAGGCGACCCATGAGCTGACTCCTGCCGAAACAGGGTCGTCCCATGAAAGCTTCTCTAGCCATAGCCGTTGAAGCAGGATTTTTGCCCGAATGATCACCGGTGAAAGGAAACCCAACGGATCGTAAAGCTGAGCAATCTCCGACAGAATTACTCCCTTCGAAATCGTATTCCCGGCCGTGAAAGGGAGTGTCCTGAATTTGAATACGTCTGGCGTTGGAAGCCATGACAGTCCGAGTACTTTGGTCTCACCTTCGTCAATTGAGCGCAACACCTCCGTATTGGAACTTACCCTGACCTTTTGTAGTAGCCCGTCATGATTGGTTTGCCATTTGGCTAATGGAAAGCCACCCGCGTTGCGAATCCCGATGAGTTGTTGCGCCTGGGTGATGAGCTCAGTAACGTGATCAGCACCCCCGTCAATATCGTCCACGTATCGCCCCATTGTAAGAGGAGCGACCGCTTCTGGATATTTATCACCCTCATCCTCTACAAGTTGAAGAAGTACCCGTACCGCGACAAACGGAGCTGGTCTCGTTCCGTACGTGACCGTAGTCAGCTGATACGGAACGATGTTCCCAAGATCATCAGCCCAAAGTATCCGTTGAAGATCCCAATCATCCCGATGAACCTGGATTTGCCGAAACATCTTTGTGATATCTGTAGCAAAAATGAACCGATATCGCCGAACCCAAAGAAGAACGTCCGAAATATCCCGTTGCAACTTTGCCCCCGTGTGTAAAATGTCGTTTAGTGAAACCCCGGAGTCAGTATTGCTGGACCCGTTGAAGACAACACGGAGTTTTGTAGTTGTACTGCTTTCCTTCAATACTCCGTGGTGAGGAAGGTAATAAGCCCGGTCCTGAGAAATCGAACTTGTCGAGGCCCGTACCATATGTTGTGGGGCCTCGTATTCGCCGAGAAACGACTCGTAGAGTTCCCAATAGGTTGAATCCCGCAATAGTTTCCGTTGAAGTCGTTATACACATGCCAACGCCGTATTGTAGGACCCACCCAAGTGAACTGAGGTCGACTTGACCGGAAGCCGAACGACATAGTGACCCGTGATATCCCGAGAATGAGTGGAAACGAAATGAGACTCACACCCTTGCTCTTCCGGCGTGAGTTGAGAACCCGAATTGACAGCGACCTCCTCCTGCACCCAAAATCGCGAAAGGAGTTTGTTTGAATTCTGAAAACCATGATCCACTGCAACGTAATGAACGAGTGCAGCTGAAATATGTGTGTCAGTAACTGGCCCGAGAATAACCCAACCGAAAAGAGTATCCTGTGCAATGGGAGCCTCAGGAGGGCCCCGTTTGATCTGCGACCGAATAAATTGCCCATATACATCTGCACCCAGTATGAGATCGATTGATCCCGGAGAAGAAAAGTCGGGATCTGCTAACGTGAGCCCTTGCAGATAATCCCAATGTAAATGTGATAGGGTAAATGAAGGGAGAACCAGCATTAACTTGGAAAAAATGTGAGCTTTCAATGTGAGAAATTCCGATGAATGAATTGATTGAAGTGTACAAGTAACCATTCTGCGTGTCTGTCCCGATGAAGTTCCCCCGATCCCGATAATCGGAACGGAGGATGATTCCCGTCGCAGCTTAAGCTGATGAACTACGGCGTCCGAGATGAGTGAGACCTCGGACCCCATGTCGAGTAACATGCGTACCCGATGAGTTGACCCAGTGGAGTTGAGAGGTTAGCTTGACCCGTGGCTAAGAGGACTGCCGGCCTAGTAGCTCCCGAAGATAAACAAGCTAATGCCCCAATACCTCATTGTTGCGTGCCCGGCGTTTGAGATGGCGGCGCCTTGTCTGAAGATGATCCCGATGTTCCCGATGGCCCGTCCGGCTTCTGTGAACCCGATGTTGACGGCTCCCCGTACTTGGTCCACCCCACGTGGATCATGGTGTGGTGTTTGCGGTCGCACTCCTTGCACAGCGTTGTAATGTGGCAAGAACCTACGTTGTGCGAACCCAAACAATTGAAACAGAGCCGCAGTTTCGTGACTTCTGCCCGACGAGCCTCTGCCGACAACTGCCTGAACTTGGGACACGTGACGGTGTAATGTGGTTCCCGACAGTACGAGCACAGACTCTTATTTTCTCCCGTGGTCGTCAGGTGATCTGCCAAATTGTAATCTCGGGGGGGGGGGGGGGGGGGGGGCAGGGAGATTACGCTTTGGCATTTCCCAGACAAGCACCGATGCTCAAGTAGCCACGAGAGGAATGAAGGAGGCTTCAGCATAGGCGCCGCCTGCCCAAGCAAAGAAGGCCGAGAAAAATTGCTAAAAGAATATCATGATGCCCCCCTTGGGTGAGCACGTAGGCATTTCGGAAGTCTTTGAAAGTGTTCAGGAGTCTGTGGAAGTCCTTAGAATTCTTTAAAAGTCTTCAAAAGTCTGTGGAAGTCCTTGGAATTCGTCGGAAGTCTCTGTAAGTCTTTTGGAGGCTCTGGGAGTCTATGGAAGTCTTCGAAGAATTCCTCATAATACGCAATCGATAGTCTTTAGAAGTCTTTGAAAGGCTTTGAAAGTTTTTGAAAGTCTTCGGAAGTCTTCGGAAGTTTTTAAAAGTCTTCAGAAGTCTGTGGAAGTCCTTTGAATTCTTCGGAAGTTTCTGGTAGTCTTTTGGAGGCTCTGGGAGTCTCTGGAAGTCTTCGAAGAATTCCTCATAATACGCAATTTACTCATAATACGCAATACGTCTTTAGAAGTTTTTGGAAATGTTTGTAAGTTTTTGGAAGTCTTCGGAAGTCTTCGGAAGCCTTTGGAAATCTTTGAAAGTTTTTAGAAGTCTGTGGAAGTTTTTGGAATTCTTCGGAAGTCGTTGGAAGTCTTTTGGAGGCTTTGGGAGTCTCTGGAAGTCTTCGAAGAATTCCTCATAATACGCAATTGATAGTCTTTAGAAGTCTTCGGAAGTCTTTGAAAAACCCATCGCCGGTGGTTTTTATGAGCAAGAGCTACTTAGAGTTGAAAATCCCGATATTTATCTGATTGAACGAATATTGAAAACTTGTGGGGATAAAATGTTGGTAAAATGGTTGGGTTTCGAAAACGCCCACAATAGTTGGATCAGGAAATCTGATGTGTAATAAAATATTTTAACAAATGAACATTATTGATCTTTTCAATCGCCACCTTCTATCCCATCTCTCACAGGATTATTTTAATGGACAGGATTGTAATTAAGAAAAAGTCGGTTTCAATATATATATATTTTTAATAGATTTTTTCCTCCAGCGTATCAATTTTATTATTTCATATACAATGTATTCACAGTTTTCATACCATTCACAACCCAAATCTCGTGAAACGTTGAGAGGTTTCGCCGACTCTCACTGCTCGAAGATTTATGCTTCCATGTACATGTCTTCACTCGTCACATCGTAACCCCATGGTACAGTATCAGTAGACTTTGGGCACAGAATTCGTTTGTCATCCTGCCAGCTTAATGCTATTTTATTTTGCCTAACCATCTCTACGACATGTTTTAAACTGCGTATCATGTGCTGGGTCCTAATCAGGGTTTTACAATGAAATAAACACTTTTTATAGTCATCGAACGTGATGGTTTTTAAAGTCGCTTCTCTGACGCCCTTTGCACGTTTATTTTAAAGCTCATTACCTTGTACTTTATACGAGTATAACTCTGCCCTAAGCCCTATAAACTCGGTCATAATTTTACCATTATTTTCATCTTTCATCAGACCCAACACTTTTTTATTCGTAAGAGGCATTCCATAGGGATTATTTGTCGAGTAATCGGATGTATCAAATTGGTGTATGTCACGTCTCATGGATTCGTAGATATTTGGAGTCGTTACGTGATAGATTAGGCTGTCCGTATCTGTGTACAATAATTTTGCTTGCTCGCCGAATGTAATCTTCATATAGTCATAATGGAAACGGTATAAATAGATTTTAGACGGGTCAAGAATTTAAAATCCAGCATATATCGGTTTGTTGAATTTTACTTTAGCTTTGGTCAATTCTATTATAACCATATCGTTGTCGAATATGGTGCAGCTATGAACGGTAGCTCGAGCGATGAGAGCTCTCGCACCATACCACCCAAATTTTACGAATGAAAGAAACGTGTGAGCGAACGGTACGAACAAACGTCACCAGTCTCCAATCAATTCAATTTAATTTATAATCAAAATCTTTTTCTTCGAAAAATGTTTTTCCGGGCAAATTATTACGACACGAACGATCAACAAACGATTCCCGGTAGCTTTTATTTTTTCAAAGAGAAAATAGTAACATTTAATATCATGCCCCGTGAAAAACAAAAAAAAAATGTATGTGAGAAGAAGTAGCAGCGTTCGAACCTTCGTAAATGAAGGCAGTTATGTGTATTCAGAGACACGAGGCTTGATAGAGATAAGCACACATTAAGCGGAAAATAAGGAGAAGAGGCTTGCAAAATTGAGCAAAGACGGGACATGTTCCTGATGCACTTCACATATCTCGAGAAATCGCAATTACTCGCAGTACTATTCCTGCATACTCGATATACATCGAAAAATATTTAAAATGCCCACTATCGTTCCTATAGAAAGACTCTCGAGCATGGAAAAAGATATGGATACAGAAAGAGAGAGAGAGAGAGAGAGAGAGGGAGAGAGACAAACAGAATTAGTGAATACTCGCAGTACTATTCCTGCATACTCGATATACATCGAAAAATATCAAAAATGCCCACTATTGTTCCTATAGAAAGACTTTCGAGCATGGAAAAAGATATGGATACAGAAAGAGAGATAGAGAGAGAGAGAGGGGGAGAGAGACAAACAGAATTAGTGAATACTCGCACAAAGAAGAGAGCTCAATAACTATGCTTGTAATCTCTGCCGTACCTCTCGGCTGAGCATCGCGTTCACCTCACGGCTCTTTTATTCGATCGATTCATAAAGATATACTTTTAAAAATTAAATACATAAGTGGGTGGCATAATTTTTATATCGCTTAATGATCTTAAGGGCGAGATATGTATTAAATTATATTACTAAGGTGCGTGAAGCATACAAACATCTGTAAAAACATTATATGAAGCACGCAAATATCTACAAAAAATAGAGAGAGTTAGCGAATACTTGCCCAAAGAAGGGAGAGCTCAATAACCATATCTCTCGGTTGAGCTTTGAGTTTCCCTCTCTGCTCTTTTTTCCAAAAAATGATTTTCGTTCAATAAATGAAATATTTTCAAGCTAAGAGAAATACATGAGCGCGCTGTGCGATCAGCGGTAAATATTGGTGCAATAATTTTCATAAGGTTTCATGAACCTTCAGGGTAAAATATTTACATATTAAAATTATATTACTAAAGAACATTGAATGAAAGGAGAAGGGATTCGCAACATTGAGCGAAGACTGCATGCAGCCGGTTGATGCTCTGCTGATGATGCATTTCACGCTCCTCGGGAAATCGCAATTACTCGCAGTACTATTCCTGCATACTCGATATATATCGAAAAATATTAAAAATACCCACTATTGTTCCTATAGAAAGACTCTTGAGCATGGAAAAAGATATGGATACAGAGAAAGAGAGAGAGAGAGAGAGAGAGAGAGAGAGAGAGAGAGAGAGACAGACAGAATTAGTGAATACTTGCACAAAGAAGAGAGCTCAATAACTATGCTTGTGCTCTCTGCTGTAGCTCTCTGTTAAACATCGAGCTCACCTCTTGGCCTTTTTTCAAAATATAATTTTCGTTCATAACGAAAACTATTTTCAAGGCAGGAGATGAATTTTCAACCCAAAATCCAAGTATATAGCCCCTCGATCCCAACTATTGACATAGTCATACGGGAAAACACCTTTTCCTGTCAATAGATTGCATTCAGCCTCGCTATCTTCGAATCTCCAATGCTATGTAACTCTCTACCACCGAAGTACAAAACGATGAATTCATGGCTCGAACGAAATTTTCATGGAATACGATGGAATGCAGGCTATACACTATATGATGCCACCGGAACAATAATTCGAGCTATCTTGAAAAAAGCTAGAACCATCTACGTGAAGGGATTGGAGAAGAGGATATGGTTAGCGCAATTCACGGATTCGTCGGCGCATATTGTCGATATGGAAACTCTCGATTGTCCATCATTGCAGAAAATATCAAACAATAAAGGATGTTCTCATCATCCCCATGACTCAAAATATAATTGTGCCAACGCAAACTTGAAATCTTTAAGGAGCTGGTACATGAGGCATTGTGTAAACGCAGGATGTTTGAAATAAATAAAAACATTTTATCGAAAAATATATGTGTGTTTTTGTAATATAATAAACCATAGGAAATTTTTTTACATATTTGGTTTCAATCCAACTTATACATTTCGCACCACACGTCATCTATAATGTTTTTTTTTTTACTTTTTCAACAATGTGCACTTATGGATTCAAACGCTTTTTTTATTGCCACCATCGTTCGCGTAGAGTCACGACCCCATAGTAGGCGCGATGGATTGATGGTTTGATGGCGTCAGATGCGTTTGAATTCTACGCTGTTGTACTTCCCACCGAAGTAATTCATGTAGAGTTGATTTGTATGCGCAGCGTCAATCATCTCTTTGAATATTTCCTTATTCTCGTCGAACGCCTTCACGAATCTTGCAGGTAAGAATACAGAGAATTCGTTGGTGATATCCACCACGATCCTCCTTCCGAATTTCGTTTCGACTATTCTCAGGTCGGAGATCGGATGATCTGCCTGAACGGAGAGTTCAGCCAATTTCTTTGTTGGCAAAAATTCCGCCATTATTCCCACCTTGTTGATACTTGCGAAATCCATTTCGACTTATTGATGTATTTTTTAATCTGTCTGTGATGAATCCCAGATCCTCTCTCCAACGTATAAGATTTTTCACTTCTTTAATATTTTTCAAAAGCAGGAGCAATCGTTCTTTCAGCTCACGTTGCTTGTCTTGCATGTAAACGGTTCCAGTTCAGGCGTGCATCTTGAGCTTATATATGCCTTCCGAATTCCAAGCCCCCATCAACTCTCAATTCTAGGACCCAATAGGATTTTCCACACCTTCCTCCGCCCACACTTTGCTGCGACACATTTGACAATTCCGTACAGAGGGTGCAGGGCCATCGATATGAGTCATGATGTGGGGCGTATTCAAATGTTCCATACAAGGCAGATATGACATAATTTCGGCATCTGCACGAAGATTTTCGGGTAAACGATCATAAAACATATGAATTGGTCGACTAAAATATTTTAAAATCATAGGCTTCGTTATATTCTTAAGATCACCCCTTGATAATTCCCACGGATATTTGGCTCCGAGAACGCCATCAGAATATCCGTCCATGTTGATAGCAAGAACGCGACTAAGCGCGTCATAGCGGCATTCCATGAACATCAAAGCCTCATTTTCCGGCGGTTTGTCACAATATGTAAACACTGTGCAGGCTCAAGCGTGTTCAGACATGCAAGATGGCATCATCCGCTCTCGAAGGTAATGGGAGGGCTCGAAACAGGACGAAACTCGTCGAAGGCGCATAGCAGTATACCATTTTCCGTTAAATTTTTTCTCCCTCAATACAGATTCAATCAGTTTGCCGCATTTTTCAATTCTTAATCTAAATCGCTCACGATCACGTGCAACTTCTTCCCACCGGCCTCGGCGAGCGGCTCTGTACGCATAATCCCATGCATACATCATGTGAATTAGAGCTCGGGTATCGAATCGAACGTGCTTTTCCATATTTTCAATCTCCTCTTCGTCCCAATTTCATCGCGGTTTGAAAAAAGATCTGCCGCAGCACCCTGCGCTACATCTGCTCACGCACCAGTCAGTGCGATAGGGAAATGCTTATATAAATTCGGTCAGAAGAATACCTGTTAGGGGCATTTCGATGTTTTTCCTTCAGGTGCCGAGGACCAGCGAGACACTATCATAGGCGCCTCTAAGATTTTATGTTTGGCCTTTTCCAGATTGCAGTCTGGTCCTTAGCACACAAAAAGAAATGATTTATGACCAACGATAAGGTTGCGACAAACAGACGCGCTGGCCCGGGAGGCTAGTGTCGTGTGTGGTTGAAAGGTCTAACGCTCCGGCCCGCTATTTACTTGTTAGAGATAACAATATTCCAATGCCAGCATGAAAGGCAAGCTGCACTGCAGCTGTCAGAAATAGCGGCATTCTAATACCACCCTCAAAACTAGCCCCCCTCCCCCCTCCCCGTCAATGCCTCGACCCACTCTGGCTGGTAGAGACCCCCCCCCCTCCCGATCGGCTCCGTGCATTCCGGCTATTAAAGATAGCCCCCCTGGGTTCGTGTCTCGGCTAAGTGGTTCATGTCTGAGCTAAAAAATGTTGGTAAATGTCGGGGTAGGGAGCTTAAGTTAGAACTGTCCGTGTAACACTACTTGAGGTGTTAATGAAATAAAAAAGACAAAAGTCTAATGCAGTCCTTCAAAATCTTTAAGGACAGAGCTCAGCTTTTACGGAGGTTCTTTATTCATCTCAAACTACAGTTTTAGGTTGTTCAAAGCTCGAAAAAATCGTCGATTTTTTCGGCTCAATCTAATGTACAAATATAAGAATTAACAGAACGATGCAGGTGAATGTATGTGTCTCAAGGTTTTCTACCCCTTTAATGGGGGCTTTGGGGGGATTTGGCTTAATTTGCAAAGTATTATACATTTATACACATATAGACCATGTAACTTCTATGGCTGCGTCCCATTATTCGCTCAAAGCGCTTAGAGCGCTCTCGTAGTGTTCCATTATTACACTACGCTAGCTTAAAGAGCGAGCTCAATGGCCACGGGGCCTGATACGGAACGTACCCCTAAGCGCTTAATCTGCCCATGCTCGGGCGGTCGGGTTTTTTAAGCGTTTTTTGAAATTATGGAGGCGCGTGCTCAGGATGTGTTTTCGACCAAAGTTTTGACCACTTTCATTGACAAGCATAGTGGCGAAAAATACACCATCTTTACGAACCAGAAAGATGCCGTAAAATGACAACCGGTAAGCAATGTAAAAAAATATATATATTCCGGGTGAAGCAGTTCAACCATTTCCATAAGGATATATTTGAGGTTATGTTTCCGTTTACGTATTCGTTTCATTTTGTCTTTAGTTTTGTAAGGCCTTTAATTGAGTATTAAGGCAATATTGTCAACCTGGACCGTACCTTAAAGTATTTGCGTTTCATATAATTACTTAAAATAATAAGTACAGTTACTTGAGGTGGTTTTTGCAATCTCGTCAAATCTAGATACACTGATAATAATACAACAAATTAAAATGTTGAGGTTCCTACAGCATGCTCGCCAAGTTTTAGATTCTCATTCCACCGTTTGGTTCCGGAGATACATGCTCGTAAACTTTTCCAATTTAATACGGTGGGTATAGGCCCCAAAGCGACAAAACAAGCTAGTGTGCTTCCTCTTTCAAAATTCTAATACTTAAAAACTAGATCAGGGAACGAAACTTTGCTTGATGGATGCCCCAAACATTATTGAAGATTCCGGTGGAAACTGAAATTTATTTACCGTATTGTTCAATTAAAAAACGCAATTTTCTAGCCCCGGGAGCAAAACGATTCTTGCTTGTTGCATGCGTGACCGCTCACCGCGCTTGGCCGTGCCAGTGTTTTCGCTTATTCCCGGCCGCTGGTCGCGCAAGAACTACTTTAAGATTTTAGATAACAGTAACATGATTGGTTTGTTCAGATATGGAATTTGCTACGTCAATGCTCGCCCAAGCAAAAAAGGATCACCAAGATTCCAGATTGATCGCTGTAGCTAAAAAAAAGAGAAAACAACGTCTCTGAAAGTCATAGCTAATAAAGATCATGCAACTCAACTCCAATGATCCAAATACATCTGGAGGTAAGTGAATATCTTTGCATCTTTATCAATTGAATATTTCATGATAATTTTAATTAGTGCTCATCAACACATGTTAAATCTGATGAAAATAAAGCTGCTGACTCAAGTACTTTTTCTCTGGAATAATTTTAAAAAAGAAATAAAATAACATGGATATTGACCAGGGACATTATATGCGTACAATGGTCAGAAATAATAATAATAATTTTATTGTTGTAATTATTACAGGCACAAGAAAGCGGAAATCTAATACGGCCGATAACTTAAGAGAACTTGTCAGTGAAAAAATCAAAGCTAGAGAGTCAAAAGAAGCATAGCATGCACAAAAATTGGAAGAAGTCCGCACGATGAACGCACTGCTAGAGAACATCCTGAAAAAACAATACATCATTCTCAGTGATATTTAAGGCGTCAGTACGAGTTTATTGTGCATATTTTTAAAAAAATGTTCACGTTTGATTTTATTTTTACATTTCAGTCTTTGTACGCATGAAAAAAAAGGTTTTAAATTAATAAATAAAAATTTTATTCTTTATTTTTTAATGATTTATGTTGGTGATCTGGCCACCTGAAGTTAGCCCTGCTTCTTGCTGGCCAACATGATATCTCGATTTTGAAGCATCTATAAATTTTTTTAAAAATATTTTATTAAAAAGTAGAGCTATAATTTTATCCCGTACCACGCATCACCCCCGATAAAAAAAAAAAAAAAAACGAAATCGAAAAATTCAAAAGTCTGCTATTTCGTTTTTTTTTTAAATCGGGAGTGAATTTGCGTCGTACGCGATGAAATAATAGTTCCATTTTTTGATAAAACATTTTAAAAAAAATTTATACATGCTTCAAAGTCGAGATATCATGTCGGCCAGCAACAAGCAAGGCTAACCTCAGACTGTGTTTACCTGAAAATATAATTTAATGTAGATTTCAATTCGCATACACTTGAAAATCGTTTTATTAATAATGTTAAGTAGTTGTGGCAGATAATCCTGGAATGAGTACTACAAATGTCAAAGTATTTTAAAATATGGTCTCGTAAAAAGCACGTTTCGTGCAATAACAACCATTACGAAGCTAATTGCAACAGATTGTGTAATAATATAGGGATTCGGAAAGTAATAAAAATATATAAAATTAACAGTATATTTCATTCAACGGTTCGTACCCTCGGTACATTGTTCATTTCCAAATTATTTGTCATTACTTGTCTTTTTCAATACTCTTGACTCTGCCAGCAGCCACAACAGCAGAATTTGCCTCTACTATTGGGTTATCATCTAGTGTCAATGGAATATCCAGCTCGTCGTTTTGAAGCAAACAAATGTTGTGCAGCACACGGCAAGCAATTATATAATTTGACATAAAATCAACACGTATCATTGCCAACCGATCTAACAAGCTGCGAAATCGTCCTTTCAACAACCCAATAGCACGTTCAATTACCATATGGGTTGATGACAAAATATGATCATAGTTTTGTTGCCGAGTGGTGAGGTGTCCGTTGTCTTTGTATGGTACAAGAATGTGCTTGTGGATGGTATATGCAGCGTCGCCAATGATGACTATCATCTGGAAAATTGTCATCCTCGTTGCAGATTGCTTCCACCTCCAATAGTCTGAAGACGCGTTGATCATGCAATGATCCAGGGTGACCAGCATAGCAATGAATGACTTTCAGTGAGCTGTCACAAATCACTTGCAATTGTATCGAAAATCGACCTTTTCGACTTACGTATGCTTCAGGATCTATACTAGGAGCAGTTATCGCAATGTGAGTTCCATCGATGGCACCCACTACTTTTGGGAAACCATATTTTTGCTCAAATTTCGCACACTCATCTTCTCGCCTTTCTGGCCAATGTATGAATATTTTTGCAGCATCGCATAGAGAATTCGTTACCCTCCTCACAGCACGAAGTGCGGTTGCCCGTCCAACGTCGAACTTCTCGCAGACTGACCTGTAAAATACCACGCAATTGATATATATATATCTGATTTATATAATATTTGCTGATAGTCTGTGAGACCATAAAACAACACCATAAGAGCGACGGTGTTTTTGTGCCAAGTTTATACGGACCAAACCACTGTGGAAACCATGGTCCCGACGGTCCCACATTTTTAAACGGAGCTTACGGCAAGGTGGTTTGTAGAAGTGACAACCGTTAAAACGACCATAAAAACGGCTGCTTGAGTGTCAGTGCTCGTTTTACGGTTGTTTTGCCAGTTGTTATTTTGAAACCCACTTTGCCGTAAGCTCTACTCGAAAAATTAGGACCCCTGGGACAGTGGACTCCGCGATGGTTTGGTCGGTATAAATTTGGCACAAAAACATCGGCGTTTTTATGTGGTTTCCAAGGTGGTTATATGCGGTTGCTCAATACGCAAGGACTGCAGCTTACACTACTACTATTAGTATACTGTGTACACTAATAATCGACATAAGCTGAAAAAGTTATCAGACCGTGTAGAGATCGATGCTTACCTGTAAGAGTCTGGGGTTGCCATAGTCCAAATAGCTGTCAAAATCTGTTTTGTTGCATCTACTCGAGGTCGTCCTCTCCCTCGTTCTTGAACTTCTAGCAGATGTCCAATCTTGTGCAAAATAAACTTGACTGTTGCTCTCCTCATTTAAAAGTGCATTTTAAAATCCAAATCCGAGCACTCATTAAAGACTGATCTTATATAATCATTTATTCTAGGCCTCAATACACGAGCACCACAAACGATCAATCTCATAAGTGTCTCATCGTCACTGTCAGACGAACTGCTCGATGATTCTAATGAATTCATTGCTGCACGAACAACTAATATTGCAAGCTGACTGTCTATGCGATTTTCCATTTCGAAAATACACTGATTAGTCTGGTATTGCGAATAATGGAACGCAGCCTATGTGAGAGCATCGAATAATGACCCTTAGGTCGAATAATGACCCTCTTGCTTAGGCTAGAATTTAAAAAGTTTCGACGTGATGGATTGTCTTGCCAAAATATTTCGTATAAATATGCAATTAGTTCATTACTTTACAGCTTTAGGGCTTAAATATAGCAACTTCCATTGCAACATATTATCAATGAAGTCTCCCGATTTTTGAGAGTGCTTGCATGTCCTATGCGAATAGTATTTAATTCTTGATTCAAAGCACCGCCGCTGAGATTTAAAAATCGTAGGCATCGCTTTTTGACAGTCTGTTTATAATATTGAGCTCTGTTTTTTTTTTTTTTTAATCGATAGAATGGTAGAGCATTGCTTGTACAGAAGCCATCTGAATGCAGACCCAACCCGACCCACGTAATTCTACTCATAAAAGCTATATACATAATCTCCCTAAATATAGAAAAATTTGACAGATCATTGATATATAAAAAAAAATTCTATGAACTGACTTGACGTAACCAAACTTAGTTCAGAACCAATTTGGTACAGAAAAACTCAATGCACTATCGGCTTGCTCCAATAAAACTGGACACTTTATCGACTCAACGCATCACCAATTCGACATACAAATACTACTGGGGCATTAGAACGTAGAATAACTCTCCCTTGGTGCAACTTGCCATAGCGAAAAGCTCTTCCCTGGCGCACTTTGTCTTGCTTCAACTCTACGCAGTCTAACGGAATATGGTTATGTCTGTTGAGAGTTGAAGAGGACCATGTTGCGCTGCATGAGAGTTTTCACTGTGGAAAGCTGTACTATGGAAGAGTATTTCTTTGTCGAGATACCCCGTAGGGGTGCTTGTGTGCGTGGAGTTTGTGATACGTCGAATTTTTGTATGCCATATTTGTGGTGTGTCCAGTTTTGTTGTAGCAATTTCATGGTGTAACGAGTTCCCTTTTACCGAATTAGTTATGTGCCCAGTTTTACTGGATCAAATCCCTGTATGGGAATGTTTTTCTATGGTGGCTTAGCGATGTAACGAGTATTTTTTGCGTTTCGTTGATCATACTTACTATTTTTCTGCCTAGAACTGTATCAGCTAGCCAGATTTGTATTCTGATAGAACCTGTGTAAATAAGGTAATGTTGCTGGGACTTTGTATGACAAATAAAATGCTCGGAATTGTATGTGTAGATCACGTGAGGATTAAAAAAAGTTTAGAAGCGCTCTGGAGCATCGATAACAAGCAATGATCAATGGACCTTTTGAAGCCCTGATGATCCTGACAAAGGCTAAACCGTCTCACATATATCCTTATGATATTTAGTCTGTACTTAATGTCTGTGACGCAATTTTTGTGTTTTAGCGTCACAGGTCGTTCCGACCCCCTATTACGAGAAAATATGCGAATAATTCGGTTATTTTAATATTCAGAGTATGGATTCGTTATTGTTTGCATCAGTTTCGCGTTATCGTACGTTTCAGTTTTCAAGTGGGGTCAATCACAGAGAGGACACCGAGTTACCGTGAGATCGGGCCAAAATAACGAGTCACCCGGTAGATTCGGCCTTTCTTGAGGAGAGTAATCGAGTAGAGTATAGAGGATCGAGTGGAAACCTCGACGCTTCATGTGTATGGTATGGAGGGGAGAAGGACGGTTACGTTTGAGTTCCGTTTACGTATGGAAGGCCGTTGTCGGCGGGGCTTGCGATCCCCCAGCCGCCACGGATTGCCCGATCGCATCGCTATCGTTAGGCTTAGTTTTAGGTAGTTCTGGATCTCCCCCATATCCGAAGAATACCCCTCAGAGGACGATCCCCGAGGTAAAGAGTACCCCCATGCCATAACACCTTGGCATTTTTCAGTTATCGATTGGTCAGCGATATTTCGCCGTTCGAGTTTCGTGCTATCGTTCTAATTTTCTCCCAGTTTCATGTCTGTGATAGAGTTTATTGTATGTGTGATGTAAGGAGAAGAGTGGGCTTGGAATCTGATTAGGCGTGCGCGTAATCGACCCCTCTTCCCACGTTACCTTTCGATCGAGTGATCTATTCGATTCGTTCTCTTGTTGCGCGTCCCTCGACCAGAGTGGTTCGCCACTCTGAGAGCTCTCGTTATGCTATCGATTCGGTCCCTGTTCTCGTAACCACGTGTCTTTTCCTTCCCTTCGCTATCGCTTCGTTCGCCAGTTCCCGTTAATTTCGCCACGAGTTATTTTGTGTGTGTTTCCGGTGAAAGATCGGATTTTTCGTGTACGTTATCGAGAGTAATTGAATAAATTTGCCTGAACCAAGGCCCCATACCGTATTTTTCGAGTTGAGTTCATTTATTTCAGATTACGTTTTTGGAAGGCACTCGAGAGTTAGCCAGCCATCCACGCCCTCTCTCCACAACCTACACACTGAGCGAATCGGGTGTACCGTCACCGATCTCGCCATCCAACACGCCGGCTTCCCTTTTTGTGTTTCGTTTACGTCCCTATCAAGTTCCGGTTAAGTTTCGCGGGTTTGGTAATCCCCGCCGTTCAATTAAAAAGATTACCTGGCGCTCAACGGCTCTCCCGGCGTCGAGGATGGTGAGATGGGCCGAAGGTGACGCGAATCGCGAGATTCCCGTCACATGTCATATATTTAGTTCCGTGACTAATTGTAAGTAGTCAAACGTCTGTCATGTATGTTAAAAATTGGATTCAGAGAGTTTCACTTCCAACTTCTCTTAACATAATACGACCTTGGAACTTCTAGAAAAATTAGCCACTGTACACACTACAATAACCGTATTTATCAGGACCGACTTTGTTGCGGATACAATCGAGTTTTGGTATCAGTTATGCCATCTGTCTTTCGGTTGGACAGTTCTCTTGGACAGAGCATGACAAGGCCTCTCCTCGCTCACGGTTACCCCCTCTGTTTCTCTATCGTAGTCGATTCTCTCATGAGTCGGCCATATTAAAATCAGTTCGGTCATGGCGGTTATCAAAGAAGGTACGGCTACATCAACGCTCCGTTTATCTCGTATCTCGGCTACATCAACGTTAGAAATCATATCTCGGCTTTTATATCAAATCGGGTATTCTCTATCTGTGTGTCTCTCGTCGGTTATTTATGTAAATTGACACGGCTAACAAATAAACAAGGTTTTAATCAAAGCATCGGTCCATACGCGCTAACGTGTCTATCTCTTTCCTTCACGAAGGAACACCCGCGTCTTGTTTAATTTTATTCCACACCTTAATAAAAAACAAGATCCCTCACACATCCTCATGGCTATCTAAAACCGAATTTTATACGCTGAGTAAGGTTATTGTACATATTAGTTAATTAAGTGTGAAAAAGGTATAACCTCACACTTTAGACAAGAATATTATTTTTTATTACGGAAAAAAAAAATCTGTCACTCGCGACCACGATAAAATGCTAAATCATGGGAACACCAAAATTTCAAATAAATCTACAGTCTGGAAACTATTTAATCCATACGTTTATTTCGGAATACACCAATATAACCTCTTGATCGGGAAGTGATACGAGTTTCACTATGAGAGCACATATGTTTGTTTATAATTGTTTCGTTTTTTCATCATTTCTGTGCCAAAAAGAAAGCTTGATTTACGGCAGTTAATTCATCACATTAAATTTAAGAAACTTCTCCTTCCCTAAATATTCTTTTTATACTGTCTTATAACCAGAGCACTATACATGTTGATCAGCAGACCATACAAATATGTGCGTGATACTCGACATTCTGTACAATCTAAAAGTGATGATAAAATAATCGAGAAAACGATATCCGGGGAAACGAATTTCGGGGCAATGTTGCACTACCAGAGAGAGCAAGTATACGTGATTTCAGTCCTTCAGCCTGGTGTCACAAACCGTGGTCACAGGTGAGCGAAGAATTCTTCTGGTTAGGTTTAGGCATAGTGCAAAAATCACGGGTGGTGTGGAAATTTGTGGCGGAGACCATAACTCACTGCAAACTGGTTGTATACGTCGAAAAAAAAAACAAGAAACGTGACGTTCAAAAAAACAAATTCCATGTGCCAATAGCTGGTGCGTTTATTTGGGTACCGGTCGGAAACGAAAAAAATATGCAAAGAAGACACATATTTTCAAATCTCCAAGACCCTGTAATCAATTAGTTATGAAGAAAATAAATTTTTCTGTATATACTCTCGTGTATATGAAAGTTGTGAGGCGTACAGTCTGTTGGAGACTCCTCTCGACGCGTCTGTACAGTAGCAAATGTACTTGTCACTACCACGACTCTTCAAAGGAAATTAGTATAATTAAAAATTCGAATTAATGACGACTTGTCGAACTCGGTAACATGCTCCAGTAGTTTAATTTATTAAATTACGATTCAAAAACAGCATATATCATATGACTCTGATAATTTGTACCTTTCGATGACGGTATATCACTCTTTTCTGTTTAGAGAGAATTTATGTCAGAACCCTGGGCAAAACCGCTGTGAGACACTAGGCCTTGCCGAGCTAGGTCAAATGTGTTCACCCAGATCATCCTGCGCTATTGTTCAAGATAATGGACTGGCGACTGCATTTACGATTGCCCATGAAATAGGACATGTGTAAGTAAAAAAATTATTAATAAAATGTAAGCCGAAGCAGCTATTACGTAAAAACTTAGTTTTTACATGCTAAATTCTGACGAGAGTTATATTGAATATGATTCCTGTCCCTCGATCAGGAAAATGGAAATTTATCATTTGCCATACTTAGAAACCATGTCAAATACAAAACCATTTTCTCACGCTAACCATTTGGAAAATTACTCGCTAAGGGGCTTGGATTGCTATGCCTATTCTCTGTAAAAGAGGCCGCGAATTTACGTATCCAATTTGAGAGAGTGAATGAGTGATAAAGTGAGAGAGAGAGAGAGACAGAGAGAGAGAGATTGATTGATTGATTGATTTGTATTTATTAATGCTTTAGTCTTAACTAAGGGGCAAATAGTTAACAAGAAGAAAACAGTGAATATAATCATTATAGCATATTACAATTCTCTAGACACTGAGATTATACTCAAACATAAAACTTATCAAACTAAATCTAAAACGAGATAATCATAGTAGGTATAGTGCTCAGAATAGTAGCATGAGATTTAAGCAAACCAATGTTTCTCTCGATAGAAATATACATTCGAACAACGCACCTGCACCGATTAACAACATCCATCACACCCGTCAACTTGACACCCCACTCAAGTGGGTAAAAATATCAAGGGGCAGAGGGAAATTCACTTGCGAATAAATAGGAGAACAGGAGCGATTTGAAAATGGGTAGTGAACTTGCCGTGGTCAGTGATGGTGGGAGCAAATTCTAGAAATAAGCACCCGATAACTGAAATGAATTAGCTAGAGCAGCAGTGCGATGAAGAGGAATGTGAAAAAAGGAAGCTAAAGCTGGGTGCCGAGATGAACGTCGCAGGATAGGATCTTCAGTAACCAGGAGTTCGCTTAAGTAAGACGCAACGTTACCATAGCGGATATTGTACATATAAATACCTAGAAAATACGGTCTACGATTACGTACTGACAACCAGTCCAAACGACGTCGATAAAGGGTGATATGCTCATCTCTTCGCACTCCAAAAATAAATCTAATCGCACAATAAACCAAACGCTGTAACTTGGTGTTTAGCTCATCAGATAAAACTAAATAGACAAGGCAACAGTAATCAATATAGGTATTCATTTGAACTAGTTAGTGATTTGACCTTTGGCAGAGGGCAGGCCAGAGCGTACTTCCACGCGGTGGGAAAAAATCCAGTCATAAGCAAGTAAGAGAACAGGTGGTGGGTCATAGGCCGTATGCATGGAAGAGCAAGCCTAATCATCGCAATGGAGAGTTTGTCAACTCCAATTGCTGAAGATTTTGAATGGTTGATAACCTTCTCGAGTGTGCCATAACTTATGTTGAGAAAGTAAAACTTATTGTCTCTGTACTCGCTTTCCCCGAGATAATAAGCCGGCGGGTGTTAATAGTTCGGGTCAACGCCAGCAGACGCGAAGAATTCGTTGAGGCAAATTACCGAGGCAGCGAGGGGCTGGACACTTACGCGAGATTTTATAAGCCCTAGGCTTCGTGATTCTTTTCAAGTGGAAACGGCGCTTGTACTGGCTGAGAGAATTCGATTATAGTATTCGGTTTTGGCTGTTCTAATCGACGATTGCACTGAGTTTCTGAGATACTTAAATCTATTATGTGCGTCCGAGGTGCGTCTCCTCCACCATACTCTCATCGCCATGACCTGCCTGGACTTCATAAGTGTTTTGATCTCAACAGTTAGCCAAGAAGCAGGTGCCCTTTTGACTTTCACAGTGGATAGTAGAGCATGCGTATCCAGACGATGCATCAGATACTTATTCCGTATGGAAAGCTTCTGTTCTAGGTAATTCGTGTGATATAAAACACCCCAGTCCATATTACCAAGTTGTGTTAGAAAAGATCTGAACTCTCGACATGAGAACTCTCGCGTGGGAAGCGTATCGACAGTTAGATTGTAGTATTTAATGTATATAAGGTCGTGTGCTGAGAGGAACGGCACTGCATCTTGTTCATAGCCTGCAATCATGTTTGTATCGTCAATGATTCAAAGGTCGAGAAAAGTAGAAGCTCCACGAATATGATGGGTGGGCCCATACGGAACTAAATGTAAATTTGACATTTCGACGAAGTTACGAACATGTATGGTGTCATATGAGATAGTATTCAGATCCAAATTAAAGTCTCCGAATACTACTAAATGTTGGTACAGTGTATTATGTTGGAGGTATACATCCTCAAATTCTGTAAGATGGCCAGCATGAGGTGGTCGGTATACACCACCGACCAGAATTTTCAAGCAATTCGGTATAATTATTTCCGCCAGTAAGTATTCGGGCTTTTTATCGTAGTTGCCTCCAGAGTCAGCTAAGATACGCGCATGCAAAGAAGATTGAACATACATGCTAACGCCTCCACCGCCGCGATGAAGTCGATCGCATCGCAGTAGGCAATAGTTTTGCAAGTCCACATATTCATCAGATATTTGGGAAGTAAGCTAGGTTTCGAACATGCATATAACATGATAGAAATTTTCGGTAAAAAAGTGGCGAAACTCATCTAGACACTCATCTTACATTTTAAAGACCGACAATTAACGTGGCATATCAGAAGAGAATCATATAAGTTATGCTCCATAGTCAGTATTACGAGCTTTATCGGCGATACGTTTAGACAGAGTAGGGCAACTCTTTTCGTCAAGGGCACTGTGTTGGCAGTCCTCGTCAGTGTAGACTGTTTTACAATTATAATAGATCGGTTCTTTTGCGCTGTTTCTACACGTCGAAGTATCGTGGTCGCCCGCGCAATGAGCGCAATGCATGCCTTCAGTACAATATTTGGCAAGGTGGCCGAACGATGAACATTTGTAGCACTGCAATATACTGACATGATCGTCAAAACGACACGAGGCATAGCGAAGGTATATTTTCTGTTTACTCCTCAGGCTTGCTCTAATTTCTGCTGAGACCTCGATGGCGCAAGCCCGCGAGTTCCGCTTTTCACGCGACATATATACGATTTTCCCCTCAGGATTGCTCGCTTCGACTTCGGGGAGACTCATCGTGGTGATATCAGACTGAATTCCCTCAGGGGAAAGATCAGCAGGCATGCCATGAACGATAAGGCGGGGGTTAAGCTTTGAATCCGCGAGTTTAGCGTCGATGCGAATACCGTTGTTTTAAGCCCCAATGACACGATCTACCTTCATTCCCACTTCAGCAGGATCGAGATTTTTTATTGCAGCATCCTTCGTGCGTTGTGAGGACGAAAATTTTGAGGCTACGTCATCTTTAGGTGTAATAAAAAAGCTTACTGATTTGTCAATGGAAACCGAGGATCCGTGAGCAATATGAACTTTGTTTGTTTCCGATGTAACGCTTGCGTATGTCGAGAATACAGAGGGCTTAAGTGCAGTCCTTGACTTCAACTGAACAGTACTCGGTTATTTGCGAGGATACTGCCGCATTGAGAGAGGATTTAAAAACCTCCTTTATACCAGTAATGCACGTGCGAGTTATCTCATTTTGACCGAAAATTACGGCCTCCGCACACCTATCATTTGCCAATACATCTCCTACTAATGTGAAGTAGGCTGCAAAGACTGTGTTAAATGCGGTTGGATAAAACTGAAATGGCTTCGTGCAGTGCAGATTTCTTGTCGACAGATTCTTTAGAGCTGCAGATAAATTTTGCTATTTCTGTCTCATAAGTGAACAACTTCGTGCGCATAGATTTACGATCCGCGGACGACAATGGCAGCTCTCGTACTCTCACATGCACGTCATGCGTCGGCGGAAGCCGAGGGGACCCGAACGAGAGTGACAGAGGCAGTGGGGTGGTGGGGGTGGGGCAAGGTGTCCATAGCCCGGACATCTGTCACAGTAGTGTAACAAGAACAGTTCTAACTCAAGATCCCTACCCCGACATTTACCGACATTTTTTAGCTCAGACACGAACCACTTAGCCGAGACCCGAACCCGGGGGGTGGGGGGGCTATCTTTAAGAGTCCGAATGCACGGAGTCAATCGGCGGGGGGGGGGGATCTCTAACAACTGGAGGGCACCTAATCTCTTATGGGTCAAGACATTGGGGGGGGGGGGGGGGCTAGCTTTGAGGGTGGTATTGGAATGCCGCTATCTCTGGCAGCGGCGGGGTGCCTTATTTTTCATGGCGACATTTGATTGATGATTATCAGTTAGACTGGCGTCTCTGTAGGGCGGGGTGGGGGGCTAGTTTTGAGGGTGGTATTAGAATGCAGCTATTCTGTATATCCGGGAGCTTCGGTGCAGCTTGTCTTGGCATTGGAATGTTATTATATCTAACAAGTAAATAGCGGACTAGAGCGTTAGACCTTTCAACCACACACAACGCTACCCTCCCGGGCCAGTGCGTCTGTTTATCCTTATAGCTGGTCATAAATCATATCTGGTCGTGTGCCAAGGGTTAGACCGCAGTCTGGAAAAGGCCAAACATGAGGTCATAAAATCTTAGAGGCGCCTATGATCCGGCTGGTCCTCGGCACCCGAAGGAAAATATCCCTAACAGGTGTTCTTCTGACCGAATTTATATAAGCGTTTCCCTATCACTGACTGGTGCGTGAGCAGATGTAGCGCAGGGTGCTGCGGCAGATCTTTTTTCAAACTGCGATGAAATTGGGACGAAGAGGATATTGAAAATATGGAAAAGCACGTTCGATTCGATACTCGAGCTCAAATTCACATGATGTATGCATGGGATTATGCGTACAGAGCCGCTCGCCGAGGCCGGTGGGAAGAAGTTGCACGTGATCGTGAGCGATTTAGATTAAGAATTGAAAAATGCGGCAAACTGATTGAATCTGTATTGACGGAGAAAAAAATTTAACAGAAAATGGTATACTGATATGCGCCTTCGACGTGTCTCGACCTGTTTCGAGCCCTCCCATTACCTTCGAGAGCGGATGATGCCATCTTGCATGTCTGAACACGCTTGAGCCTGCACAGTGTTTACATATTTTGACAAACCGCCGGAAAATGAGGCTTTGATTTTCATGGAATGCCGCTATGACGCGCTTGGTCGCGTTCTTGCTATCAACATGGACGGATATTCTGATAGCGTTCTCGGAGCCAAATATCCGTGGGAATTATCAAGGGGTGATCTTAAGAATATAACGAAGCCTATGATTTTAAAATATTTTAGTCGATCAATTCATATGTTTTATGATCGTTTACCCGAAAATCTTCGTGCAGACGCCGAAACTATGTCATATCTGCCTTGTATGGAACATTGGAATACGCCCCACATCATGACTCATATCGATGGCCCTGCACCCTCTGTACGGAATTGTCAAATGTGTCGCAGCAAAGTGTGGGCGGAGGAAAGTGTGGAAAATCCTATTGGGTCCTAGAATTGAGAGTTGGTGGGGGTCGGGAATTTGGAGGGCCTATATAATATCAAGATGCACGCCTGAACTGCAACCGTTTACATGCAAGACAAGCAACGTGAGCTGAAAGAACGATTGCTCCTGCTTTTGAAAAATATTGAAGAAGTGAAAAATCTTATACGTTGGAGAGAGGATCTGGGATTCATCACAAACAGATCAAAAAATACATCAATAAGTCGAAATGGATTTCGCAAGTATCAACAAGGTGGGAATAATGGCGGAATTTTTGCCAACAAAAAAATTGGCTGAACTCTCCGTTCAGACAGATGATCCGATCTCCGACCTGAGAATAGTCGAAACGAAATTCGGGAGGAGGATCGTGGCGGACATCACCAAAGATTTCTCCGTATTCCTACCTGCAAGATTCGTGAAAGCGTTCGACGAGAACAAAGAAATATTCAAAGAGATGATTGACGCTGCGCATACAAATCAACTCTACATGAACTACTTCGGTGGGAAATAAAACAGCGTAGAATTCAAACGCATCTGACGTCATCAAACCACCAATCCATCGCGCCTACTATGGGGTCGTGACTCTACGCGAACGATGGTGGCACTGAAAAAGTCTTTGATTCCATAAGTGCGCATGGTAAAAAAAGTAAAAAAAAAAAACATTATAGATGACGTGTGGTGCGAAATGTATAAGTTGGAGTGAAACCAAATATGTAATACAATTTCCTATGGTTTATTTCAATAAAAAACACACATATTTTTCGACAAAATGTTTTTATTTATTTCAAAAATCCTGCGTTTACACAATGCCTAATGTACCAGCTCCTTAAAGATTTCACGTTCGCGTTGACACAATTATATTTTGAGTCATGGGGATGATGAGAACATCCTCTGTTGTTTGATATTTTCGATAATTTCTGCAATGATGGACAATCGAGAGTTTCCATATCGACAATATGTGCCAACGAATCCGTGAATTGCGCTAACCACGTCCTCTTCTCTAATCCCTTCACGTAGATGGTTCGGGCTTGTTTCAAGATAGCTCGAATTGTTGTTCCAGCAGCTTCGTACGGCGTGTCGCCTGAATTCCATCGTATTCCATGAAAATTTCGTTCCAGCTATGAATTCATCGTTTTGTACTTCGCTGGTAGAGAGTTCCATGGGGTTGGAGGTTTGAAGAAAAACGTCAGGGGTTCGGCGTTTTCAGAGATTCCGACAATAAAATTTTATTGAAAATATTGAAAATATTACCGAAGATTCGCCGATCGGGTATATACTCGAAGTTGATTTAGAATATCCCAATGAGCTCCACAAATGTCACAAAGACTTGCCGCTATGTCCAGAACACTATCGAGCCTCGAAATCTAAAAATTCAAAATTGATGACGACATTGCTACCGAAGGAAAAATACATTATTCACTACCGTAATTTACAGGAGTCTTTGAGATTGGGTCTAAAATTAGCAAAGATTCATCGGGTACTAAAATTCAAACAATCCCCTTGGTTGAAAAAATACATTGATCTCAATACGAATTTGAGAAAGCAGTCCAATAACGATTTCGAGAAAAACTTTTACAAACTAATGAATAACGCGGTGTTTGGGAAAACGATGGAAAATGTATGTAATCACCGTGAAGTAAAGCTCGTTACACGCTGGCATGGGCGATATGGTGCAAGAGCTCTCATCGCTCGAGCTGCCTTTCATAGCTGCACCATATTCGACGACGATATGGTTATAATAGAATTGACTAAAGCTAAAGTAAAATTCAACAAACCGATATATGCTGGATTTTCAATTCTTGACCTGTCTAAAATCTATTTATACCGTTTCCATTATGACTATATGAAGATTACATTCGGCGAACAAGCCAAATTATTATACACAGATACGGACAGCCTAATCTATCACGTAACTACTCCAAATATCTACGAATCCATGAGACGTGACATACACCAATTTGATACATCCGATTACCCGACAAATAATCCCTATGGAATGCCTCTTGCGAATAAAAAAGTGTTGGGTCTTATGAAAGATGAAAATAATGGTAAAATTATGACCGAGTTTATAGGGCTTAGGGCAAAGTTATACTCGTATAAAGTACAAGGTAATGAGCTTGAAAATAAACGTGCAAAGGGCGTCAGAGGAGCGACTTTAAAAACCATTACGTTCGATGACTATAAAGAGTGTCTATTTCATTGTAAAACCCTGATTAGGACCCAGCACATGATACGCAGCTCAAAACATATTGTAGAGACGGTTAGGCAAAATAAAATAGTATTAAGCTGGCAGGATGACAAAAGAATTCTGTGCCCAAAGTCTGCTGATACTGTACCATGGGGCTACGATGTGACGAGCGAACACATGTACATGGAAGCATAAATCTTCGAGCAGTAAGAGTCGGCAAAACCTCTTAACGTTTCACGAAATTTAGGTGCAACTATCAGCATATTTACCGTAGCACTAAAATGCCCTTCGCTCTTCCTCTCTTTTATGACAGGCTGGTCATTTTCAAGGGAGAACCTTCTCAGTATAATTTTTCTCGCGTAGCTGAACACACACCGATGAAAATGGTACCATTATCCTCAGACGTCATTATGCTGTTTGTGTTTTTATTTAATAAGTGCTCTCTATTACAACGAATTTGGCGTGAAGTGTGTTTTTCCGAGCTCAAACTCTTGCCTCGTCAAGCTATTTTAAGAAAATTACGGACTATTTTATCGGCAACGCGACGGAGGACGTTTCGTCGAGCGTTCGATCGCGGCTTAATGGATCATTCTGACATCCTGAACACTGCAGTTCGCGTCATCAGGATGTTCAACTGGGGCGAGGAAGGCGAGCTACTACCGATACTCGATGAGCATGGTAAGTAATAGAAATTATCTATTTCCTGCCTAGCCATCTGTCAGCACATTACTTGACCACCTGACTCTCTATCTCTCTCTCGCTTTCTTCATTATGCCTAGCTGTAGGTGGAAAGCTTAGCAGCGTACCTGGCTCTTCTCCCTCCCACCCTTTCTCTCTCATTCTCTCTCATTCTTTCTCAATCTCTCTCATTCTCCCTCAATCTCAAGGGGGGCATCATGATATTCTTTTAGCAACTTTTCTCGGCCTTCTTTGCTCGGGCAGGCGGCGCCTATGCTAAAGCCTTCTTCGTTCCTCTCGTGGCTGCATGAGCATCGGTGCTTGTCTGGAAAATGCCAAAGCGTAATCTCCCTGCCCCCCCCCCCCGCCCCCATGAGATTACGCTTTGGCATTTTCCAGACAAGCACCGATGCTCAAGCAGCCACGAGAGGAACGAAGAAGGCTCCAGCATAGGCGCCGCCTGCCCGAGCAAAGAAGGCCGAGAAAAGTTGCTAAAAGAATATCATGATGCTCCCCTTAGGTGGGCACGAAGTCCTTGGAATTCTTTAAAAGTCTTTGGAAGTCCTTGGAATTCGTCGGAAGTCTCTGTAAGTCTTTTGGAGGCTCTGGGAGTCTATGGAAGTCTTCGAAGAATTCCTCATAATACGCAATCGATAGTCTTTAGATGTTTTTGAAAATCTTTGGAAGTTTTTGGAAGTCTTCGGAAGTCTTCGGAAGCCTTTGGAAATCTTTGAAAGTTTTTAGAAGTCTGTGGAAGTTTTTGGAATTCTTCGGAAGTCTCTGTAAGTCTTTTGGAGGCTCTGGGAGTCTATGGAAGTCTTCGAAGAATTCCTCATAATACGCAATTGATAGTCTTCAGAAGTCTTTGGAAGTCTTTGAAAAACCCATCGCCGGTGGTTTTTATGAGCAAGAGCTACTTAGAGTTGAAAATCCCGATATTTATCTGATTGAACGAATATTGAAAACTTGTGGGGATAAAATGTTGGTAAAATGGTTGGGTTTCGAAAACGCCCACAATAGTTGGATAAGGAAATCTGATGTTTAATAAAATATTTCAACAAATGAACATTATTGGTCTTTTCAATCGCCACCTTCTATCCCATCTCTCACAGGAAAAATTTGATTTCCGAATATAACAATAGTGTACATCGCACAATTAAAATGAAGCCGAAAGACGTGAACTCGGAGAATGAGAAGCAGCTGTTACAACGCGTTTTCACGACTCGAGAACCTTTGAAAAAAAGTCGACGAAATTTCGACGCGCTGACAAAGTGAGAATAAGCAAATTTAAAAATATATTTGCCAAGGGTTATACTCCAAACTGGACAACGGAAATATTTACAATACATCAAGTGAAAAATACGAACCCTGTGACGTTCAGTCTGAAGGACTATCAAGATGAACCCATCGCCGGTGGTTTTTATGAGCAAGAGCTACTCAGAGGTGAAAATCCCGATATTTATCTGATTGAACGAGTATTGAAAACGCGTGGGAATGAAATGTTTGTAAAATGGTTGGGTTTCGACAATGCCCACAATAGTTGGATAAGGAAATCTGAAATAAATTGAATAAAATAAATTTCATTTTTCCAATTAATTTTTTATTTTATTAAATTACAAATAATCTATATTTATTTCCTCGTCGTCATCGGCGAATCCTGCAACTTGCTCCCTTGGAGCTAAATTAGCGAAAGCGCACGACTCATAACCTGTAACATTTTAATGATATATTCTAATATGCATGTTAAAATCTGTGTGTGTGTGTGTGTGTATGTGTGTGTATATGTGTGCGCGTGCACGCGTTTTATTTCTTTACCTGAATCTTCGGATAGGTCGCTGTCCGAAAAGAGTGAGTTCATACTCGAATCGCTATCTTCGTATTGTCTAGGGGGTGATGGCGGTTGCGGCGCATAGTAACCGCGTGGTCTAGGCTCAGCGTGGATCCACTCTATTTGGGCCTCAGGGCTGGGGGATCGGGGCGGCGGTGGTCGAGCGGGTGGTGAAGGCGGAGCTCTCGATGGCGAGGACGACGAAGATCTCGATGGAGACGCTGGTGGTGATCGGTATATTGTAATAGCTGAGGACGATGACGACGATGACGATAGCGATGATAATGACAGCGAGCGCCGGTTTAACCCGGACGGTCCAGCTATTGCCCCATCCGGCTGTACTAAATCATCCTGATCTGAAGATTCTTCGTCGGAATCAGCGAGAAGCTTTCGTTTTGCTGAATAGATAAATATATATTTCATTGCAGTGGGTACTTTATGTTTTCTAGAGAGAGAGATTGAGGGAGAATGAGGGAGATTGAGAAAGAATGAGAGAGAATGAGAGAGAAAGGGTGGGAGGGAGAAGAGCCAGGTACGCTGCTAAGCTTTCCAACTACAGCTAGGCATAATGAAGAAAGCGAGAGAGAGAGATAGAGAGTCAGGTGGTCAAGTAATGTGCTGACAGATGGCTAGGCAGGAGATAGATAATTTCTATTACTTACCATGCTCATCGAGTATCGGTAGTAGCTCGCCTTCCTCGCCCCAGTTGAACATCCTGATGACGCGAACTGCAGTGTTCAGGATGTCAGGATGGTCCATTAAGCCGCGATCAAACGCTCGACGAAACGTCCTCCGTCGCGTTGCCGATAAAATAGTCCGTAATTTTCTTAAAATAGCTTGACGAGGCAAGAGTTTGAGCTCGGAAAAACACACTTCACGCCAAATTCGTTGTAATAGAGAGCACTTATTAAATAAAAACACAAACAGCATAAAGACGTCTGAGGATAATGGTACCATTTTCATCGATGTGTGTTCAGCTACGCGAGAAAAATTATACTGAGAAGGTTCTCCCTTGAAAATGACCTGCCTGTCATAAAATAGAGGAAGAGCGAAGGGCATTTTAGTGCTACGGTAAATATGCTGATAGTTGCACCCAAATTTCGTGAAACGTTGAGAGGTTTTGCCGACTCTTACTGCTCGAAGATTTATGCTTCCATGTACATGTGTTCGCTCGTCACATCGTAGCCCCATGGTACAGTGTCAGCAGACTTTGGGCACAAAATTCTTTTGTCATGTTTTACAATGAAATAGACACTCTTTATAGTCATCGAACGTAATGGTTTTTAAAGTCGCTCCTCTGACGCCCTTTGCACGTTTATTTTCAAGCTCATTACCTTGTACTTTATACGAGTATAACTTTGCCCTAAGCCCTATAAACTCGGTCATAATTTTACCATTATTTTCATCTTTCATAAGACCCAACACTTTTTTATTCGCAAGAGGCATTCCATAGGGATTATTTGTCGGGTAATCGGATGTATCAAATTGGTGTATGTCACGTCTCATGGATTCGTAGATATTTGGAGTAGTTACGTGATAGATTAGGCTGTCCGTATCTGTGTATAATAATTTGGCTTGTTCGCCGAATGTAATCTTCATATAGTCATAATGGAAACGGTATAAATAGATTTTAGACAGGTCAAGAATTGAAAATCCAGCATATATCGGTTTGTTGAATTTTACTTTAGCTTTAGTCAATTCTATTATAACCATATCGTCGTCGAATATGGTGCAGCTATGAAAGGCAGCTCGAGCGATGAGAGCTCTTGCACCATATCGCCCATGCCAGCGTGTAACGAGCTTTACTTCACGGTGATTACATACATTTTCCGTCGTTTTCCCAAACACCGCGTTATTCATTAATTTGTAAAAGTTTTTCTCGAAATCGTTATTGGACTGCTTTCTCAAATTCGTATTGAGATCAATGTATTTTTTTAACCAAGGGGATTGTTTGAATTTTAGTACCCGATGAATCTTTGCTAATTTTAGACCCAATCTTAAAGACTCCTGTAAATTACGGTAGTGGTATGAGTTCTTACACCGACTCCCCTGAGGGTTGCGGGCTCCCAACACCATCTACCCTTGGTCTCCTCTCGTATCCGTTTGTCCCCGGTTCGATCCCCGCTGCCGGAGCTTGTCGCGCACTCGCTAGATTTAAACACCTGGGACAGAAACAGTCGTAGTTCGCACGCCCTGCCTCTGGAGCTACGTCCGAGCCCGTTTGTGCTTTTACCATCTGCTGTGCTACGGCAGCTTCTCGCTGCCGGAGCTCGTCTCGCACACGCTAGATGTCAGCACATTGGGACAGAAGCAGTCGTAGTTCGTACGTCCTGTTTCTGGAGCTACGTCCGAGCCCGTTGTGTTTTCATCAGCTGTGCTACGGCATCGGGAATCGAACCCATCTTCCCAGCCTTTCGGTCACCACACCAAGGCGCTGGTTTCCTTTGGACCTACTTTTTGTAGGTGGATTCCGAACCACCGGGTCACAGAAAAAGCACTTAGAAAATTTTTCCATTGGTGCCGACAGTGGGAATCGAACCCGGCCACATCGCGCGCCACTGCGTGCGAGCCGAGCACGCTACCCACTGCGCTACTGCTCCCCTAAATTACGGTAGTGAATAATGTATTTTTCCTTCGGTAGCAATGTCGTCATCAATTTTGAATTTTTAGATTTCGGGGCTCGATAGTGTTCTGGACATAGCGGCAAGTCTTTGTGACATTTGTGGAGCTCATTGGGATATTCTAAATCAACTTCGAGTATATACCCGATCGGCGAATCTTCGGGAATATTTTCAATATTTTCAATAAAATTTTATTGTCGAAATCTCTGAAAACGCCGAACCCCTGACGTTTTTCTTCAAACCTCCAACCCCATGGAACTCTCTACCAGCGAAGTACAAAACGATGAATTCATAGCTGGAACGAAATTTTCATGGAATACGATGGAATTCAGGCGACACGCCGTACGAAGCTGCTGGAACAACAATTCGAGCTATCTTGAAACAAGCCCGAACCATCTACGTGAAGGGATTAGAGAAGAGGACGTGGTTAGCGCAATTCACGGATTCGTCGGCACATATTGTCGATATGGAAACTCTCGATTGTCCATCATTGCAGAAATTATCGAAAATATCAAACAACAGAGGATGTTCGCATCATCCCCATGACTCAAAATATAATTGTGTCAACGCGAACGTGAAATCTTTAAGGAGCTGGTACATTAGGCATTGTGTAAACGCAGGATTTTTGAAATAAATAAAAACATTTTGTCGAAAAATATGTGTGTTTTTTATTGAAATAAACCATAGGAAATTGTATTACATATTTGGTTTCACTCCAACTTATACATTTCGCACCACACGTCATCTATAATGTTTTTTTTTACTTTTTCAACCATGCGCACTTATGGATTCAAAGACTTTTTCAGTGCCACCATCGTTCGCGTAGAGTCACGACCCCATAGTAGGCGCGATGGATTGGTGGTTTGACGACGTCAGATGCGTTTGAATTCTACGCTGTTTTATTTCCCACCGAAGTAGTTCATGTAGAGTTGATTTGTATGCGCAGCGTCAATCATCTCTTTGAATATTTCTTTGTTCTCGTCGAACACTTTCACGAATCTTGCAGGTAGGAATACGGAGAAATCGTTGGTGATATCCGCCACGATCCTCCTCCCGAATTTCGTTTCGACTATTCTCAGGTCGGAGATCGGATGATCTGTCTGAACGGAGAGTTCAGCTAATTTTTTTGTTGGCAAAAATTCCGCCATTATTCCCACCTTGTTGATACTTGCGAAATCCATTTCGACTTATTGATGTATTTTTTAATCTGTTTGTGATGAATCCCAGATCCTTTCTCCAACGTATACGATTTTTCACTTCTTCAATATTTTTCAAAAGCAGGAGCAATCGTTCTTTCAGCTCACGTTGCTTGTCTTGCATGTAAACGGTTGCAGTTCAGGCGTGCATCTTGATATTATATAGGCCCTCCAAATTCCCGACCCCCACCAACTCTCAATTCTAGGACCCAATAGGATTTTCCACACTTTCCTCCGCCCACACTTTGCTGCGACACATTTGACAATTCCGTACAGAGGGTGCAGGGCCATCGATATGAGTCATGATGTGGGGCGTATTCCAATGTTCCATACAAGGCAGATATGACATAATTTCGGCGTCTGCACGAAGATTTTCGGGTAAACGATCATAAAACATATGAATTGATCGACTAAAATATTTTAAAATCATAGGCTTCGTTATATTCTTAAGATCACCCCTTGATAATTCCCACGGATATTTGGCTCCGAGAACGCTATCAGAATATCCGTCCATGTTGATAGCAAGAACGCGACTAAGCGCGTCATAGCGGCATTCCATGAAAATCAAAGCCTCATTTTCCGGCGGTTTGTCAAAATATGTAAACACTGTGCAGGCTCAAGCGTGTTCAGACATGCAAGATGGCATCATCCGCTCTCGAAGGTAATGGGAGGGCTCGAAACAGGTCGAGACACGTCGAAGGCGCATATCAGTATACCATTTTCCGTTAAATTTTTTTCTCCGTCAATACAGATTCAATCAGTTTGCCGCATTTTTCAATTCTTAATCTAAATCGCTCACGATCACGTGCAACTTCTTCCCACCGGCCTCGGCGAGCGGCTCTGTACGCATAATCCCATGCATACATCACATGAATTTGAGCTCGAGTATCGAATCGAACGTGCTTTTCCATATTTTCAATATCCTCTTCGTCCCAATTTCATCGCAGTTTGAAAAAAGATCTGCCGCAGCACCCTGCGCTACATCTGCTCACGCACCAGTCAGTGATAGGGAAACGCTTATATAAATTCGGTCAGAAGAACACCTGTTGGGGATATTTTCCTTCGGGTGCCGAGGACCAGCCGGATCATAGGCGCCTCTAAGATTTTATGACCTCATGTTTGGCCTTTTCCAGACTGCGGTCTAACCCTTGGCACACGACCAGATATGATTTATGACCAGCGATAAGGATAAACAGACGCACTGGCCCGGGAGGGTAGCGTTGTGTGTGGTTGAAAGGTCTAACGCTCTAGTCCGCTATTTACTTGTTAGATATAATAACATTCCAATGCCAAGACAAGCTGCACTGCAGCTGCCGGATATACAGAATAGCTGCATTCTAATACCACCCTCAAAACTAGCCCCCCACCCCACCCTACAGAGACGCCAGTCTAACTGATAATCATCAATCAAATGTCGCCATGAAAAATAAGGCGCCCCGCCGCTGCCAGAGATAGCGGCATTCCAATACCACCCTCAAAGCTAGCCCCCCCCCCCCAATGTCTTGACCCATAAGAGATTAGGTGCCCTCCAGTTGTTAGAGATCCCCCCCCCGCCGATTGACTCCGTGCATTCGGACTCTTAAAGATAGCCCCCCCACCCCCCGGGTTCGGGTCTCGGCTAAGTGGTTCGTGTCTGAGCTAAAAAATGTCGGTAAATGTCGGGGTAGGGATCTCGAGTTAGAACTATCCTTGTTACACTACTTGTCACCACGTGCCAGGCGGCGTCCGCCCCGCGGCCCGCGGACCGCGGCGTGCACAAGTACCTGATAGATCTTACAGGATAAGAGACCGATAGAGCAGGTCGAAAGTGAATTTTCCGAGCGCTCACCAGACGTCAGCACACTATTGATAAGACTTTGGGTGCGAAAGCGCATGCATGAACAGGGAGAAAGAAAACTTAGTATCGACCAAAAACATAGAAAACAGGTTAGGATAAAGAGAATCTAATATATTACGGAAATATTGAAGAGAAGCACCTACCCGAATATTCCACAAAAGCAGGCCAGCAAGAAGAAACCAACGAACGCAAAAAAATCACCAGCACAAGGGCAGATCCACCACGAAAACGAGAACAACAGGAGAGCGCAACCAACACTCCTACTTAACTCAGCAGAGAGAAAGATTGATTGATTGATTGATTGATTATTTATTATGCCGTGGCACGCCTTTGGCAAAAACAAAAATAACAAAATAATACATAAGTGCGAGAAGAAAGAAAAATATCATACGTAAAAATAATGAATAATGGATAAAAATAAAGAAAGTTTGGCAAAAGATATAAATAAAATCCAGCGAGAAAAGCGCAGCAATCCGGTAAATGCAATAACATATGGCATGAGAAAATAAACAATAATAAGATCTATAAAGATAAAAAGTAACTAAAAATAAGGTAATCTTAAAACTACAATAATGCGAGATTACTCGGCTAGATCCTGATCGAATAGGTGAGCATAGAGACGAGACTTAAACATATTCAAGCTAGAGGAGTTTGTGACCTGGCTGGGTAACGACTCCCAGAAATACGTAGCGGAGAGAGAAAACGAGTGTTGATAAGTGCTTGTTCGATGGATAGGAATAAGGAAAGTGCAAGGAGGTCTTCGCTGGGAACGATCGCGGTTAATAGTAGCTCGAGCAAAAAGCTCGAGAATGTACGGGGGCGCTTTTTGACGGAGAATATAAAACGTATTTATGCCGAGGAAGTACAACCGCCTTGCCTTAACGGACAGCCAGCCAAGCTGCCGCCTGTACGGTGTAATATGTACATCGCGCCGAAGGTCAAAAATAAACCTGATACAGCAGTTAATGAGGCGTTCGAGTTTTAAATTAAGCTTCACCGTGAGGTCATGGTAGACTAGGCAGCAGTAGTCAAGGGTGGGGAAAATTAACGAAGAAATCAGGGACGCCCTAAGATCCTGGGAAAGAGCCGCCCGATGAAATTTCAATTTGTGGAGGGAAAAATGAACTTTTTGAGATAGATTCCTAACATGTGATTTCCAGGATAAATCACTCTCCATTATCACCCCAAAATTTCGTGCCTGACTGACGTACGGAAGGACCACGCCATTCACAGCTATCACTGGAAATTGGGCGAAGTTAATTCTACGTACGTAGGCGCTGCTACCCAATATGAGAACCTTAGACTTAGGAAGATTCAATTTAAGGCCATTATCGGTGGCGAAGGCAGCAATGGCAGAAACATCCTCAGTGATCAACCTGAGACCCCGATTTAGCTCAGATGGAGGACAGCTGAGATAAATCTGGGTGTCGTCAGCAAATATCATATGCAGTGAATGGTGAAGTACTGTTCCTATGTCGTTAATAAAGAGAGTGAAAAGGAGGGGACCCAAAACAGAGCCTTGAGGAACCCCTGACGTGGTTGGAAGCCAATTGTGGTAATTTCCTTGATCGTCAATAACAGTTTGAGTTCGGCCAGTCAGATACGAGTGAAACCAGTCGAGTAACGCGCCAGAGAAGCCTATCTTCTTCAGTTTTAAAAGGAGTTGCAAGTGCGGAACAGTATCGAAGGCTTTACTGAAGTCAAATAATATAAGGACTGTTAGGCGCCGTTGATCAATATTGCGTTTGGCATCATTGAGTATGCGTAAGAGTGCTGTCTGAGTGCTGTGACCGCGACGGAATCCAGACTGACGCGGATCAAATACTTGATTTTCCTCGGCCCAATTAGTAATTTGCTTATGAATTAATCTTTCAAAGATTAGCAATTGGACGGGTGTCTGAGGGCAAGATCAGAGTATTGACCTTTGACAATGGCCGGAGATAAGCACGTTTCCAACAACGCGGAAAATCAGAGGATCTGAGGGATAGATTAAAGATAGATGTGAGAACTGGAGAGACCACGTGTAAGGATTTTGATAATGCAAAGAGAGAGATAAGGTCCGGATCAGATGAATAAGATGAGGAGCCTGAGAGGGAATTTATGAGCAGGAGAATTTGATCAGGGGTGACCTCGGCGAAACTGAAACAGGGACGACTTGGCAGAATGTCCGCACATGCTGAACAATAATCGCTAACTAAACAAGGCGGTAAATGGCTCGAAATTGACGAATAATAGGCATTAAGCTCGAGAGGCGTGAAGAAGTGGAGAGGAGAGGAAAAATACGATTTTATTAGCCCAAGAGTGGCAAGTTAAATCCATCATTTTCTGGGATCTGAGATATTAGCGATTTTTTCCAAATGATAGGCATTTTTAGCCAGTCTGAGCTCCCTGGTGAGATCGTCTATACTCCCCAAAAATCGCTAGATCAAGGATATCCTTTGATCGCTTGGCCCGTGTATACAAAGAATTGCGATGAGAGATTCAATCTTTTAAACGCTGAGTGAGCCACGGCTTCGGGGGGTGGTTAACGCGAAAAGACACCAACGGCGCATGATCGTCGAGCGATTTAACAATAAGCTCGGAAAATTGTTCAGTAACGGAGTTAACACTGACCAAGCTCGCGTCCAATAAACGAGAGCGGCCAGAGACAAAATCGCTTAAAGTAGAATAATTAATTCTAGATGATAATGTCGCGCAAAAATCAGCGGCAACAAAGCTACGATATGCGCGCCGTGTTAACGTGCGGTTAGTGACAAGGTTAGAATCGAACGAATACACTAATTCCAATAGGTCATGACCGGCGATAAAAGGAGCTTCGGATTTAGCAAATGATCTTAGCTTATCAACACTATCGATTATAAAAACATCCAGCCAAGAATCAGATGCAATTGTGTGATAGGTCGGCGGTGAATCGACAATATGCAGCGAAAGAGAAAAGGTTAAATCGCGCAGGTAATTAGATTCATAATTATTGCTAGACAGATTACAGTTGAGATCTCCAGCCACTATTACATTTTTGTAAGCATGAGAAAAATTGGAAAGAGTGTGCGCAAATTCATCGAACATTTGACATTTAGGACGCCTGTAAACTGACGCGAAGAGGAGCTTTTCCGAATTCGAGCAGGTCACTTCGATAATGAGGAATTCCGGCGCGTTTGAGTATCGGGGACGAAGCTAGAATTTTTGCCTGAAGAGAATTGTGTATATAGCAGGCAACCCCACCCCCCTCTTTACCTTCGCGATCATTACGTATAAGGAAGTAGTTGTTTAACCGAACTAAATCGTCTGAAACATAGAAGTGTAACCAAGTCTCCAAAATAGAAATAATGTGAAAATCCCGATTTAGTAAGGTTGCATGTAAGAGTTCTAAGTGGCTGCGAATAGAATTAGCGTTAAATTAAGCAATTTTTATGCTTGGTGAAGAGGGGGTGCATGGTGAGCAGAATTGTCGGGCCAAGGGTTGTCATGCTAGTTAGCCGAGATCTGCCTCGGACCGAATGGCGATAGGCGCCTGCCCTTCACTTTTGCGCACATAAATTATCCCTGACCAAGTCCATACGAACTTAAAACCGTTATTACTCGCTCGAGATTTAGTGAGACGAAGAAGATTGTACAGTGCTGGCGAGAGAAATTCATTTACAAAAATATTACCGCCCTCATCGGAGCCAAAAACGTCCTGAACTGATAAATCTTTTTTCGCTCGCTTTTTGCTAATGATGAATTCTCTGACATGGCAAGATTTCAACGTGATAATAAATGATTTTCTTTTAGCAAGAATATTAGGATTAATGGCTCCAGACGAGGAAGATGTAGCAGCCTCGTCTCTGCCAGCCAAAAGGACTTTCTTGTCTAGGCTACGAATCTCCAAAACGTCGCCGAGTAGGTCCGGTATACCAAGAGCATGGAAGACTTTGTTAACTATCGCCTGAGGAGAGTCAGTGACGGAGAGGGGTACTCCGGATATCGTAATCTCAGGAGAAAGATCAGGCGATGCAGGTGGAATGGACATACCGTCTTTTAACGAGCGAATCTCGCGAGACATTTCGGCATTTTGCTGTATCAATTTCGCATTACTGGCTTCTAAAAGTGAAATTCTCTCGTCGTGCACCTGAAGCAAACGCGTGTGATTCTGAATGCAGTTTAACTTCCGAGTATGATCTTCATTGACTGCTGTTTGCTGAGCAATGAACGCCGAGAGATTATCGCTCATAGTCAAGAGACCTTCTTTCTGTCTGACGATATAAGAGAGTGTCGGCTGACTGATTGCGGTTGAGTTAGGCCAGAAGGGGGAGGAATACCCGAGCTGGAGAAAGACGGGGGAGTTTTGATATTAGGCGGAGGCGTACGGAGCGTAGTATTCGAGCACTGCATAACGCAAAGGTCGCATCGAAAGCTAACTGAATTGTCATTCGGATCGTAGCCAAATTTATTTATCGCGCATTCACGATGAAAATTCTCACCGCAATCCCCAGTACACGCGATGATCTCGCAGCCTCGACCGGCGAGACGACCGCAAACGGTACACCGTGCCGACATCTGTTCGAGATATATAGCAACAGATAGCTATAGCAGCCTGGTCTGTTGATCGATGAGGCAGACTCGGATCACGCTTCGTTGAATCGATGATGTCAACAAGCGATCGACGCGATGTGAGAGTGTAGAGCTCCAGTATAACACAGATCGAGACGCTGAGACGCGAGAGTGTTGAGCACAGGTACGGAGAGTAGATCGCAGGTGTGTGAGCGTGGAAAGCACATGCGCAGGCCGAAGCTCTGAGCAGATAGTGGCTGATGAATTAAGAGAGCGCATGCACAGATCGGGATGTCGGGCGCGACCACACCGAGAGCGCGTTGTGTAGCCGAAGATCACACGAAGATTACAGACTCACAGATAGAAGATGAAGATAGAGAGGTGGAATTGGCACATGCGCAGCACGATGAAAGCAGGAACACGGTTAATGATGACAGCCACGACCGAAAAAAAGCTGGATGAATCAATTCGCTTTTCATCAAAAATCCTCGCTGTTCCAACGTGCACCATGGAAACGCAGCATAGGAAGATGAAAAGCAAAATTGTGCGTGCTTTGGGTCTGAAAAAAGTGACGCCTGAAGGCAGAGCCAAGCAGAATCGAGCCAGATAACGGAGAGTGAAAATGATTGCGACCAATCGTACTCACCAAGAGAGAGAGAGAGAGAGAGAGAGAGACAGAGAGAGACAGAGAGAGACAGACAGACAGAGAGAGAGAGAATGAATGAATGAATGGGTTTATTATGCCGTGGACATGCGTCCGTAGGCAAATTTGTAATCATACAATTACATGCAAGTAAATAATTAGCAAAGTACACCGAATATAAAGAATATAAAATATAATCTTAAAAGCTATTTCTTAAATATAAGTATTGTCTAGCAGAAAGGCTGTAGATTATAGTAATACTATACATAACAAAATCAGTGATCAGAAGAATGTTATTAACAGATAACAAATGACAAATGCGCAGTTTTGTAACATCGGTAGATAATCAGAAAAGTTTTGTAACACCCGTAGATAATCGGAAAAAGAGACCAGGTGGTCATGCAGTCTCGAGTAATAAATGAGCATGAAGGCAGCGTTTAAAAATATGTAACGAAGCAGCTGAAGTGATATGAGGTGGAAGAGCGTGCCAGAAATAGGCCGCAGCTAGCATAAAAGAATTATGGAGGATTGTGGTGCGATGAGAAGGAATATGAAAAGAGGGAAGGACAGTGGCCCGAGAAGGACGGATTAAAGGAGGAGGAGTGAAGAACAAATTTTGTATGTAGACTGGAGATTCATTTCGCAAGATCTTATACACAAATATACCCATAAAATATTCTCGTCTTTTTCTGACTGGAAGCCACGCCAATCGCGCTCTGTAAGACGATATGTGCTCATCTCTCCGGAGATTAAAAATGAATCGAATGCATTTGTTTATCAACCGTTCCAAAACGAGATTTTGTTCGTCTGTCATGTCATTATAGACAAGGCAACAATAATCTAAGATTGGGAAGATAAGAGCAACAACAAGAGTTTTTTTAAGATCACGAGAAAGCATGTGCATATTATGCTTCAGACGAAAGAGCGTGAAGTTAACTTTGTTAGATATTTGCAGTATATGTTTATTCCATGAAAGATTTGACGTAAAAATAACACCCAAATTTCGCACCTCATTTACAAACGGCAGCACCGTTCCATTTACAACAATGCGCGGTAAGCATGTGATGTCAATTCTGCCTATATAATTTCCAGTGCCCATAATAATTATTTTCGACTTAGAAAGGTTTAAAGCTAAGCCATGGGAAAACGCGAAGTTAGCAATAACTTGTACATCGTAAGAAACTTTATCCAAGGACTCAACTAAATTTGATGGCGGACAAGAAAGATAGATTTGCGTGTCATCCGCATATGTAAGGTGTTGGGTATATTTGAGACCAGAACCAATATCATTAATGAAAATCGAGAACAAAAGCGGCCCCAGAACAGAGCCCTGAGGAACACCCATGTTTGTGGATCTCCAACTCGACAAAGAACCATTTTCATCTATCACCGCCTGAGGTCGATTTGTTACGTAAGAAAAGAACCATAATAGAGCACTTTCAGAGAATCCCATGCAACGCATTTTCTTCAGTAGAAGGAGATGTGGAACTTTGTCAAAAGCCTTACTGAAATCGAATAGAACAAGAACAGTTATCATCCTATCATCAGCTGCACGCCTAACATCCTGACACAATTTCAGGAGCGCCGTCTGCGTGCTATAACCCTTTCTAAAACCCGATTGAAATGGACCAAGAAGCTGGTTGGTCTCAAGGAACGAAGTGATTTGTTCATGAATAATACGCTCGAAGATCTTAGAGATCTCTGAAAGATTAGAAATGGGTCTAATATCGGAAGGAGAGAAAGGTGGATTCTTTTTTATTAATGGTCGAATAAATACTCGTTTCCAGAGAGACGGAAAAATACCAAAGCGTAAGCTCTCTTTAAAGATTTCAGTCAATACTGGAGTGATAATGGCCATAGCCTTACTGAGCGCAAATAATGGGATACCGTTAGGTCCTTGCGAAAGGGAGTCCGATCTAGCAGCAGAGATGGTATTATACACGATCTGAGTGGAAATCTGCGAAAAATGAAAAATTGGTGCATTTTCGGGGAGGGAACCGACTAAACCAAGAGAAAATGATGTAGGAAATAGTGTATCAGAAAAGGATATGCTAGCAAAATAATCATTTAGTATTTCAGTTGAGAAGAATGAAAATGGAGAGACGCCTCTAGGTTTGGTAAGACCAAGGTGCGCCAGTTCCTTCCAGAGTGGAGAGACATCTGAGATGGAAGAGAGCCTGTGCTCCAAGTATAGTCTTTTCGCAAACTTTAACCTAGAAGCGATTCTATTTCTGAAATCTTTGTAGATGGCTAAAGGCAAAAGACCACCTGCTCTCCGTGCCTGACGGTATAATGTGTTCTTAACATTATATAATTTGTTCCAATAGATCTGCAGTTAACCACGGTGCGACTGGTTTTCTTATAGTCTACGTTTTAAACGGCGCATGATTATCAAATGTATCTTTCAATGCATTTGAAAAAGTTTTAACTATTTCATTAAAGGCAGGCTCAATAGCAAGATTAGCAACATGAGAGTCGACTAAGACTGACTCCCACTCTTCACTTAATACATTAATATACGCCTCCTGGCCAAAATTTTTAATATCCCGTCGAGTGATAACATGTCTTTGAGGAATTTCCGTGGAAAAGTTGTATACTAATTCAAGAAAATCATGTTCCGCAATGAAAGGCGTATCAGATTTATTAAATAGTAAGACCTTAGACTGCGCATCAACTAGTATTACATCCAACCAACTATTTGAATCCCCAGCGTGAAAGGTGGCTCCGGAATCGAGAATGTGTAAACAATGAGAGAACACGAAGTCTCGCAGTGACGACGATTCAAAGTTATTTCTGAGCAAATTGCAATTTAGATCACCAGTGATGATAATATTATTATAGGAAAAAGACAATCGAGAGATAATTTCCGAAAAACTGTGAAACAAGTTCCCTTTCGGGCGCCGATAAACACAACAAAATAATAAAGATTTATTTTATGAGTTTCTAATATCTAAGACCAGAAACTCTGGCATATTCGAGAAACCAGGAGGAGAAGCATGCAAGATACGAAAACCAAGAGAATTATGGATGAAACATGCCACTCCACCCCCCCCCCCCCCGCCCTTTACCCGACCGATCATTTCTTACCAAATTGTAATTATCTATTTTCACAAATTCCTCGGAAATGTTCTCATGTAACCAAGTCTCTGTAATAGCAATAATATGATAAAAATTCGAGGACAAATGCGCGATTAATTGCTCAAAGTGTGCGAGAAGGGAATTTGCATTAAAGTATAAGACTGTAAGATTTTGAGACTTATTTACATTTTCGCAATTGTGACTGTCTACACGAGAGACGGCTGGCGTACGCGGCACAAGTCAGATCAATTTAGCGAGGTCAGCTTCCGATCTAATCAATATTGGGTTTTCCCCATCTGCACGACGCACGTGAATAGCGCCAGCCCTCCACCATACATATTTATATTGCAAGTCAGCCGCCTTAGCTTTTGTTTTTGGAAAAAGTCGGTATGAGTCACTCAGAATCAATTCGTTTGCATAGATCTTAGCAGAGTTTTCAGTTTGGAAAATTTCACGACTACAAAGGATTTTCCCGTCACGCTTCTTTTCTAGGATGAAATCACGCGTTACAGTCGACTTAAGCCTTACAATATAGGAGAGTTAAGCGGGATTCACCTCAAGCTGTTGTATCGACGCGTTACTGATGACAGACATGCTCTTTCGTAAAGCCTGGCGTATCTCGAGAACGTCAGAAAAAAGTTGCGGCACTTTCAAAGCCTCGAAAACTCGACGCATGATTTCATCACAAGGAAGGGAAACCATCGAAGGAATTCCACTGATAATAAGATCTGGTGAAAATGAGACGCATGGCATAGGTGGCAAATGACCCGACGTAAGCTCTACTTGAGAGCGAAGATGAGTATGATCTTCCTTCAAACTGACCATCTCAGCTTCGGAAATATGCGCCATGTTTTCTAATGCACCCAGTCAGCGAGAAAAGCCATCTTGAGTACGAGACAAACTCGACACTTCCTCACGAAGGGAAGTGATGGAGTGCATAGCCGACGAAAGATCATCTCTAATTTCTGCAAAATTAGACGCCAAATTTTCTGATAACTTCTCAAGCTTGTTTTCAAATTGTCCAAGGTTATCATCAAGTTTACGGTTTGAACTTTCTAGTTGCTTTCCAATGTTGCGCAGCACATCCTGATCAACGGATACCAACTGCTCTGAAGCGGTAACCGGAGAGCGTGGCGTGGAGAAAGAACGTTGAAACGCGCACGGAACGCATCGAAAATTTCCGGTAAAAGCAACATCGAGCACGTCAATGTTATACTCTGACTTAACACACGATACGTGAAACAACGATTTACAGTCACCCGTGCATCTAATCGATTGATCTTTACGTTTAAGAGTATTTTCACAAATCTTACAGACTAGTGACATATTTATGTTAAAACGTTACTTGCTGATAAAGAAGAATCGATAACGTAGAAACGATGGTGAGACGAAGTGACTAGTAGTAGATAAAGAAATCTCCCAAGATCCACAGAAAAGGTAATCAATACCTCTGGCAACAATCGATAACAGTGACCCAAGCGCGCAAGTCCAGAAATAAATGTTTATCTGGTGACAAGGTGACAAGGTGAACGTGTCCCTCGCACTCTTGCTTATCGTGTCCGTGTGCGATGCCCAGCGGCCCGTATCCCAGTGCGCAAGCCCAGATCCAAAATGTTTACGTGATGGCAAGCGCTCCCCCTCACACTCTTGATTATCGTGTCCGTGTATTTGTAAAAGCATCTGCCAAACTTAGTGTGCAAGCCCAAATCCAACTTTTATCTGATGAAGAGGTGAGCGTGTCCCTTACACTCTTATTTATCGTGTCCGTATATTTGGAGGTTATGAAAAATGCCAAATGTAAATTTACAGATTTCATGCAATAGAGTGCACCAAAGATGTTATGAATTATGCCAGAAAAAACCGGCATAAGAAAACGTGCCAAATCTGTAACAAAAGCGCCTGCAGGCAGAAAGCGGCAGAACAAAAACCCAAGAAAAACGAGAGGTCATCACAAGTGCGACTAGCAATACGCACAGAGAGAAAGACAGACAGAGAGAGAGAGATAGATAGATAGATAGATAGAACGTTTATTATGTCTTGGCGATGCCGTAGAAAAATATAAGTATAATAACGAGATACAGTTTAACTTAAATTCTAACAAAGATGACAATGTTCAACTAGGTTGATAAAAATATTATGAATAACAGGAGATCAGAGCATGTGGCAATAACATGATGAAATAAAAATAGTAAAAAAAACAAAAATAATAATAAAAATAATAACAATCAGATGAATATTGAAAATACAAGAATAGTGAGTACTTAAACTAAACTTATATATTAAATATATGTTCATTGGAAAGTGCTCATTGGAAAGTGCTAGAGAACAATAAAACAATAGAAACACATCAGGTGACAGATTGAAGCTGGAGAGTGAGCAAATATGAATAAAGGCCGGCCTTGAAATTTTCGAGAGTACTAGATGTAGTGAGGTTGGGTGGGAGGGAATGCCAAAAGTAAGCTGCATTCACAGCAAATGAATTACGCAAGATTGAGGTACGGAAAGATGGAATATTGAATGTTAGTGGTACGTGTCGGCGAGATGGACGAGTAGGTAGACGTGAGGGTTGAAATAATTCAGATATATAGGATAGGGGACTAAAATCAAGCATTTTAAAGATGAAGATGCCAAGAAAATAATCACGACGTAATGATACTTTGAGCCAACCAAGTTGAGCACGATAGGGGGAGATGTGTTCGTCCAGACGAACGTTGAAAATGAAACGTATACATTTGTTCATCAATCGTTCAAGAATAGTGTTCTGCTCGTCAGTCATATCATTATATACAAGACAGCAATAGTCAAAAATGGGGAAAATCAAGGAGGAGACAAGCATTTTGCGCAAGTTGAGAGAGAGGGAATTCATATTGAATTTAAGACGATATAGAGAAAAGTTGACACGACGGGAGAGATTAAGTAGATGATCATGCCAGGAGAGGTTAGACGTCATGATTACGCCGAGGTTACGGACAGAACTAACATACGGCAGAGTAATATTGTTGACTTTAATAGGTGGGAGAGTCGAGCAATCGATACGATTAATATATGTCCCACTCCTCATGATTATCACTTTCGACTTGCTCAAATTAAGTTTAAGGCCGTGTTCAACTGCAAAGCGTACTATGACCCCGACATCGTGAGTAACCTCAGCGATCGCAGATACAAGGTCATCAGGGGCGCAAGTTAGATAAATTTGAGTATCGTCAGCATATATTAGGTGTTTGGTAAAGCGGAGACCAGCACCGATATTATTGACGAAGATAGAGAAAAGTAACGGCCCAAGGACTGAGCCTTGCGGCACACCCAAGTTCGTACTTATCCATTCGGAAACATGTCCCTTGTCATCCACCACAGCCTGGGTTCGATTCGATAAATACGAAAGGAACCATGTAAGCGCACTGTCAGAGAAACCCAGATGGCGAAGTTTTAGGAGAATCATGGAGTGAGGGACAGTATCAAACGCTTTAGAAAAGTCAAATAACACTAGTACTGTTAAGAGACGATTGTCAACTGCCTGACGAACATCTTGGCAAAGTTTGAGAAGGGTAGTTTGTGTACTGTAACCTCGACGAAAACCAGATTGAAAAGGATCTAATAAATTATGAGAATTTAAATAGGTAGTGATCTGGGAATGGACAAGACGTTCAAAGATTTTTGAGAGCTCAGAGAGATTAGCTATTGGTCTAGAATCAGACGGTGACGCGGGTGGATTGACCTTTAACAGTGGGCGAATGAAAGCACGCTTCAAGCCAGTCGGGTAAGATCCTTGGGTAAGACTATTGTTGAATATTTCCACAAGATGAGGAGAGATGAGATTAGTAGCTTTGTATAAAGAAAATAGGGAAATACCGTCAGGTCCGGATGAGAGAGAGGGAGAGTCATGATGAGAGTAGACTTTACGGAGAGACTCTGACGTGACTGGTGAAAAGTTGAATACTGGTTGATCAGGGACGAGAGAGGGTAAATCAAGAGCAGAAATTGAAGAGGGATAAGGGTCAAGAGAACGCGATATATTGGTAAAATGTAAATTTAGCTCGTCGGGTGTGAAAAAGGAAAAGGGAGAGACACCGCGTGATTTAGTAAGCCCAAGTAGGGATAGTTCTTTCCATAGTTTGCCTGAATCTGTGACAGCTGAAAGACGTTGCCCATAATACTGTTCTCTAGCACTTCGAAGCGCAATAGTGAGCGAATTACAATATTCTCGGTACTCTAGCAACGACAAGAGAGAAGATGATCGACGAGCCTGCCGATACAGCCAGTTTCTGTGTTTAATTCTGGATTTTAGTGAGTCCGAGAGCCACGGCACCGGGCGCTTACATATATTTTTAGAATATTTAGGGGCATGTAGATCAAATGTGCGATTAATAGCATGAATGAAACACGACATTTGGTCATCAAGGTCAGGTGGAGTGAGCTCTCGGGCTGACTGTACAGCAAAAATGTGAGAGACCTGTTCGCGAAGGTCAGCCTGATAACGATCAGGGTCAAACTGCCTTAAATCGCGTCTGACGATACTGTGACTAGTAGTGATGGTAGGAAACGCAAATGTCAACTCAAGAAGGTCATGACTAGCAATAAAGGGTGCACTCGATTTCACGCAACTAAAAACCTTCGTGAGACAGTCGACTATGAAAACGTCTAGCCAAGTATCAGCGGTGTTTGAGTGATAACTAGCACCTGTATTAATAATATAAAGATTATGAGAGAAAGCAAACTCTTTGAGTGCCATAGCTTCAAAATGGGTGCCGAGGAGATTGCAATTCAAATCACCTGTAATAATGACGTTTTTGTAACCGACTGAGAGACGAGATATAATATCAGAGAGAGAGTGGAATAAAATGCCCTTAGGTCTTCTATATACTACTGCAAAGAAAAGCGATTGATTGTGGATATTGCGTATCTCACAGATGATAAATTCAGGTGAATTCGAGAACGGTTGCGGAGAGGATGCGAGGATCTTGAATTTAAGCGATGAATGGATATAAATTAATACGCCACCACCCCGCTTGCGTATTCGATCATTTCTAATGATATTATAGCCATTCAGCTGTACAGAGTCGTTTGGAATAAGCGAATGCAACCATGATTCAGTAACTGCTATAACGTGACAAAAATTATCAGAAAAGTGCGCGACAAATTGTTCGAAGTGCCCTACGAGGGAGTTTGCATTCAACGACGCGATTTTGAGATAACAAGTAGTATCTGATTGCGGAGGTGAGGCAATAGTGTGACGTGGTGGAGCAGACGAAGAACTACTGTTATCTAGTCATTCGAGCTTGCCCAGATCCGATTCCGAACGGATGTTAATTATTTCAGCACCATTGTGTTACGACACCAGGATATCGTTGTTTTCGGAAACCCAGATACGCTTATAGTTGAGTCGTGAGGCTCGCACTTTCGTTTCTCGCAGCAGCCGGTACAGTGGGCCGGGGAGGAGTTTTTTAAGAAAAATATTTTCAGTACGGTCTAGTGCAAAAACTTCGCGAAGAGAGAGGGGTGCTTTAGGGCGTTTATTCCTGATGATAAAGTCGCAGATAGTAGGAGACTTCATCGCGAGAACGAGAGATAGGGGTTTGTGCACATTTGAGCGAGGCATTGACGAGGACGTGCCTACGGGAGGTGGGTTTTTAGCCACGAGTTCGCGTATTTCAAGGATTTCCGATATCAATTCGGAAATATTGAGCGCAGCAAAAACTCTCTGAACAGTATCAGCGTGCGTAAGACCAAGATCAGAGGGAATATTACTCACAACCAACTCAGAAATAGGGAGAGTATTGTGAAGAGTAGCACTCGAAAACCGATCAGCCGTGCTATCGATCTTGGTTGATAGGAGTTCATGCTCAGACTTGAGAACAGCGATTTCCGATGCCGAGCTCTGTGCAAGGTCCTCCATTGCGCCTAGACGAGTTGTAAGAAGCTTTTGGGTGGTGGCTAGGCTGTTAATATCACTGCGAAGTGCAACGACTGTATTTTTTAGCCCCGAGACAGAACTTTGAATGTCGTTCAAATCTTTAGAAAGAGAGATGGAAAAAATTTCGATCTTAGTGGTCATGCCGGCATCGATAGCGTCTAGACGCCGCATAACTTCATCAAACCGGTCATTATTACGAGCCGATTGAGAACTAGTTTGTTCAGGTGACAAGTCTGGGGTACGCGGTGTCAAAATTGATCGGTGCATTAGGCAGGGTTCACACCGAAAAGCAGCATCCGTCTGCGACGGATCGAGTTTGTACTTTGATATGACGCAGTTCTGATAAAATATGTTTCCGCAGTCGCCAGAACATTTTAATGAAGCTTCTTTACGCTTAACAGAAGCGCCGCATACCTTGCAGTCAAGTGACATGATGAGAATTACTTGTGTACGCTCGATATCGATGGTAGGTAGCGATAGTAGCGATGAGGAAATCAATCAGCTTGATACTAGCGTAGACCTGTGGAGTTGATTGCCGGTAATGAAGCGTTCTCCATTAATCACCACGGTAAGATAATAGATCGATGAGTGATCCAGGCGGTCAATAGCAGATCGATAAGATGTGCCCAAGAGGTGTCGCAACCGGCACCGGTACAATGATCCAAGCCAAGATAGATAGACAGAGGCGCATGCGTAGATGAAGCCGAAGAAAAATAACCTTTTCTCGATTGTTTGAGGTTAACAAAATTAATCCTCGAATTGCACTCAAAATCGACGAAAAGTTGTAGATGCAAATATTCAATCAGAAAAGGCAATAAAAAGCGTGCCATACAACCTGCAAGCAAAAACGCCCGGAGGCAAATGTCGGCAGAAAAAGCTTGCAAAACAAGGAGCAAAAATGTAGCTGTGTGGATCGTACTCACGTGAGAGAGAGAGAGAGAGAGAGAGAAAGAGAGAGTGAGAGAGGGAGAGAGAGAGAGAGAGAGACTTGAGTTTTCGTAAAAGATGTGTGAGCGGTACGTACTAGATAATAGATAGTCTTCACCAAAAATTTTACAATACAGCACTGTAGGTTTTTGATACATCACAATATTATTTGAAAATATAGAAACTTTGAAATATAGAAACTTCGCATATAGTAAACTTATGTTTTGTATTTTCGTGTTTTCAAAGTAAGAATTGCTGACGGGAAAAATAGTTAGGTACGGATGCATCTATAAATACATGCTGTGTATCACGAAGTGCGATCGTATCGAGGTTCTATGAGGGTACAAAATCATGCAGTTTCATGACAATAAATCATAGAAAAACTTTAAACTCGATATTTTCAAGCCAAATATTCGTTTATCACTTCTTTTTGTAAATACCCGTTCGAATCCCCGATATTCAATTCATATAATCGACGTATCTTCTCTACGGCATCTGATATGGAATCATATGAACTTTTTTTTGCCAAGGTAACAATGTGTTTTAACCCGAATGCCGGGCGGTCGTATTTCGCCATTACTACGTATGAGATTTAACGTAATATCATGCTTTGCAATAGCAACGATATCCGGGTCACACAAATGTAAGCATCACCATTACCAAATATACAGCTGAGTCAGCTTCAAAGTGATCGGGGCTGACTAATTAAAACGTCTCCAAATTCTTCTGTGTGTACAGAATTAATAACGTCCAGGTAGAAAAAATGAACACAGGATTTTTCCATAGTTGCTTTGGTGCGATATAAAATCATATTGAACGCTGTCATCGAATATAAAATGGGACTGATCTCTTGTCTTTATATAAAAGTCAGGGAATAGATACTCGACAGGCTGAATTGATCTCACGACAAGATCGGTTTGCTCAAGGTGGGATTTTGTGAAGCACTGCAGGTAGTTGCGACTTTATCCAGCTGTATTGAATAAATATCTTGTAGTTAAAATATAATCCTTTGTTGACAACGATCCCGAACTTATCTCGTATCTGAGGAACATTCAAATTCCCTGACACGAAATTGTTGCCAGCAGTGAGATGTGCCAAAGTAAGTGAGTATAATTGCAATATTGAGTAACCACCGTAAGGGCTGAGTATACCTGCACCAGAGTATTATAATTAATGCGCGTGGAAGCTAATGAAGACGGCGAAGAAATGGCTCTATCTGACAACGTGGGGAAGAGTGTGTCAAAATTCGATAGGAACACTTAAAAGTTCCGAGGGGTTTCAATCGCCAAGAGGGCCAGCTCAATTACATGGTAACAAATAGAGAAGGCCCATAAGTGAACTGAAGGCCACATATTGGGAAGTCGGACCACTACGTAGAAGGAATTATCTAGAACCTGTCTTACTAGATTCTGCTGTCACGTATTGTTACTTCAAAATGTAATGAAAGTTTCGTAAACATAAAACTGACTGATTCCCCAGAGGTGTTGAGCAACTCGTGGGCGATTGCAATAAAATTTTCAAAATGAGGGATCCAAGCACGACGAACTCGATTTGCGAACCACCCCGAGTAACATATGCATGCGGAGCTGACACATCAGATTATTTCGCCCTCTGTGATCACCGACCGTTCATGGTGAGCATTCTTTATTGACGAGCAGGAAAAATCAAGATTAGTCCTTGGGGTTACCTCGGCGATGGCCCGGACTCGGAATAAGGCTTCAACGCCCCAGCTAATGCATAGCGAGGAGTAATTCCTGCGTGAATAATGTGACTCCTTTGTAATCGTCCTAGGTCACGTGCCCCAGCAGTTATTTCATATACTTGTTTACACCGGAGATATTAATGTTCGGTTGATAAACCTAAAAGATTTAGTGAAGCTTATTGAATAAAGGCACACTTGACCTAGCGTATCGCGTAGTAGCTGGATAATATCCTCGAGCTTTCAACCCGTAGCAACACTTCACGTAGTAATTGTAACTATTGATCGTCATTCACGCTTTTAACTCCTTGTTCCAACCAATAACTTCAATATCTCATTAATTTTATGCGAATTCACCCTTCGATACAGCATTATTATTATAATAATTATTATTAATATTATTATTATAATAATAATTATCAATATTACTATATTATTAATATTATTATTTTATTATATTATTAATATTATTATATTACTATATTATTAATATTATTATATTATTATATTATTAATATTATTATATTACTATATTATTAATATAATATTAATATTATTATATTATATAAGACTTCCGTTTCCGGTGACAAATGTGTAGAGTGAGTGTGGGACAGGTGGGCAGAAAGTGTGCGACAGTGAGGAGAGCGGGGAATGAAGCGGTGAAAAGTGCTGTGGGATAAGGAGGGTAGGACGGGATAGTCGGGGGTGAGCGATAAGGGACGGTGCGGGGGGAGGGAAAAGGGAGTTAGACAGGGGTAAAAGTCGGGTGGGTCGATTTTGAGGTTAGAGTGGTGTCGTGGCAAGGGGTGTGGGGGAAAAGCAGGAACGGGCGGCAGTGGAGCAGCGGCGGAAAAGCGGGCAAAGTGGGAAGAGAGAGAGTCGGAAACGGTCGGTAAGGGGGAAAGGTGTTGGTAGGGAAGGAAGTGAAGTGTGTGGAGGAAGCAGCGGAAGGTAAAGAGTAGACAAGTAGTGACGATGGGCGACGAGGGGAGGTGGGTCGGTGTAGAGGAAGAGAAGAGGAGGGGAAGATCGAAGAATGCAGAGAAGAGGAGCAAAATAGTAGGAAGGTCGCCGGAGAAAAAAGCAGAGGAGGAAGGATGACTGAAAAAAGTAACGGACAGTATGGGGGAGGTGATGAGGCGCGAAGGAGAGAGGGGGAGAAAAGGTTTGAGGAAATGGCGAAAGGGTGGGAGAAGAGAGTAGAGGGCATGGCGAAGCGTTGGGCGGAAAGAATGGAGGTGGTAGTGAGGGAGGCGTGAATGGAAAGGGAAAAGCTGATAAATAGTTGGGAGGGAGAAAGGACGGAGTTGAGAAGCCGGATTGATAAGCTGGAAAAGAAAATAGAAAGCCTAGGAGAGGTAGAGGAGGGTGGGGGTTTTAGGGGACAGGGGAAAAAGACAAAAGGGGGGAGTAGAAGTGAAGAGGAGGGAGCAAGGAAGGTGAGAGAGTTGGAGATAAGATTGGATAGGGGGGAGAGGGAGAAAAGAGCCAGGAATGTAGTAGTGAGAGGGGTTATGAGAAAAGAGAGGGTGGAATGGGATAAAGAGATAAAAAGGATATGGAGTAAAATGGAAGTGACAGGAAGGATAAAAGATGTGACGGCAATTGGAGGGGTAAACGAAGAGGGCAGGGGTATGGTGTTGGTGGCGATGGAGGGGAGGGAACAGAAGATAGAGGTGATGAAGTCAAAAGGGAGGTTGAGAGGGGAGAAAGTTTGGATAAAGGACGACTTGACGAGGATGGAGAGAGAGGTGAAGTGGAAGATAGAGAGGGAGGCAGAGATGGAAAGGAGGAAAATGAAGACCGTACGAGTAGGCTATATGAAGATGTGGGAAGACAATGAATGGAGGAGGTGGGACGAGATGACGGGGGGATGGAGGCAGATGGAGGAAGAGCAGAAGGAAATAACGGCAGCGATGGGGGAATGGTTAGGGGGGGAGAGGGGGCACGATAAAAGTGGAGTGCTGGAATGTGGTGGGGGTGAAAAAACAAGGATGAGGAGTTTTGGGAAGGACTGAGGAGCTGGGATGTGATGATACTGATAGAGACGTGGGTAGACTTGAAAGGGTAGGAAGGGATGGAGTGGGGGTGTGGAGGATATGGGGGGGGGGAGTAGAGTGGTGCAGCAGAAACGGAGGTCACGGAGTGAATGAGGTGAATGAATGAGCAAGGAATTAAGGAATGAGGAAAGAATTAAGGAATGGATGAATTAAGAAAGCATAATGGTCTGTCTTTCTCTCTCTCGAAGTGTAGGGTAGGCTAAGATAGGTTAAGTGTAGGATAAGGAAAAACATGTGAGCGGAGCGGGAGTCCGCAATGTACCCCGCAAGGGAAATAAACATTTATATGTATATATTATTATATTATAATATTACAATATTATAATATTAATATATTATAATATTAATATTTTATTATATTAATTATATTTAAGACAAAACACTCTTTTCGACGATATAAAGGTTTCACCCGGCGCGGCTTGGGTCAAGAGCTGCCGGGGCTCAAGGGGTTAGACGAAATTATTTTGATACCAAGAACAAAGTTTTGGGCGCCAGTCAATGTTACGTTCGACAACGATGATAGATTAATAGAAATTCCGTATGCGGCTGATGAAACTCAAAGTCAGAGGGGATTCGGCTTTGGTGACCCTCAAAAGTTAAGAGAGAGAGAACAGCAACGAGCGAATATAAGTCACTTACTGAATTCTCGTTGACTGGCTCTCCTACTCGTACTAATCAAATAGACGATTAATGATCGACGAAATTGATGAAATAATTAGCGACAACACAAAGCGCTATATAATTACTCGACATCGGTTAATATATTTTAATACAAAATTATCGAAGTTCACGGCCCGGCGACGCCTTACAAAGAGACCAATATCGACGTGTGACCCGTTCAGTGGTCACGGAGAGAGTGCCTGCCTATAATCAATTTTCGTTGCGCTGGGCCTTAAAAATTTAGTCAAATTTGCGCCGCGCGATACAGGTGGGGGCTGACCCTCTAATTTTCTTTCGTCGATATAGAACTTGCCTAACTGACGTTGGGCGGTGATTTTAAATATTGTCACACCCTCCCCCTTCGAACCTCAACGTCAGGTAGGACTGAAATGTAAGTGGATTAACAAACATAATAATATATCGAGTGACTTATAATTTGCTCGTGCAATGGTTATATAAATACTTTTCAAGTTTTAGACTTGACAAAACTGAAAGGAAAATTTGAGTAAACAAAGTAAATTTCTCTCTTTCTTGACTTTCAACTTAACGTAACGATGCTAATATATAATACATAATGGTAAAATGGCACATAAGACATCGTAGTGACAAATAACACGAAGATGTGATCCCTGGGATGTCAAAATCGCATGTTGTTCTTCTTTATCTTCAACGACATGAGGACGTCGACTTCTTCGCCTTCATTGGGATGAGAATGTTGACTTCTTCAGCATCGTTGAGCTCGAGACGTTCTTTCGTGACTTCGTCAAGTAGCTTCTTGACACAAGATGTTGAGAGTGCCTTGACAGCTGCTTGACGTTTTCCTTGGACAATTTTCGGCCGACTGGACCTTGGATTTGGCTCAGATTGATGGCTTGCGCCTCCTTAAGGCGTTTTCTCTGATCGGAAGAACGCGTATCCTGTTGGGATAATCTTAGGATCGTTGAACTCCGCTCAAACTTGGCGAATCAGTTTCTTTTGTTTCGTCGTGAAGACAGCGATTGTCGGCGGAAGTCATCAAGCGGACCAGCTAGCGTAGTTTAAACGCGGATGATCGCTGGGTCTCTCAGAATGGATGTTGCGATCCGGGCATTCGGGGTTGAATAGCCTCAGACGTTCGACGCCACCCGGATAAATATACCGGTGTTTTTTTTTTTTTTTTTTGACAAAATCTTCAGCTCCGCAGGAGTGGCAGGAGCCTGGTCGATATGGAAGGTCGCACACCTTAGCTGTTGGCCAATCATACAACGAACATTGGTCGACATTGCAGTCATCGTTAGACGATGTTTCCTCTTCTGGAACTTCACCAGTAATCGAAGAGCGAGGTTTCAACTCCTCCGTTTGTTGGTTCAGGAGTAAAACTTCAGCTTGAGGTTATTTTTCGCTTCTCCAACTCGTCCCAGCTGTTCAAGGACTACGGGTTCGGTGACGTTGACGACGGGTTGCTCATCTTGTTGACTTGTTCTTTTCGCTGTAGGTTGTGGTGATGGATTTTGACGACGTAAACTTCGGCGTGGAATTTTCAAATCAGTGACATAATATTTACCAATACATTTTCCTGACTTGTCTGCCAATTCTACAATTAACGGGTTAATTGATCGGTGAACAAACGCGGGCCCTAGATACTTATGAGCTAGTTTCGACGAATAACCTACAAATTTTTTACTCAGTTTATTATTCGGATGAAATACCTCGAGTCCTTCTTTTATTCCGACATTTATTTCACGATTGTTGTTAATTCGTGCTAGTTTTTTATCCGAATACTCCTTTAATTTTTGCTCAACCTTGTGTCTGAATTCGTCGATTTGGTCAATTCTTTTTACCCACTCTTTGACCGTACCGTCGTCGTTTCGCGATTGTTCGTTAGGTTTCCTGACATATTTCGCGTGAGCTTCTCTACCGTGATTCAAGAAAAATGGCGAGACTCGACTGCCAGCGTGTGGAACCGTATTATACGCGAATTGTATTTTTAGCAAGTTAACATCTCAATCGTTATGTTTGTCTGTAATAAATGACGAGATGATCGGTTTAATAGGACGATTTGAACGCTCAACGGGATTTCCCTGTAAGTGTTGAATTGGGGTTGTCTCGTGTTTGACACCTCTAGCCTCTAAAAGAGCTCGAACGTCTTGATTAATGTACTCGGTTCCATTATCAGTAATGATATTTTGTGGAACCCCCCAACGATCGAAAACTGCTTCTAACACCGTGACAATAGTTCTGCCGTAACGATTACGCACTGGGAAAATCTCGATATATTTCGTAAATAGGTCTTGTACGACGACAGCACAAGTGTTTCCTCGTTTTGTACGCGTTTGCGTGACTATTGTGTCGATTGACAAATAACTCCAAGGGGTTAACAACGTTCTCGTCAACAACGGACCTTTAATTGGATGTTGGTTAAATTTAACTCGGATACACGTGTCACATTCTACAACATATTTTTTTATATCACGCGTTCTTCCTGGCCAGTAATAATTTTGACGGATCCGATCGAGTTTTATCTTGCCCTAGGTGACCTGCCTCGAGCGCATCATGATTTTCCGCGAGAATTTTCAAGATATCTTCGGACTTAACTACTTCTTTCCATGGGTTTTCATCGTCAATTAATGCTTTTTCGTAATCTGGCCGGTGATAGTACAGTTTGTTATTGTCAATTTTCCACTCGGGAAAACGCTCGGGGTATTTTACTACTAGTTTGAACTTTGTTTCGTACCAATTTTCGGTGCAGATCGAATTGCACTTTGGACGGTTCTGAATAGTTTCATTGACGACTTCTTTCCATCCCTCAGGGTCGACGTCAAGGTCAAACATTCTCGACAACGCGTCGGGCGCTTCGTTAGTAGTACCACGACGGTGTTCTACTGTGATATCGTGTTGATACAGATAGATAGCCCACCTCGCTAGGCGACCAGTGGGGTTCTTCAAGCTATGTAGCCACAGAAGAGCTTGGTGGTCGGTTACGATCTTAAAGGGCATTCCCTCAAGATAACTTCGCAATTTTTCTACGAACCAAACTACCGCGAGGCACTCTTTTTCGGTGGTAGTATAATGAACTTCCACGCCACGTAACGGCCGACTTAAAACCTCAATCAGGTTTTCTCGGTCGTTGTCTTTGTCATATTGTACTAGAATCGCTCCTAAACTGAAATCGCTAGCGTCAGTGTATAAGATGAATGGTTGCCCTGGTATTGGGACAAATAACCGTGGAGACGATGCAAGAGCCCGTTTGACCTCTTCAAAAGACTTTTGCTCTACTTCTGTCCACTTCCATTCTACCCTCGGGCTCGTTAATTTGTTAAGTGGACCCTAGACTTTCGCGATGTTCTTTAGGTGTCTATGGTACCAATTGACAAGGCCGTTCAATTGACGTAACTGAGTGCGATCTCTAGGAACCGGAAAATCTAGAATTGGTTGAATCTTCTCGGGATTCGGTCTCATCCCGAGTTCGTCAACAACATATCCCAAGAATTTAACCTCTTTGCATGCGAAGCTACTTTTCTCTCGATTGACTATTAATTTCGCCTCGCGAAAAACTTCAAAAACGAGGGATAGAATTTGCAGATGTTCGTCCAAGTCTTCGCTCACTATTACCCAATCGTCTAGATACGTGAAAACTTTGTCAGCCCAAGCGTTTGGCAATCCGCGCTCGTGAATTAACTCTTTCATTCGCGTCTTGAGTTTGTCCATCAACCTCTGGAAAGTTGACGGTGCACCTGTCAGACCGTATGGCATTCTGTACCATTCAAATAAGCCCTTTCCTTCAACTACGAACGCGGTATATTTCCTACTATTTTCTTCCATCGGTATTTGATCAAATGCCTCGCTCATGTCGATAGTTGATATTAATTTTGCCTGATGTAATTGAGACAATATTGAGCGCATGTTATGTAACGGATACGCGGGCTTTTTTGTTTGTCGATTCAATGGTTTGTAATTGATACAGAATCTAAGACCTCCATTGGCTTTCGGAGCAACGACCGGTGAGCACGCCCATTCGCTGTTACTCGGGGTGATATAATTTTTTGACAAAAGTCTATTGACTTCTTCGTCAATTTATTTACGTACGACTTCACTCCGGCGGAACGCTTTTTGTCTACACGGGGTCGTATCGTCTAGATCTATCGTGTGTTCAATTAAGTCGGTTAATCCAGTTGATTCTTTATCAAATTTCGCGAATTGCCCGTCTAGGAAATCTCTCAGGGTTGGTGTTTCAGTGAGTGTTAAAGAACGGATTTGAGAAGGAATAACCGTAGTTTGTGACAACGGACATTTGAATTGACTGCCGGCTAAAGTCCATGTGCGATCGAAATGATCAATGAGAACTTTGAATGTTAACCAGAAATCCATTCCAAAGATCAAATTATTGCATAAATTCGGCAAGACCAGAACCATTGCAGTCCATACACCTCACCAACGTCGATTATAAACCCTGTGCCTCCGTGGTTTTAACAATTGTTTTATCCGCGATTTTTATTCTTTTTTTCGACGATAAATCGGGCTCTAGATCCTTGAGTTGATATTTTTTAACTCGCTCATACGCGCTCGCGCTTAAATAAGATCGATCGCTCCCGCTGTCAATAATACCCTTGATTTTCTCGCCAAAAATTGAAATCTTGATAGGAATCTGTGTCGCTTGTCTTGGTTTTTTCAATCGGCTTTCGCCTCGGTAAACGCGTCTCTGTGCTAAACGAAAAATCACGTGAGGTGGTAACGTACGCAGTCGCCACGTTTTCCACTGAGTCTTTACTGAATCTGAATCTTCATTCGCGTGTTCGGTATTTTCGGCAACACTTTCGTCGTTAGTTGCCGCCGTTCTTAGATAAGGGCAAGTTTCTTTCACGTCCGCGAACTGAGTTTCACATATTTGGTCAATTTCTACGTCTGACATTTCGCTGTCAGTCAGTTTGACGTCAGTTAGCGTAAATCATGAGTCTGTCTGGTCAAGGTCTTTTGACTGTGAAATATTAACGGAATTCCCTTGAACTTTATTTGTCTGTTTCAATCGATTATTGTCAATCTCGCTTTTGCCCTTCGATTCGGCGACCCGATGTGACATCACTGAGGGCTTTTGGAGTTTCCCTGATTCTTTTCGCACGATCTAGTCTGATGCCCTATTTCGCGACAAAGGTGGCAAACGAGTTGGCGATCGTTTTTACGATACCGCGGGGTGTGTCCCGATTCACCGCAATTGTAACAGAAGATTTTCCTGGTATCGATTACTTTGTCTTTCTTACTTGTTGAACTCGCGGAATTTTCGTTATAGTTCTTGAGGTTATTTTCTAGTCGTTGTCTTACTAACGGCGCGGAGGGTTTCTTGAGTCGGTCAGACTGGGCCGCTCTTAGGTTCAGAGCGTCTTCGTCGCTCGCTTCATCCCCGCCGTGTTCAGGTTTATCGACCTCGCAATCGGAGTTTTCTTGCACGCAATTTAATTCGGAACTTTTCCCGCTTCTGAACCGAGATTTTTCTGTCACGGCGTTGCATTGTTTGAAAATGTAATTGCGTCGATTCATGTAGTGCAATAGCTCAGTATAGTCGCGTAATTCGAGATTTAGAATGTCAAAAGCTAGACGCGGGTTAAACTTTGTCACGATTTGTTGAAGTTGGTGTTGGAATGGAGGAGGTTTTTCCATCTGCTCGAAAATGAGGCACGCGCGATTTGTAAATTCCGCGAACGTTTCACTTTCCTCAATTTTGAAGTCACGAACTTCATACAGCAGATCTGTATCAGTCTTTTTAACCACCCATTCGTAACGGAATGCCCTGACAAAATCTTTCCACAAACGCCACGACTTTTTGTTAACCAAAAACCATGCTCGGTATCCATACCGATCATGGACCAAAACCATATCGGTATGCTTCGAAGACTTTTGACAAACATGGTACGAAATGATCTTTGTTTATCCCGCTCATCGACAGAAGGTCTTTTAAGAGAAGTAAGAATTGCTCCGGATCCTTTTCTGTCCTTGGGAATGATATTTTCCACGAGTTGACCATTTGACCGATTTTGAGTGAGTAAGATGAAACATAGAATCGTCATTCCTATCGTCTCTAGTGTTTTGTCTTTCGTCACCGTCGCGTCTTGTCCGACGTGGTCGGTGCGCGTTATTTTGAAAATAATGTTCGCGTTCGTCATCGCTAGAGTCGCTGAGTCTCCACGAGAGGTTTCCCCTGTTCTGTGTCGATGAACGATCGCGTCCGGCAGAATACCTTGTTGACGAAATAATGTTAGCTGACGCTTGACTGGGTGCGCGACTTATGCTACGCGAGCGTTCTCGGTTCAGGCGCTGGTTCGTTTGGGGATTTTCATCGTAATTATTGAGAATATTTGCCGGCTGTCTCATACGAGCATAATCTTCTTCTGTCACGAAAATCTGTTACCTGTGTATATCACCGTTGGGCATAGGCGTCGACAACATAACCCGAAATAATGAGGGGAGCTCTGGCATTGCCACTCTATTTTCCCCTTGACGCTCGATTCCGCGAGGGGTTTCGTGATTTACGCGTTGGTTAGTATTATTTTGAAAATGCACGTGTCTCGACAGCTCGTTTTGACTTTGGCTTATTTCCCCGCTGTTGTCGTTATCTAATCCCTCGATTCAATCGGCCTCTTCCATTTGCCGACGCGCGTTACGACGATTTTGTTCCCGATGTTTCGCAATAATATCAGCTGACTCGTCTAACGGTCTTTCATTGTTAGTGCGTTCGTAAGAAGAATTACGAGACGAGGACCCTCCCCCTTCAGAGCGAAAGTTATCGAAGCGCGCAGTGAGAACGATAACCATATTTTGTATTGATTCCATTTGCTGCGATAACTGGCGCGATAAATCTCCCGGTGGTTGCGCGATTTGTACGTTTGTCTCTATCAAAGGTGGTGTAAGACGCGTTCCTCGACCCCTACCTCTACCTCTGGACAGGGGACTGTTCCTCGATTCCCTGCTTGAATTTATATTTTCCGGTATAAAATTATTGTCCGGGTTGTCGTCTTCAACTTGACTTGTTGTGTTAGACGGTCTATTCGGTGGACTACGTTGTATCATTTTGACGATTTTAATTTAAACTCCTGAGCAAAAACTAAAGATTTCCCGAGAAATTCGTACAACGGATAAGTAACGGGACGATTCGAGTAATAACGAGAATTCCCGGAAGTATATTATCCGTTTGACAAAATACAATAATAATAATGAAAATATAATAATTTCTATTCAGAATTTTCTTTTCCTTTTCAAGCCGTTTCGTCAACTGAGGTTATCCGATTGTTAAATAATTTTAATAAATAACGAAGATCAAATGAATTAAATATGACACGATACGATTTTCAGTGAAAAGACAAGACTTGTTCACTGATAATTGTTTGAATCAATCAATTGAATTTAGATAGCACAAAAAATCAATGACGTGACGAAGCAAGATTCAATCGCGTATTGTAAGAATTCAATTTTGAGAATAATTTGAACCCGGTTCGATTTTATTTTCAGTTTCAACACAAATTTTGTCTTGACAACACGAAACAAGATTCGATAATTACCAAGACTACAAATTATTCGAATTTTGTATCGGGGATACGAAGAAAGATTCAATATACACCGATAATTATCAAAATTACAAATCACTAATTTTGCGTCGACGATACGAAGCAAGATTCAATATACGTCGACGGGTTTACACAATTTTGATCTAACGCATTGCATTACCAATCGATAAATAACATGAAATTCGAATTGATTTGACACAGTGTATCACCAATCAACGATAATTGACACAAAACAATTACAACATTTGACTCTCTCCCGGGCACGTGAATCGATCGCAAAATTTTATCGACCGGACATAGCAAGATATAATCCTCGTCGACATTGCTAAATTCAGATTTTATCTCATTTTATTTTCGATGGAACATAGCCGGATATAATTCCACTGATTTTATATAATTCTAGAAGGTACTCAAATTGACAATTCAATTGTCTTTTAATTTCTTTAATTCGAAAATATCGATTAATTTTGACGCAAAATTTTATTTCGATTTACGTGACAATTTAATTTGAATATATCCCTTATATTGACTTTATTTCGTAGAATTGGCAGACGCGCGTTACAAAATATTACAAGCATGAGAATGAGAAATAATACGAAGATGAAATTTATAGAAGATAGAGCGAGATAGATGTATAGTGGATGCTCGAGTCGATTTGTTTACCTCGCGCGTAAACAGAGGCGCTTGGTCGAGTACTACTCATTACTCCTACGAAATCTTCGGTTCGAAAGAATTTTATTTTGCTTGAATTATATTATTCGCAATTTTCGATACTCGTCAAATAAAATGTTTTAAACAATTCTCACTTAATTTTATCACAAGAAAAAAAAATTTTCACATAATGTTAATACAAAAATTTTTCCAAAGTTGCCCCACGTTGGGCGCCAATTGAGACGAAACCTCTTTTCGACGATATAAAGGTTTCACCCGGCGCGGCTTGGGTCAAGAGCTGCCGGGGCTCAAGGGGTTAGACGAAATTATTTTGATACCAAGAACAAAGTTTTGGGCGCCAGTCAATTTTACGTTCGACAACGATGATAGATTAATAGAAATTCCGTATGCGGCTGATGAAACTCAAAGTCAGAGGGGATTCGGCTTTGGTGACCCTCAAAAGTTAAGAGAGAGAGAACAGCAACGAGCGAATATAAGTCACTTACTGAATTCTCGTTGACTGGCTCTCCTACTCGTACTAATCAAATAGACGATTAATGATCGACGAAATTGATGAAATAATTAGCGACAACACAAAGCGCTATGTAATCACTCGAAATCGGTTAATATATTTTAATACAAAATTATCGAAGTTCACGGCCCGGCGACGCCTTACAAAGAGACCAATATCGACGTGTGACCCGCGCAGTGGTCACGGAGAGAGTGCCTGCCTATAATCAATTTTCGTTGCGCTGGGCCTTACAAATTTAGTCAAATTTGCGCCGCGCGATACAGGTGGGGGCTGACCCTCTAATTTTCTTTCGTCGATATAGGACTAGCCTAACTGACGTTGAGCGGTGATTTTAAATATTGTCACATATTATATTAATTATATTAATATTACATTATAATATTAATATTATTATATTATTATATTATTAATATTATTATAGTGAAGCAGTAGCACGGTGGTAACGTGCCCGGCTCACACGCAGTGACACGCGATTTGGCCAGGTTCGATTCCCACTGCCAGCACTAATGGACAATTTTATAAGTGCTTTTTCTGTGACCCCGGTACTTCGGAACCCACCTAAAAAAGTAGGTCCAAAGGAAAGTAGCGCCTTGGTGTGGTGGCCAAAACGCTGCGAAGATGTCTCGGGTTCGATTCCCCATTCCTTGGCACGGCTGATGAAAGCACAACGGGCTCGGATGTAGCTCCAGAAACGGGACGTACGAACTACGACTACCTCCGTCCAAAAAAGCTGACATTTAGCGCGTGCGAGACGAGCTCCGGCAGCGAGAAGCGTTGCCGTAGCACAGCAGATGGTAAAAGCACGGACGGGCTCGAACGTAGCTCCAGAGGCAGGGCGTGCGAACTACGACTGTTTCTGTCCCAGGTGCTGAGATCGAGCGGGTGCGTGACAAGCTTCTACAGCGGGGATCGAACCGGGGACAAACAGATACGAGAGGAGACCAAGGGTAGATGGTGTTGGGAGCCTACAACCCTCAGGAGAGTCGGTGTCATAACTACCATACTATATTAATATTATTATTGTTATTATCGATATTTTATTGCGAGTGCTTATTGCCTCTTTTTAGGTACACTATATTTTTAAAGGTTGTCTCCTTTTACGCCTTTATACAATTCTCCTAATGCCGTTAAGACATTCAACCTTTCTCTTCATATCCCATTCTTCCGCTCCACCGCATCCGTTCTTACACTCACCGATCTCTCGTTTATCTATTTTTATCATTCTCTCGCTAGCCTCATCCACTTGCTCACCTCGCCTGAATGCTTGCCTCGCTCCCTAGCCATACTCGCTCGCCCTCCCATTTCTATGTTCTTATCCAATTCTTACTCTACCGCCGGTCCTCCTCTCCTTCGTCAATTTTTATATCCTTCCATCTACTCCATTCTCTCCCCTCATTCACCCCTGAACTGACTCCTTTCTAATTCTCTTCCACCATCTACCAACACCTTCCCTCTCCACTCTCGCCCCCTGCCCTATATCGTGCTATCCACTCATTTCTCCCCTCGATCCATCGCACTTTCCCACGGCTTCTCTCACACTTCCCCTATACCCCTCTATCGCCGTATATAGTCTCTTCCCTTCTTCTTTCGTTATCTTTTCCTTCTACATTCATGCATGGCTGCCTGCTCGTTTTCTCACCTTCTCTCTCTTCCCCTCTTTTCTTACTATATTCCTTGACGTTTCTGCTGTCTACCTTTTACACCTTTTCCATACCTTACATTTGCCTGGATTTTTTAAATCATGATCTGTCTGTGTATCTATTCGCTTTGCTGTCTCTTCTCTTCTTTTGATTTCACTTCTCCGCCCCTCTCTGACTACTCCGTTGATGAAATGCTTTCTCTCTCTCCTACCCGTAATTTCTTTTTCTGCCATCTAGCATGAACATGCTCTGCCTACTGTTCTACTTTTCTCTTCCATGTCCCCTTGCCTTTCCGTCCTTATCATACCTGACCCTCTTAACTCTGTTCTACCTCAGATACCGTCTTTCTGTGCCCCCCTTTTCTATTGTACATTCTCTTATTCTCTCGATGGCCCCATGCGTCGCTGACTACTCCATCTATCTCTCACCTCTGCTACTCACTCTTCTTCCTTCTTCCGTTAATTTTACCAATTAATCTCTACATTCCCTGCAAACTCTAATTTCTTGTCTCTTATTTTACCTTCCCATCCTTTCTCCTCCTTCTCCTGCTTTTCGCCATTGTCTCTGCTTTCTTTGTTTCTTCTTCGCAGCTTTCCCCTGCCCATCCTGCTCTTTCTTCCTATTTTCTTTCCTCTAATTCTATCCGCCATTTTTCGTTCGCCCTTCTCCGGCGTTCATTAATTTTTATCTCACCTTTTATTTTGCCTACTTTTACATCCATTGCACCTCTTTCGTCCCACTCTGCCATTCTTTGCCCTCCTTCTTACTATTCAACCTAACCCACTCGCTCACACACGTCCACGTCACTCGCGCTCAGAAACGCAAGTCTGTTATTATTGTTATTATTATCCCCCCCAAAAAACACCATAAATGGTGTACAAAAAGTTAAGACAAGTACATTTCCTTGCATCGTTTTATCTTTCCTTACAAAAATATGTCAAACATAAATAGTTGTAAAATAAATCCTCACAAAAAGTTCTCAAATAAATTTAAATCATCCAACTCACAGTTGCCAAGTACATCCAGCATTTTTATTGTTTCTATTATTTATTAACCATTTATAAGTAGGTCACAACGCCCGAAAACGTCTTGAAACGGGACTTAGGGACTAATCTAAAAATGTATTGTTTGAAAAATTTTTATTGAAAAAAATTCGGATTGAAAAAAAAAATTCGAACGAAGTACTTGGCGAGTTATGTAAAATGACTGTACGGACTACCTGTTACGAACTCGCCAAGTACTTCGTTCGAATTTTTTTTTTCAATCCGAATTTTTTTCAATAAAAATTTTTCAAACAATACATTTTTAGATTAGTCCCTAAGTCCCGTTTCAAGACGTTTTCGGGCGTTGTGACCTACTTATAAATGGTTAATAAACAATAGAAACAATAAAAATGCTGGATGTACTTGGCAACTGTGAGTTGGATGATTTGAATTTATTTGAGAACTTTTTGTGAGGATTTATTTTACAACTATTTATGTTTGACATATTTTTGTAAGGAAAGATAAAACGATGCAAGGAAATGTACTTGTCTTAACTTTTTGTACACCATTTATGGTGTTTTTTGGGGGGATTTGGCTTCTTTTTGCAAAGGATTATATATATTTTTACCATGTAACTTCTATGTGAAAGCTTCGAATGGTGACTGCTCTGCTCAGGCTAGAATTAAACAATTTTTGAGGGGATGAATTTCGTCTTTCCAAAACATTTTGTCATGCGATGGTTTCATTATTTTACAAATTCAGAGGCCCCAATCTAGCAACTAAGACATTAAATATCATTTGCATTTCGTTTATTAGATCCTTAAGGGGGGTCAGGTACCGAAAATTTCACATCCAGAACCACTAACGGACTCGCTAATTTTGGTCTTGATATCATTTCTCGTATCAAAATACCTCACATTGATAAAATTTCGAAAAATTAATTTTTTCCACGTGTTTAAAATAATTTTTTTCGAATCCGTTAAGATAGGTATCGGAAATCCCATCTGCTAGATTGTTCATTGTGACCCAAAGAATGTGTAAAAAAATCTACAACCCTCAAAGTTCAAAATTGTAGGAGGAGATAGCATCTAAAGGCACAAAAATTGTCCAAATGTGTGATAAATTAATTGGTAGAATATAATAAATAAGAAGAAAATGGATTCCATGGCCTGAATATAAAAAATTCTATGATATGATCAAGTAATAAAACTTTACCTGGACGAAATTATATAACAACACTTATCACAATGAATAATCTAGCAGATGGGATTTTCGATATATCATCGGTTTCGAAAAAAAATATTTTGAAAATGGGGAAAAAATTAATTTTTCTAAATTTAATAAGGTATTTCGATATGAGAAATGATATCAAGACAAAAATCACCCAGTCTCTACTGTTAGAGGTTCTGGATGTGAAATTTTCGGTACCTGACCCCCTTAATAAGCTTAGCAAACTTCAGAATGTTCCATGCGTACAACATGTTATCAATGAGGTATCCCGATTATTGAGAATACTCGCATGACCTATCCGAATAACTTTGAGTATTTGATTCTTGATACAATGCACCATCGCTAAGATATAAAATCATAGGCATCGCTTTTCGATAATCTGTTTATAATATTGAGCTTTATGTTTTTTTTCTTAGCGATGGAATGGTGAAGCTTTGTTTGTACAGATACCAACTGAATGCAGACTCAACCCGACCCACGTAATTCTGCTCATAAAAGTCACACGCATAATTAACTGAACACAGAAAAATTCGACACATTGCACTGTAAAACAAAAAAAATCCCATGAAGCGACATGACCCAGACAAACTCAGCCTATAATTAAATTGGTGCAGAAAAACCCAATGCGCCATCGGCTTGCTCCAATTAAACTGGACATATTGCCAATTCAGCATGGAAAAACTCGATGCATCACCAATTCGACATGCAAAAACTGCCAGGGCATGCTAACACAGAAAAATTCTCCCTTGGCGTAACTCGCCACAGCGAAACTTTCGTGGCACAGCTCGGCCCGCTCCAACTCTACACAGTCTAACGGACTATGGTTGCGTCTGTTGAGAGTTGAAGCGGACCAAGTTACGCCGCATGAGAGTTTTCGCTGTGTGAAACTGTACCATGGGAGAGTATATCTCCATCGAGATAGCCCGTAGGAGATTTTTTGTGCGTTGAGTTGGTGGTGCGTCGAATTTTTCTATTCCAAATTGGTGGTGCTTTGTGTTTTATTGTAGCAAGTTGATGGCGCAACGAGTTTCTTTTTATCAAGTTGGATATGGGCCAAATTCACTGGGTCAAATCCCTATATGGGGAAATGTTTTTGTGACGGCTTAGCGATGTAACTAATTTTTCTGTGTTTAGTTGATGACGCATACTATTTTTCTGTCTAGAATTGCGTGAGCTTCTCTGGTTTGCATTCAGATGAAATCTGTGATAATAAGGCAGTGCAGCTGGGACTTTGTATGATGTCAAATAGAATACTCGGAGTTGATGGCGTAGATCATGTGCGGATTAAAAAACGTTAGAAGAGCTCCGGCATATCGATAACAAGCAATGCCCACGGAACCTTTTGAAGTCCTGATGATCCTGAGAGAGGGAAGAGATACAAAAAGAAAATATTCAATCGAAATTACACGATGCAAAGAACTTATGAAGTTCACTTGGAATTTAAATATCATTTAAATAATCATTTAAATGTAATAAACAATGTTAAAAATAAAAATGCTGAATGTACTTTGATGTTTGTGGAAAAAAACACAATTCTGTTTCATTAATATACTTTAAACTTTATTTAATTAATAATCAATATTTCTTTTTCGGAATACACCAATATAACCACTAAATGGGGAGTCATATCACTACGAGAACGCACATATAAGTATATAATTTTTTTTTTCACCGGTTCTGTCCGAAAATGATACAATAATACTCTAACACTGTTCGTTTTTTTGTTTTTTCAATTTATTTTTATACTTCACTTTCGTAATAAAACCTTTCACCTCAAAGTAACGATAAAAAAATCGCGTAAACGACTTTCGGAAATGCCGAAGCAACGAAGGCAGCTTCATTAACCAAAGATCATACGTAACATGACATACGTAACATGACATACGTGATTTCAGCCTTTTAGCCTGGTGTGACAGGTGAGCGATGAATTTGCGGTTAGATTCACGGGCGGTGCGAAAATTTGTGGCGGAGACAAAAAAAAAAAGAAAATGATGATGATGATGTACGTCGAATGAAAATAATAAAATGCAATATCTCCCATATGTCAATAGCTACAGCATTCATTTGGGTACCGATCGAAAGAGAAAAAAAAAAAAAATATTCGTGTTGATATCATTGCCTAAGTCCGTATAATTAATTAATAATTCGGGAAATAAGTTTCGTTATATAGATATACTCCCGTGTATAAGCCAGATGTGTGGCGTATAAGAGGCTGTAGTACCTCTCGACATGTCGGTAAAGGAGAGGAAATGTACTTGTCTCGAGGCACTACCGTGCCTCTTAATTATGATAATAATAATTATTATTATGATAATAATGATTATTATTATGATAATAATAATTATTATTATGATAATAATAATTATTATTATGATAATAATAATTATTATTATCATAATAATAATTATTATTGATATTATTAGTATTGTTGTTATTATCTCTTTACGCCTTTCTCGAAAGCCAAACTGTTTCGCCTTTTGCACATGACCAAATTGGTGGCATTATTTTACAGTATTATTTTATTACAATGATGTTCCATTTCTCTGAACAAGCAGTCTAATCCATTTGTCATTCCTTCCGTAACTTACAATGCATCCGGTAAAATAACGCCGAGGGCACAAAGCACGTTGCAGCAACTCCCCCAATCAACTAGGATTTCACAGGATAGAGAAGTAGCCATTGCTGAGAGCATATACGCATAAGTTAATGTAAGCGTGAGCAGAAATCCCTCCTTTGTATCGTGGACTACGCACTATTCGAAACACGGAAAATGGCTGACCGTTATGCAACATTCTCGAGAGATAGCGTAGTGACACTTGATGTCGGACATGCAAACATTGACGAGGAAATTAAACCGCTTAGGCGCAAGGGGGAGAGAGGTGGAATGCAATATGCAATACCACGATAAATAAGAAAGAAGGAACCGAGGGTAAATCCCACTGGCTCCTGGGCCATCAGGACGCCTGATGGCAGCTTGATTACGGAAATGCAATCAATCTTCCTTCCAAGGGCATGGGAAACCGACACTACTAGTACGAGATACGGTATTAGAAATATATACCCTCATCTGTTATTTGATGATGAAGAAGATTATATGTTAGATAATATGTACATTGATAAATTGCAAATGGGTTGCCTAGCTAAATCACGGACCCATACTGTTAAGTAATCTCAACTTTAATTAACATTTTTTGATCAACTTCCCCCATTTGTTAATGATGAAAATTCAGCATTAGTCGAGAGAATATTACACGAGGAATTGGAAAAATATAGGTTGCCTACTTTCCCTTTAGTACAACTATGTAGTTGCTAGGTACAAACAGGTAAACAATAATTATTAATAATAATAACAATAATATTGATTATATTAATATTAATGATATGAATTGATTATATTATATAGTTAATTAGTAATATTAAAAATAATATGCCACATGGATCGGTATTGGGTCTGCTGTTATTTGCATTATATATTATATAATACAAATAACAGCGGTCCCAATATCGATCCCTGTGGCACGCCACACAGTGGTTCCAAATCCCGAATTGCTGGCCAAAAACCGAAAAATGAAGTTTATATTCAAGGAATTCTACCTGTGGGGTCAGGTAGAGGGGTATTTCGGGGAACCCTTCCAAGGGTCGGTAGGTTGCAGGTGTTGCATTTAGCCGTTGGGATCTCATTCGTAACGGAGCGCTCGAACAGGTATACTCGGTCGTGCGCTACGCTAGAAAAATATTCGTTGTATTCAAAGTCATGTATCTTCAAGTAAAATTTAGTTATTTCAATTCTGCAAAATGGAGTTTCTTAATGGATGTAAGTACACTTATTATATCATTGCGATTTCTTATATTAATCATACACCGAGCAACAAAAATTGTGAACATCTACCGTAAATTCTCGTGCTTGCTGCGGAAAAAAGTTATGTTCACATTGAGTAAAAGTTAATAATTCTAAATAATTCTAATTCTGGTGAAGTGCCACGTTATTGTATACACTCTTGAGTAATAATTCACCAAAAAATTAGGTGCACCAAGTTGCCCCTCTGGTAATGGTGAATTTTTTAATAAATGGACGCGGGAATTCAGGCGCGGCGCGTGCTGGCGCGGCATGTAAACTATACTGTGCGAAGTGCACCACAGTAGGGTGCGAATTTGAGCGATTTGTTTCTCATAAATATAATTATTACTGTACCTGATTCGACTATCATTTCAAACGGAGAAAAACTGCAGCAATTCGTGAGCAGTCCAGTCCCGAAGAGCTTGAATTTGTCACCCACATGAGGCTTCGAGCTGCAGGAAAATTGGATGCAGCAAAAGTGGTGAAAGAGGTTGCTCTGGGCAGTCCTACAAAAGCGTCCAAATACAAGGAAGCCTTACGCACTGTTACGGACATGACGACCAATCGTTATTCCGCTGATGCTGCGTTATCTCTTATAATTGAATACCGCATGTCTAAACATGTATATCAGGGAATACGGTCTGGAGCACTGGAACTAAATTCGAAGATGTACCCATCGTACAAATCTGTGTTGGAGGCGAAGAAAAAATGTCATCCACCCAAAGATGACATCACGATTACTCAGGGTAAAGCTGCGGTCAAACTTCAAGCACTGTTAGACCATACAGCGAGTCGCATATTAGCAGTGCAAAGTGAAGTTTTGCATCTCCTCCCATCCAGCGAAATTTATAAATTAAATTTTGTCTGCAAATGGGGATGCGACGGAACATCTGGACAAAGTACATTCAAACAAAAATTTGATAATGACGACGGAGATAGAACAGACGCAACTATTTTCTTCACTTCCCTCGTGCCACTGCAGCTCGTGTTTGTTGACGGGGGTGATAACGAAGGAATAACCGTGTGGAAAAATCCGCGACTCTCCTTTCCTCGACTCTGTAGGCCAATAAAAATCGAGTTTTTTTAAAGAGACTGCAGAAGGAACCCGAAATGAAGTTCAAAACATCAAGGAACAAGAAGAGCAGCTTCAACCTTTTCATACGATTGTGAGCGGAAAAAAGTCATTGTATCCTACAAATTGGGCTTAACAATGGTTGATGGAAAAGTCTGCAATTCACTAACATCTACTGCATCAAGTCAACGATGTTATCTTTGCGGTGCTACATCCAAAGAATTCAACGACATCGACAACATTTTGAAGAGGAAAATAAATGAAGATCATTTACAATATGGGATGTCACCACTGCACGCGTGGATTCGTCTTTTCGAGTGCCTTATACATATTTCATACAGATTAGAAATTAAAAAATGGCAGGCCGATAAGAAAAGCATCGAAAGTCGGAAAAAGACCATCCAAAAAGGTTTCCGTGAACGATTGGGACTTTTGATTGATCAACCAAAACAAGGATATGGTAACACGAATTACGGTAATACTGCTCGTCGTTTCTTTCAAAATTCCGATGTTTCCGCATCTCTAACGGGAATAGATGAGGATCTAATCAAAAGATTCCACGTGATTTTGCAAATAATATCGTGCGGGTTTGAAATAAATGTTGATAAATTTGAAAAATATGCTGTAGAAACAGCCCGTAGATACGTGCTACTATATCCTTGGTATTACATGTCGACTACTGTGCAGAAACTTTTAATTCACGGCGCAAAAATAATAGGGGTTTCCATGTTGCCGATAGGACAGATGTCTGAGGAAGCCCAGGAATCTTGCAAAAATATATAAAATCATTTAGATTAGACTTTGCTAGAAAATTTAGTAGGACACAAAATATGGAGGATGTTTTTGCGCGGCTTTTGGTTGCATCTGACCCTGTTATCTCAAGTTTGCGTAAACTACCAGCTAAGTCAAGCAAATCATTATCGCGTGAAGCCATGGATTGTTGGAATCGCCAACTGCAAACAAACCAAGAGTAGTTGCAATGTCTGACTGCAGCGACTCTAGCGATAATAATGATAGCGATTGGGATGACAATTGGAGCCTTTAAGATTAAGTGCCTTTTATCATATTAGATATATATATATATATTATCATATTAGATATTTATATAATTTGAAAAAATAATTGTAGTTAAGTTAATGTGCTAAATAATTGTAGCTAAGTTAATGTGTATACTCTCTTCGATAGATGGAATAAATTCGTTCTGAGGAGGGCCCGCACTCGGGTCGAAACGTTAACGTAACTGATGCTTCGTCTTTAACCTTCATAACCAATAATCCACATAAATCATTAAGTGCCTTCACATCATTTTATTATATGAATGTAATATTGAATGTAATTTCTTAATGAATAAGTATTTGTATTCAAATTCGTATTTACATTTACATACTTTCCCAATCTACTATATCCTACACATGTACGTAATAATAAATAATTTCTATTCAAAACCCCCCGGTACTCAAATCCATAAAGATTGATTCAAGTTTGAATAAAATAATCCGCCATTTTTGGGCCGCCATTTTGTTTTTTGGAAATTTGACTTCAGATTCGTGTTCAGCGACCTCAAAAACCCCCTAGTACTAAATTCCATGAAGATTGATTCAAGTTTGAATAAAATTATCCGCAATTTTTGGGTCGCTATTTTGTTTTTTGGAAATTTGACTTCAGATTCGTGTTCAGCGACCTCAAAAACCCCTGTTACGTCCTGACCCTCGATTTTTCTCATCTCGGCCAAGAAAAGCGCGGCTTTCCCTTTAACGCGTTATTCGAGATAAAATCGGCATTGGTCAGGTTATTGCCCTGTTTTGAGCCTAATCTTGCGGAAAATTGCTCAGGATGGGCGGAGAGTGCATAATTTGGTAACAATGGCAAATTGAAATAAAATCTCGCGAACAAAACTCTTCAATTTCGCGAGACACATCGAAAAAAACTATTAAATTGTAATTCGGCAAAATCGTACGAATAAACTCGTAATAAAAAGGGACAGAAATAGTGTGATCACATTAAATAAATTCTGATAAAAATACGCAAACTCGACTTTTACTGACGCGGGAGGAAATAAACTGCAGGGCCATCCTCAAGATTAACCTCCTGAGGCTTATCTGCGCAAATTGCAAGGACAAACGCAATTATCACGAGGACTAAAATGACCACTGATACAACGACAGCTATTTTTAACTGGAAGAGGTCTATGGGCAGTAGACAGGACAACTCTCACAAACAAAATCAACACTGAATTTACTCAACCACGGCTTGATTAAGTGTAATCACTTAAAGAAATTTTTAAATGCTCGAAAATGAATTCAACTCCGGACAAAATATAAAAATTATATCAGAAATGGACATCAAATCATAAACACAAAACTGTTGATACCTTATTTCCTGGAATAAATCGTAAATTCTTCAAATACATTTAGCTCGCACATATTTCACGGAAGTTACAGGATGAAAACTTCCTAAAAGGAAAAAAATTCACAAAGAAAATAATCCATCCAGTCAAATATTTTAAATGGACCAAAAATAATTCTAAAGGGTCTGAAAATACACTATTACAAGAATCGAGTTTGGACAAAACAACAACAAAAAAATTAAATTCACAAAATAATGTTTATCGGACATTGGATTTAACACAAAAAAATAATAACCCTTCCTGGAATCATAACCTTCCGAAAGACCGAGATTGACGCAAATATAAATTTCCAGAAACTGAATTTCATTCGACATGACTTTTCACAAAACTGATTTTAACTTGACATGATTTTCCAAAAGTGAATTCATAAATTTCCAAAAAAAAAATTGAATTTAATTCGACATGACTTTCCACAAAACTGAATTTATAAATTTCCAAAAACTGAATTTAATTCAAAATAATAACACGGAAAGGAAAAACAACGAAAGAAATTACACCATGGCTTTTACGATACAAACGACCTGAAACCCTCGCATTCGGCCCTCAGGACGTCATGGGGTGTCGACCGAGATCGGAGACACCGCGCAACACGAGCGAACATATATATATATATATATATATGTGTGAGGAAACATTTCAAAAAATACTTACTACTTTGCTGATTTCTGAAACTGGTACACAGGTAAATTGACAGTAACGACGGATGAAAACAGTGGTACTCGTGAGCTGATATGAGTCCAGTTGACAACAAGAAACGAAGACGATGATAGCCGAAGGAATGCAATTGCAATAATTTTACGTAGGTGGTGGTGATAACCGGCCACGAAGATGAACGAAAAACGTGAAACGCGCCAAAAAATAAAAGGTTACAATACCGGAGATTTCCACTGGTTTGATAATTTTTATGTGGATGAAAGAAAAACAAAAAGAAAATCAAAACTATGGTTTTAACACTTTGCGAACAGGTATCCGGAGACAATAGGAATTTTCCTTAAATGAAAATGAATAAAAATTTTTGACCCGTCGAACAGCGATTTTACTCTTGAAATTCTCTCCCGACTCTGACATACCGCGGGCTCATTAACCGGTTTTATATAGGGTATTGCAGGATGACTTAGCTTCGGCGGTGGGGAGATACTCATAACAATCATCAATGGTTGAATTTAGATTTTCAGAATGTAACTATACGAATTCTGAGGAAATACTACAATTCGAGAACATGTTCACAAGGAATTTGAACAACAGATTTATCGTTAAAAATAAAAATTTGGGAGTGTAATCATGGTTATAAGAACCCCCAAAAAACACCATAAATGGTGTACAAAAAGTTGAGACAAGTACATTTCCTTGCATCGTTTTATCTTTCCTTACAAAAATATGTCAAACATAAATAGTTGTAAAATAAATCCTCACAAAAAGTTCTCAAATAAATTCAAATCATCCAACTCACAGTTGCCAAGGACATGCAGCATTTTTATTGTTTCTATTATTTATTAACCATTTATAAGTAGGTCACAACGCCCGAAAACGTCTTGAAACGGGACTTAGGGACTTAATCTAAAAATGTATTGTTTGAAAAATTTTTATTGAAAAAAATTCGAACGAAGTACTTGGCGAGTTATGTAAAATGACTGTACGGACTACCTGTTACGAACTCGCCAAGTACTTCGTTCGAATTTTTTTTTTCAATCCGAATTTTTTTCAATAAAAATTTTTCAAACAATACATTTTTAGATTAAGTCCCTAAGTCCCGTTTCAAGACGTTTTCGGGCGTTGTGACCTAATTATAAATGGTTAATAAATAATAGAAACAATAAAAATGCTGGATGTACTTGGCAACTGTGAGTTGGATGATTTGAATTTATTTGAGAACTTTTTGTGAGGATTTATTTTACAACTATTTATGTTTGACATATTTTTGTAAGGAAAGATAAAACGATGCAAGGAAATGTACTTGTCTCAACTTTTTGTACACCATTTATGGTGTTTTTTGGGGGGATTTGGCTTCTTTTTGCAAAGGATTATATATATTTTTACCATGTAACTTCTATGTGAAAGCTTCGAATGGTGACTGCTCTGCTCAGGCTAGAATTAAACAATTTTTGAGGAGATGAATTTCGTCTTTCCAAAACATTTCGTCATGCGATCGTTTCATTATTTTACAAATTCAGAGGCCCCAATCTAGCAACTAAGACATTAAATATCATTTGCATTTCGTTTATTAGATCCTTAGGGGGTCAGGTACCGAAAATTTCACATCCAGAACCACTAACGGTAGAGACTTGCTAATTTTGGTCTTGATATCATTTCTCGTATCAAAATACCTCACATTGATAAAATTTCGAAAAATTAATTTTTCCACGTGTTAAAAATAATTTTTTTCGAATCCGTTAAGATAGGTATCGGAAATCCCATCTGCTAGATTGTTCATTGTGACCCAAAGAATGTGTAAAAAAATCTACAACCCTCAAAGTTCAAAATTGTAGGAGGAGATACCATTTAATGGCAATGATGTTGAAATTTGCATCGTTGGAATGCAACGAAAAAAGTTTTAAAAAAATCATTTCCAGTATTGTCTCGAAGTCAAAAATCGTTTAAACCTTATTTTCGGTTTTTTTTTTGCGATCTGGGGCCTAAATATGCCAGAGAAGCGTCAGAAATACTGGAAATGATTTTTTTTTTAATAAAAAAAACCTATTTTCGTTGCATTCCAACGATGCAAATTTCAACATCATTAATGGCACAACAATTTCCAAATGTGTGATAAATTAATTGGTAGAATATAATAAGAAGAAAATGGATTCCATGGGCTGAATAAAAAAAATTCTTCGATATGATCAAGTAATAAAACTTTACCTGGACGAAATTATATAACAACACTTATCACAATGAATAATCTAGCAGATGGGATTTTCGATACATCAACGGTTTCGAAAAAAATTATTTTGAAAATAGGGAAAAAATTAATTTTTCTAAATTTCATGAGGTATTTTGATATGAGAAATGATATCAAGACAAAAATCAGCCAGTCTCTACCGTTAGAGGTTCTGGATGTGAAATTGTCGGTACCTGACCCCCTTAATAAGCTTAGCAAACTTCAGAATGTTCCATGCGTACAACATGTTATCAATGAGGTATCCCGATTTTTGAGAATACTCGCATGACCTATCCGAATAACTTTGAGTATTTGATTCTTGATACAATGCACCATCGCTAAGATATAAAATCATAGGCATCGCTTTTCGATAGTCTGTTTATAATATTGAGCTTTATGTTTTTTTTCTTAGCGATGGAATGGTAAAGCTTTGTTTGTACAGATACCAACTGAATGCAGACTCAACCCGACCCACGTAATTCTGCTCATAAAAGTCACACACATAATTAACTGAACACAGAAAAATTCGACACATTGCACTGTGAAACAAAAAAAAATCCCATGAAGCGACATAACCCAGACAAACTCAGCCTATAATTAAATTGGTGCAGAAAAACCCAATGCACCATCGGCTTGCTCCAATTAAACTGGACATATTGCCAATACAACATGGAAAAACTCGATGCATCACCAATTCGACATGCAAAAACTGCCAGGGCATGCCAACACAGAAGAATTCTCCCTTGGCGTAACTCGCCACAGCGAAACTTTCGTGGCACAGCTCGGCCCGCTCCAACTCTACACAGTCTAACGGACTATGGTTGCGTCGGTTGAGAATTGAAGCGGACCAAGTTACGCCGCATGAGAGTTTTCGCTGTGTGAAACTGTACCATGGGAGAGTATATCTCCATCGAGATAGCCCGTAGGTGATTTTTTGTGCGTCGAGTTGGTGATGCGTCGAATTTTTCTATTCCAAATTGGTGGTGCATTGTGTTTTATTGTAGCAAGTTGATGGCGCAACGAGTTTCTTTTTATCAAGTTAGATACGGGCCAAATTTATTGGGTCAAATCCCTGTATGGGGAAATGTTTTTGTGACGGCTTAGCGATGTAACTAATTTTTCTGTGTTTACTTGATGACGCATACTATTTTTCTGTCTAGAATTGTGTGAGCTTCTCTGGTTTGCATTCAGATGAAATCTGTGATAATAAGGCAGTGCAGCTGGGACTTGTATGATGTCAAATAGAATACTCGGAGTTGATGGCGTAGATCATGTGCGGATTAAAAAACGTTAGAAGAGCTCCGGCATATCGATAACAAGCAATGCTCACGGAACCTTTTGAAGTCCTGATGATCCTGAGAGAGGGAAGAGATACAAAAAGAAAATATTCAATCGAAATTACACGATGCAAAGAACTTATGAAGTTCACTTGGAATTTAAATATCATTTAAATAATAATTAAAATGAAATAAACAATGTTAAAAATAAAAATGCTGAATGTACTTTGATGTTTGTGGAAAAAAAACACAATTCTGTTTCATTAATATACTTTAAACTTTATTTAATTAATAATCAATATTTTTTTTTCGAAATACACCAATATAACCACTAAATGGGGAGTCATATCACTACGAGAACGCACCTATAAGTATATAATTTTTTTTTTCACCGGTTCTGTCCGAAAATGATAAAATAATACTCTAACACTGTTCGTTTTTTTTTTTTTTTTTTTCAATTTATTTTTATACTTCACTTTCGTAATAAAACCTCTGAACTTTCATCTCAAAGTAACGATAAAAAAATCGCGTAAACGACTTTCGGAAATGCCGAAGCAACGAAGGCAGCTTCGTTAACCAAAGATCATACGTAACATGACATACGTGATTTCAGCCTTTAGCCTGGTGTGACAGGTGAGCGATGAATTTGCGGTTAGATTCACGGGCGGTGCGAAAATTTGTGGCGGAGACAAAAAAAAAAGAAAATGATGATGATGATGTACGTCGAATGAAAATAATAAAATGCAATATCTTCCATATGTCAATAGCTACAGCATTCATTTGGGTACCGATCGAAAGAGAAAAAAAAAAATAAAAAATATTCGTGTTGATATCATTGCCTAAGTCCGTATAATTCATTAATAATTCGGAAAATAAGTTTCGTTATATAGATATACTCCCGTGTATAAGCCAGATGTGTGGCGTATAAGAGGCTGTAGTACCTCTCGCCATGTCGGTAAAGGAGAGGAAATGTACTTGTCTCGAGGCACTACCGTGCCTCTTAATTGAACAAAATCGAATTCAAACCATTGGCTATAATACTTAAAATCCTAATCGAAAAACAAAAAATTGAAATTATATTTAAGGATTTAATCAGAAAACATTAAGCTTATACCATAAAAGAATAAGAAAATAAGAGATAACGAAATTACTTTTATGAATATAATGAAAACTGAGAAAATGAAAAAAATTTTGAATTACTTCTACGAATATTATCATAAAACAAAAATTAAGATAACATTAAAATTACATCTATGAATATAATTTAAAAAAATAGGAAAAGAAAAAAATAATAGAAAAAAAAACATTGAAAGTATAAAACTAACAAAATAGTAAAATTCAAAATTACACTTAGGGCTATAATCATAAGGGAAAAAAAATAAAAATAAAAATAAAAATACAATGAAATAAAAAAAAATTAGGAGAATATTAGGATTATATCCATGAATATAATCATTATAGGCAGGAAAACAAGATTAATAAAATAGGAAAATATTGAGGTTGGATTTAGTGGTATATCTGGTTGGAATGGGCTACTGTAAGAAGGGCCGGTGTATTTGCAACCGACATCTGGGCCACCACCAGGGGAGGATCAGGTTCTTCTTCTCCCTCCAACTAGATCCCGAATGAATCCTGCCCTCTCGGAAGCACGACGTCACCCCATAGTGATCTTTCGGCACTGGGTCCCACATTTAGAAGGGATAAGGTGGTTATACTGGATGCTGACGATCCACACTCATATCCCACTATTACCTCACCGGGCAAGGGGTTAACATTCCCCATGCCAACATCACAATCATCACAAACGTCATCCTTATTCTATCTAAATAACAGGCAAAAAAATGATTAGGGACCCCCCCCCCCCTTCCCCTTTTTTATCATCCTAAATTTTTACTTTATACATTTACTCTATTAAATTTTTATTCTCAAACATTTTCAAGCTACCCCCTTTGAATAAATGACTTTCAAATGGCAAGAAATATAAAACAAAAACCCTTTTTTTTCAAAAGAAGAATTGACTAGGTTACCAATATGCGAATCATTAATTTAGATCTACTTTTACCGATATTTCAAAACACAAAAAGATTTCACTGATCCCACCTCCTTTTTCAATCAAATTTTCAATCCACCTTAAAACTAACCTTCGAAGCATAGAAGCATAGAAGCATATAAATTTATAAAGTAGCGTATAAGCATTTAAATGAACAAAGTCCAAGCGGGGTTGGGAAAAAGCCATATGGTGAACAACACGGATGGCAAGGTCAACCACCCGCTTGTTTAGGGTACATGGGCTAGAAAAATATATTTTTCGAATTCTGTAGACGTTTACCTTATTTTGGCATTCTTATGCGGGTATAATCCTAGAATGCTTGAGTCGGTTGGCGTGCACGACCTTTGTATTCTGGTTTATTTTAATCCGTATATTATTTTTACCCATCATCACTACTATTTCATGCGGTCCAGTATAATGATCGACTAATTTTCCTGGCTTCGGACCTTTTATCAAAAACGCATATTCTCCAACCTTAAATTCTTTCGGATTTATCTTCTTATCATATCGCTCTTTCGATTTCTCTTTTGCTCCGATCAAATTTTGTCGAGCCACATTCTGGATTTCATGCAACTGCGTAACGAGCTTTACTAAATAATTGTCATAATCCGGCAATTTATCTTCTACGTGCAATGGTTCACTCGATGGAATTCTTGCTAATTTACCGAAAACTAACGCGTATGGAGTATGCTTGGTGCCCTCGTGCACACATGTGTTGTAATTAAAAATTGCAAGACTCATCTATTTATCCCAATCATATTCTTTTCCGACATATTGTTTTAGATATTCCCCCAAAGCGTGATGTGATCTTTCTAATGACCCGTTAGACTGTGGGTGAAAAGCAGTAGTACAAATTTTCTTGATTTTAAATACTTTGGCCACTCGTTGAATCAATACGCTTAGAAAATTTCGACCTGAATCTGTGAGTATCACCTTGGGTGCACCAAAAAGTGTAATAAAATTCTGAACCAACGCGTCAGCAATGGTTGCTGATGTGGCGTTGGGTAAAGGGATTGCAATACAAAATTTGGTTAATTGATCTTGAATTGTTAATATATATTCGTTATTCTGTCTTGTTTTTGGAAGAGGACCTACAGTATCCATTGCAATTTTATCAAAAGCCGTACCTGGAGTGTCAGTTATGACCATCAGCTGTCTAGTTTTGACTCGAACACATTTTTTTAATTGACAAGGCAAACATTGTTGAATAAAATGTTGAATATCGATTTTTACGCTCTCTCGCTCTTCATCGTTGAAATGGTTGAGTCATAGTAGAGTCTTGATTTTGGATTCTATGTCCTGGTTATTTGGGTTTATTTTCTCAGCCGTTAGGACTTGGTGGTCATGTGTTTGGATGCTGAGTCAGCTCTGTACGTCCTCTCCGAGGCCCTGCACTCTAGGTGCTTCGCCTGGGGAATCGTGACAGTCGCTCGTACTCCACACGTGAGGGGCGTCGCAGGGCCTGAATGCCTCGCAGCTCACCGACGGAACGGTGAGCTCTACGTCCTCCTCAGAGGTGTTTACAGCCATTATACATGCTATGCCACCTTTCATTGTCACTACGGCATCTCCTATGAGAATACCCTCGTCTGCGGACATGCGGGGAATGTACCCCTCGCTAAGATCCTGATTTTTTATGCGGAGATAGAACACGGTTCTCGATCTTTTCTTTATGACGACTGTGTCGTGTGTTTTAAAAGGAACTACGTTGTTTCCCCATGACACTAATTCTTTATCGTAATCGATTGTTGTACGATTTTGCGCGTGAAATTCTGAACCAAGGATTGCGTCCTGGCTGATAGGAAAAGAGTTTTCTACTATATGAAATTCGGATTCTGTCCCCATTATGTTTATGTTTGCTGCACCTAGTGTGTGAACTGGTACATCTGAAATGCCTTTTAGCTTTATCCGATTGTTTTTGTCTATTAGTACTTCCCGTTTGAGGGCTCTAAGCTTGATCAAATTAGGGTCCGCACCAGAATCGACGAGAAATTCGGATTTTGAAGTTAGTTGGGGTGACTCGATTTCTATAGTAGGGGTGAACGTGTGTCGTCTTAGTTCGACTTTTGCTGTTCTAACTCTGGTTTCTCGTTTTGCGTCACTACGCGTACCGGGCGCTCTGTGGGTTTCTCTGCCCGGCTTGCGCCCTGGTTTGCCGGACGAGGTTTCTCGTTTCCCGAACTAGCGCGTTTTTCGTCGTTTTGCCGCTTGCGACATTCGGATACTACATGTCCCAAATAATTGCAATAATCGCATTGTTTTCGCGGCTTTTATTGTTGAGGATCGTTGCGTTTCAAATCGCGGTTTTCGTTCTGTTTTATATCCCGTGGTGTGTTATTGTCCGGGGGTTTGTTGTTGCGTTGGGGACGTTTTTCGGGATGCTTTAACCAACAGTCATTTGCTCCGTGACCGCTTCTTTTGCAATGATCACATGTTACCGGTGGTCGTGTGGCTATTGATTTTACCTGTGCTGCCGGTTTATGGTCTTGACGCGATTCTCTAAAGTTTACACGATCGCGTTCTCTTTCCTTTTCGATTTTTATCGCATTTGTGTAGACTTGAGATAGTGAGGTTGAACCTTCGAGTTTTAGCCGCAAACGAAAATCTGGAGGGAGTCCTGCTATGAAACATTCGAGGGTTTCGGCTTCCAAGTTCAACAATTGGTGTGCGGAGACTGCCTCATAAATTTCCTCGTCCCTTATTACCGTGTGCAAATCTTTGACGCGGCTTATGTAATCTATTATGTGTTCCCCTTTTAGTTTGTTAATACTTCCCAATTCTCCGCGATATTGATTCGCGGTTTTAGAAGAACCGAATATTTCTTTTAATTTGTCGGTTAATTGGTTGACTCGAGTGAAAGTGTCATCTTCTATGGCTGTGTATGCACGTCCCTTGATTTTATTTCGGAGCAATTTCGTTAAAGTTACCTCCGAATGGGTAGGGAACATTTCTTCGGCGCGTGTACAGGCGCGAACAAATTTAAATACTGGGCCGTCCCCGTTGAAGATAGGTATGCCTTCCAATGCATTCTTAAAGGATAACTGTGTTGGACTTGTTATGTGCCCTAATGGTAGTTGGCTTTGGGGCGCGATTGGTTCTGTGTGGTGCGACATCTTTGGTTGAGGTGTGGCTTCTGATCCGTTCTGAAGCTCGGAAATATCCTGTGTTATTTTGGTAAATTGGTTCATTATCGAGGATAATAACGAATTCACGTATGCGACTTGGTCGCTATTGCGCGCCAGTCCTGGGCCTTGTTGGGACGTGGTTCCTGATGTTTGTGCTTTGTCTATTTGTTGCGATTTCACCTGTTTTTCTAATTGGTCGATTTTATGTTGTTTTTCTTTTAACTGATCGTAAAGGAGGTCAGTTTGTGCTATCCATGGATCTTTTTCGGTGAGGGGGCTTGTCTCTAGTTTAAAAGCTTGGTCAGCCAATGCTGCCTCTTTACTAGCAAGTGCTAGTTCGCGTGATGCCACGTCGCGTTCAATTGCCTCTAGCCTGTCTTTTTCTTCACTTAATTGTGTAAGTAACTCCTGTATTTCCTTGGGAGTGTGTATGGGTTTTTCTGCCATTTTGTTTTATGGCTTGTGTCTGATTTTACCAATGAACACTACCGATCGTATCCCACCGCTGTCACCAAAAAATTATAACTGTTACGTCCTGGGCGAGGATTAATACGTCCCGCCCGTGATGCACGATTTACAGTCACAAGGAAACCTCTTGTTTCGGCCGGAATGCGCCTGTCGGGGATAGAGGCTTGCGGTAATGGGATTGGTAAAATATTGTTCACTTACTTTTTGGGCGTAGCGGGTTATTATTCCAATGTAATAATTTCCTCGGGGTCGTTGGAGTCTGCGCTGTCGGAGTCTGCGCCTAACGTTGACACGTCGCTGACACTATCTCTATGGGGCCGGTGAACGGGTCCCGGGAGAATCGGGTCGGGGAGAACGTACGGGGCCGTCCCCTCGGGAACTCGGAATATCGTGGAGCGCCCCCACAGGGCGCTCCTTAACACTTTGTGATCCGAAAGGAACTATCGGTCGTGTTGAAGGGCCTGGTAAGGGTTGGGCCACAACTTTTGCCACCGTTTCGGCAACCCGTACTTCGCTGTTTTGTCGAGTCGGTGTGTTACTCCCCTTTACGAAGTGGAGCTCGCCACGATTGAGACGTTTCAATTTTTCCCCTTTGCCACTGCGGCGTCTACCCATGTAAATCTAAATAAAAAATTGATGATCCCTCTTTGAGTGAGTCCTGACTCGGGCAGAACTCTCATATGGTAGGGTTGAAACCTCCACCACAGTGCGTGCGTCTAGCGCACGGAGTTGTGGTTGGCTGATTAGAGTACAGAGCGTGCGTCTGGCGCACGGGACTGTACTCGGAGGGAGGAATAAGTAATTACCTAAGCACGTGCGTCTAGCGCACAGTACTGTACTACTTAAGCACGTGCGTCTAGCGCACAGTACTGTACTACTTAAGCACGTGCGTCTAGCGCACAGTACTGTACTACTTAAGCACATGCGTCTAGCGCACAGTACTGTAGTCAGAGAAGGTGAGAAAAGTAACTACTTAAGCACGTGCGTCTAGCGCACGGTACTGTACTACTTAAGCACGTGCGTCTAGTGCACAGTACTGTAGTCAGAGAAGGTGAGAAAAGTAACTGCTTAAGCACGTGCGTCTAGCGCACGGTACTGTACTACTTAAGCACGTGCGTCTAGCGCACGGTACTGTACTACTTAAGCACGTGCGTCTAGCGCACGGTACTGTACTACTTAAGCACGTGCGTCTAGCGCACGGTACTGTACTACTTGAGCACGTGCGTCTAGCGCACAGTACTGTAGTCAGAGAAGGTGAGAAAAGTAACTACTTAAGCACGTGCGTCTAGCGCACGGTACTGTACTACTTAAGAACGTGCGTCTAGCGCACAGTACGGTAGTCAGAGAATTTAACTACTTAAGCACGTGCGTCTAGCGCACAGTACTGTAGTTAGAGAAGGTGAGAAAATTAAGTAAAGTTACTGCGTGAGCACGTGCGTCTAGCGCACGGTACTGCAGTTATGAAACGGTGTTGGGAACACGTGAATTTCTATGGGAGTTCTGCTCGCGAATATAGACAGCTCGAAGTTCGGTTTTGTTCAATTTCCCCCTTCTATTTAATGTCGCTGGTGCGCAAATGAAACGTGAATGCGTTTTATATTTTTTCTTAGTTTTTGATTATTTATTTATTTTCGATGCTTTTCTTACACTGGTTTTGCCAGGGCTACCGTGCTACCGATCTTTATGGTTGAAAAGTACAGTATGTTTTACTTAGAGAAAAAATTGAATATTTTGCGACGGCTATAATGCTCGAGTGATCTCGGGGGACTAGGTTCGAAGTTCGACTGACTGTCCTTAAGTAATTGCTGGTCATTATATAGGCCTTTATTCTATTGTCGCATAAGGTGGGAGATGTTGGCGCGTGAGGGAAGAGTTTCTCTCACACCTTGACATTTTGCTGACGATAATTTCCAGACGCTTTTCCGATTATGGCGGCTGGTGATATGAAAAATCAGCGTCCAGACATCGATATTCTCCAGACGGAATTCTGACTATTGTCAGCGCCGGGACATCGATACTCTCGAGGCGCAACTTTTTGTTTATGTTGAGGCTCGTCCCTAGGCGATAAGCGCGGCCATTTTGTGCGAGCCGACAAGACGCTGATTCTCACCGGCTTCCAACATCTGTGGGAGCTTGGTGATAACGCGCGACATATGCCGGTTCGTCACTCGCGTGCCTTCTCCCCGCGACGAGCTTCGTTCGTTAAAGGCTCAAATTTCGTGTGTTAGGTGTGTTGCATGTTCGCAGGCATACTTCGCGCTTGGCAGGTTGCATGCCTGCAGGCATGCCTCACGCGTAGCGGGTTGCATGCTCGCAGGCATACTTCGTGCTTGGCGGGAGAACTCCGGCAATAAGGGTCACCCCTGGTCATTCGTGTTTTTCCCGTGAATAAATGAGGGATTAAATATTTCTACTGCGGATCATACGGATCCGGTTTTATGTTTGATAAATGGTATATGAAATGAAATTTTAAAATTTATTTGTGTTTTTTCGACCCAGGACATTACAGTATCATATCTACTTTCAGCACCATTCAATGTACGTGAAGCGTATGGTATTGGTCTGTCTTTATTTATTTCCCCTTGGGACAAAATACCCTCTATTGCGTATCCCGACGCGTCTGTAGTAACAACAAATGGTTTTGAAAAATCAGGAAAAATTAAAACGGGTTCCGTACAAAGTCTGTCTTTTAATTCCATAAAACTTTCTTCTTGAATATTTTCCCACAAAAACGGCACGTCATTCTTTAAAAGATTTGACAAGGGTTTGGCTAGACGAGCGTACCCCTCAATAAAACGACGATAATATCCCGTAAGTCCCAAAAATTGGCGTATATTCTTTACATTACGTGGCCGTGGAAAATCTCGAACGGCCTCCAATTTCCGAGGATCGGGTCTTAATCCCGTGCTACTAATAATATGACCCAAATAAACTACTTTACTTTTCAAAAATTCACATTTATCAGGTTGCAAAGATAGGTTAACCCCTCTTAGGCGATCGAAAAGCTTCGTACATTTCTCCATATGTTCTTTCAACGTTTTTGCATAAATCACGATATCATCCAGATAAACGAACAACTCTTGCCCTTGTAATCCCATCAACACCATATCCATGGCCCGTTGAAAAGTGGGAGGAGCATTTTTCAGCCCCATAGGCATTCGAACATACTCATAATGTCCGTACGGAGTTGTGAACGCGGTTTTATGACAATCATCTGGATGCATTTTTATTTGATAAAATCCTGAGGCTAAATCAAAGACTGAAAAATATCGGGCACCACCCAGCTGATCCAAAATATCGATTATGTTCGGCGAAGGATATGCGTCAACAATCGTCTTTTCATTTAATTGTCGGAAATCAAGGACCATTCTCCACCTAGGATTCCCTTGCGAATCCGGCTTTTTAGGCACAACCCATACAGGTGTGTTATACGGGGACTTGGACTCTCGGATTAACCCGGCTTCGAACAACTCCTCTACCTGCTTTCTTATTTCTTCTTTATGAACCACGGGAAAACGATACTGCTTTGAATTTACTGGTAAATCATCTGTCGTAAGTATTCTATGAGCAACAACATCGGTAGCCCCCAAAATCTCACCTGGTAGGTGAAATATATCGGCTGCATTTTTGATCAAATTCCTTATCTCTCCAACTTCTTTTTTTTCTTAATGATCCAAACGGAGTAACTCTGCCACTTTGAGACAACGATCTTCGTCGGATATTCTGGCTGTGACTGTGAAACACTCTTTATCTAAGTCAAAATCAAATTTCACTGCATTTTCTGAAACAACACCATTCTCTCGATGAACAACTACATCTCTTACAAAACTGGATCCTGAATTTACATTTTCTATTATCGAATTTACCGTTACAGGAATTGAAACAAATATCTCGCCACTGGTATTCGGATACTAAACAATTTTTCCATCAATATTATCATCAAAAATCTCTATTTTCTCTTTGTCAATTAAAACATTACTCGACTCTACAAATTTAACCACCACGTTCGGATTTTCCTTTTCTAAATCATCAAAACTGTCTTGACCGACAAAAATGTTTTCGGGTTCCTTGTCCACACATTTCGGAGGTTTCGAGGTGCAGACACGCTGCTTCTCAGAGGTCTCACTAGACTTGTATGCCAACGTTCCACAATTCTCGAATACACTCATACCTGGATTCGGAATCTCCCGAGAATTTTCTATATGGCCACTACTGGATTCTCCCCCATGATCTCTCAGGGGCTTCGATGTATGGACACGCTGCGTCTCAGAGGTCTCATTCGACTTGTCCGCTAACGTTCCACCACTCTCGAATGCATTGGTATGCGGTTTACGAATCCCGGCACATTTTTTTATACCACAAATATCATCTACACAAAACTCTTGACACTGGACTTCAATTTCTGGACTCTCAAACTTTCGAGTTCTGCCTTTTTGGATTTCTTGATTTTCGACTTCTTGGATTTCAACTACTCGATCTTTGGAAACTTGAACAACTCGATCTTCAATTACAGGACTCTCAACTATACCACCATTCTCAAAAACACGATTCTCAACTATACCACGATTCTTAACAACAAAACTCTCAACTATACCACAATTCTAAACAATAAAACTCTCAACTATACCACAATTCTGAACAACAACACGATTGTCAATTACAGGATGTTCATCTTCTAGAATCTTACTTTCTGGATTTTGACTTTTAACGCTGTCAATTACAGGATGTTTATCTTCTAGAATTTTACTTTCTGGATTTTGACTTTTAACTCTGTCAATTACAGGATGTTCATCTTCTAGAATTTTACTTTCTGGATTTTGACTCTTAACACGATTCTCAACTACAAGAACAAGATTCTTAAACACACGATTCTGAATTTCAACACTTCCAATTTCACAATTTCCAATTTCTCGATCCTTAATTTCCAAATTCTCGACTTCACGATTTCCAATAGACAAACAATTTTCAACTTTTCGATTTTGAACTGACAAATTTCCGACTTCCCAATTTTCAAATAACGGATTTTCAACTTCTTGATTCTCAAACAATGGATTTTTAACTTCTTGATTCTCAAACAATGGATTTTTAACTCTTGGATTTTCAACTCTCACATCTTCAATTTTCTAATTCTCAATAATCTCTGGATTTTCAATAGACAAACAATTTTCAACTTTTTCATTTTGAACTGGAAAATTTCCGACTTCACAATTTTTAAATAACGGATTTTCAACTTCTTGATTCTCAAACAATGGATTTTTAACTTCTTGATTCTCAAACAATGGATTCAACTCTTGGATTTTTGATGCATGGATTTTGGGATTTGGGACTTTGGATTTTTGATTTCTCCGTCGTGGACCTCCCTCCTCCGCCTCTACTCCATCCTAGACAAAACTCATCACTGGTAGGATCTCGCGGGAGGATCCCCCGATGTCCACTGTCACCGGTGGACCAGCAATCCCCCGCGACTCTACGTTTTTTTACTCGATTTCCGTCACCCGCTCGCAACTGTCAACTGCCGTCGCGGAAGGCGAAGGCGTCAACAACGTTAACGAGGGTATCGCGATTTCTACAGTATGATCTCTCGTATTCATTACAAAGAAATACGCCCTTCCATCAACATTCTCCACATGCCCCCCTTGGACTATCATCCCCTCCAATTTCTTGAGAGAAGGTAGATATCCATGAGAGATCTCCTTATTTACCACACGCGCGAAAAACAACTTCCTTGAACCTGGAGGAAACATCATAACTTCTCTGGTGTGAAACGGTATTATCTCGTCCCCGACCACAAGGCAATGATTAGCGTAGTCGATTTTGGCACCTGTTTCACGAAAATATTCTGAAGATAAAATTCCCGACTGATTTATAGGAAATTCATCAGGAACGATATGAAAAATGGACTTAAGACCCGACGTTTCCGTCGTAACGACGTCCTTGTAACGGGACGTTACAAGGAGACCGTGAACCATAATCATAATAACTTATTATTTTCGCCAAATATCAGAATTCCTCGAAGGACCGAAATAGAATCCGATCCTTCGGGGAATTGTGATACGTCACGAGCATGTCAGGTGCAACAGCACTAAAAGCTCGTTGAAATTGCCCTACCACGGAACCATCGGCCAATGAAATCGCGGCGCCGATGGTTCGTGAGAAAGTATTTAAGAACGAGACGAGCAAGACTCGTTCTCATTTTTGCAATAAACGTAATGTGAGCATATACCGCGTTAAGCTTTTGCTTAACGTATTTACTACCGGCGCTTCTCGCTGTTTCACTTTCGCTTGAAAGTCGAGAAATTTCAACCGTACTACAGCTCGAAGCTGAGACTGACCAGACGTCTGATCAACTTCGAGGACAACCCGACTAGGACGAGATATTCATCGAGTCATCACCCTCGACTTGTCTTTTTTAAGACAATTAGAGAAATTCACCATCAAATCGTCTTTCTCAAGACGATTTTCTCATAACGTAATTGATTTGTCTTTTTTAAGACAAATCAATAAACAACTCGTGTTTTAATAAAGATTCCAGTTACCAGGGAGCCCGTCGAGAGTGAAGCCCTGAGCACTGCGCTCAGGAGTTGGATCTCGAGGCGGGTGCTATTCGCAGCATCCTCATAACCCCTAGGTAGGGCCCCTCGAGCTGTGGAAAGCCCCGGTCACTGCGACCGGATGTTGGACCACAGCTAGAGGTACCTCTTGGTTGAAAACCCGATTGTTTAAATAACGTCAACGTGCTCTTCGAGCACGCCGATCAAATCTAGTAAATTCAAAACCACGTGGCGACGTGTATCGACGCAACTCCGACGAATAAACCTCAATCGTGAATCTCTCTCACGATTGAAACGAGACGCTGACACGTACAAAACAACGACGAACAGAGTCTCCTTTTCTCCGTTAACCGTGCGACACGTTTAACACACTTCACTAATTCTTCAATGTCAGATCAATGCCTAAACTAATTACCTTCTCTCTCAAGTACCAGTAATTCTTTTTCTTTTATTAAACTTCAGTCGTTTTGCTTACGACATCGTATAATCTTAAAATTTTGCTCCTTAAAGACTTCGCTTTGCTTCACGACACGAAATAATCATCTTATTTTCGCTTCTCGAATATAAAATAACTTGGACCCAAAAATCCATCTTGAATGGCCAATGATGAAGAGTCAACCAACGCGTAGCTTTTATAGCTCACCGTCGTGGTTAGGACTCTGAGGCCATCTCGAAAAGCAAATAAAATTCTTAGGCCTTCTGCCCGTGTAGCAAAATAATATCGATTAAAAATCTTATCTCCGGCTTCCTCACCGAGTCCAGCACTCGAACTCTGTTTTCATTTACACCGACAATCTAAATCCCACTACAAATTCATCCCATTGTTTGAGAAATCATACATTAAGAGCGAAATATTGTATTGCGTAAATTACGCAATAGAATATTCTCGCCGATAAATCTGAAACGTTTCAATAGATATATCCCAAAGTGAGCAATGTGTTCTCAGTTATACCCCGAAGACGCAAAATTTGATCATCGTAAATGGGTACGTCGGAGCTAACATATTGCTCTTTTATAACATTCTTACTTGCTCCATCAACGTAACACCCTCAAACAAATGTCTACCCTTCAACATTATGGTTGGCGCAATCACATCGTCCGGTTGACGCGCCAAAAATACATCAATTATCTTTACTGGGTAGGTAACTGTTGGTCCACTTCGAATAACATAGTCGGGTGTACCTGCGACACGGCCTCCGCCTGGGCACCCGCTCCCGGCTGGTCATTCCCGTTTCCCTGCATGCGATCGCGTCTCTCATGGTTTGCTGCGCGCAACTGACACTTATCGAGTACATGCCCGGCCCGCTTGCAGTACCGGCACACTCCCGGCGGGTAATTTAATTGTACAGCTTGCGAATAAGAACTTGGGCCTGCAGGGTACGGCATTCGATTGTTTACGTTAGACAAAGCAGGTGGACCTGGAATCCCCTGATTTATCTGGTAAATATTTTTACTGCAATTTCTCGAAATATGACCCCATTCTTGACATTTATAACACTGAAGCGGTGGAAGCGAATCTCTCTGATTATTCTGATTTCCGGGGTACGATTGTACCTCGGTAGGTCGTTGCATTTGACGACAAGTGTCGGCTAAATGCCCCGTACGACCACAATTTCTACACGGAACAGAAAAACAACGGTTTGCAAAATGTCCTCTTTTTCCACAAATCTGGCAAATTGTCAATTCTTGACCATTCGTCGCAGGAAATTTAGAGGGACATTTATCAGCTGCATGAACCGGTTGGCCACACAATTGACATGTAATTATCTTCACAGGAATTCCACTAGCTTGGAGAGCTCCACATCTTTCCGCGGTATGCCCCCTACGACCGCACAGCTGACAGCTCACGACCGGCAGAGCCCTCGCGCCTACTTCTTTCTTATTCTCATTCACGATATCCTGTCCCACGACATTCATATTAGCTCTCTTTTCAGTTTTCTCGGATAAACGCGATTTCTGTGAATCCCCCTCTCTTAGTCGTTTGGCGTCGGCAAGCTGGCATTTTATTACCTTTGCTCGGTTTACCGTGTCATTAAGGGAGGCTTCATCCTTCATTCGCTGCTCGATTTCTGGCAATAACCCACGCTGCATGATTTTACGCGCCATTTCCTCAACCCTTTCACGCTCCTTACTAGTAATCCCCTCCTCTGTAGCCTGAGCTTCCAAGATCTTTTCTGCATAATATCGGATACGATCGACATAATCATCTACACTCTCTAAGGGCTTCTGATAACTGTTTCCCAACTCTGCTATTAACTAATATACATCTTTAGGAGGATCATATGTTTCACGCAAAAAATTTGTATATTCTTTAAGATTCCGAAAAGTGATTTTAGAGATTTTATTCCAAATTAAGGGCAACAGTTTGACTTTTAGGAGTCTCAATAGTTGCTGATCGAGCGCCCCTCCGGTCATTTGACTGGCCTCCTCTACACTTGCGATATAACGACCAAGCGATGTCTTTTTACCGTCAAAATCGGGTATGAACCGCAACGCTTCACGCAAGGCGAACAGCGTCGCGCGATCATATGCTCTAACCTGCTCATTCATTGCTGTATTTAATTTTCGCCGAGAATTAAAATTTCTATTAGTTCGCGGAGTTGAACTATCCTCTGGGTTCTGTGAGGTGCTCAAATTGCCACTCACAGGGGTTGAAAATTGATCGTTATCACTACAAAGAGAATGCTCATCTACAGGTTCGGATCGTTCAAACGATTTTACAGGGGTTCGTAATAATGGCAAAGCAATCGGACTTCTAACTTTATTCAAAATTAAATTTTCTGGAGATTTTCCTGAAACTCGAGCAGAAGGCAAAAAGGGTGAATTACTACCTTTATTGGCAGAAACAGTTAATTCTGGCGTTTTTACTACACCACTAAAAAGACACCATGGAAAAATATTTGACGTCGAAGATATAGGGACAGTTAATGGATTAGACTTTTCCTTTTCCTCATTCACGGGTGATTTTATTTCGAGAGCCTGCTGTATCGCGAGACTATTCTTAAACAATTTCAACTCAGACGGAGATAATACTTTTCCCGCACCATAAATCAATTCTTCCTCGGATTCTAGCTCTGTACTTTTTGTTTCCTCGGAATCACAAAATTCTTCCTTCTCTATTAATGATAATGACGATGAAACTTGAGATAATCCCTCAGAGGATTTGACAGTTTCTGAATTATTGGTCTCAAGGGTCTCGGTCAAATCTACATCATTTTCCTCTTGTTCTGAGAAATTTTCATCATCTTCGAAAACACGCTTCCTTTCGTTGGGATAATTACTCAAAACGGACTCATCAACACGAACTTCAGAACGGGTTTGCCTATGCATTTATACGACGGGATCGTTGACCAGCGGTGGACGCTTGGACCTACCTTCGTCCACCCTCATCCAGTTAAAACAATACATATAATGGCAACAAGGAAATAGCAAAAAAAAACATGCGCAATATTTTTAAAATTTCAAATAACACAAAATTTTCATGGGAATAATCATGCGAACACAAAAAAAAAGAAAATAAAAACATTTTCTAAATGCACTCTCAAGATCCCGGACGAGCCCCCAATTTTTGTTACGTCCTGACCCTCGATTTTTCTCATCTCGGCCAAGAAAAGCACGGCTTTCCCTTTAACGCGTTATTCGAGATAAAATCGGCATTGGCCAGGTTATTGCCCTGTTTTGAGCCTAACCTTGCGGAAAATTGCTCAGGATGGGCGGAGAGTGCATAATTTGGTAACAATCGTACGAATAAACTCGTAATAAAAAGGGACAGAAATAGTGTGATCACATTAAATAAATTCCGATAAAAATACGCAAACTCGACTTTTACTGACGCGGGAGGAAATAAACTGCAGGGCCATCCTCAAGATTAACCTCCTGAGGCTTATCCGCGCAAATTGCAAGGACAAACGCAATTATCACGAGGACTAAAATGACCACTGATACAACGACAGCTATTTTTAACTGGAAGAGGTCCATGGTCAGTAGACAGGACAACCCTCACAAACAAAATCAACACTGAATTCACTCAACCACGGCTTGATTGAGTGTAATCACTTGAAGAAATTTTAAAATGGTCGAAAATGAATTTAACCCCGGACAAAATAGAAAAATTATATCAGAAATCGACATCAAATCATAACACAAAACTGTTGATTCCTTATTTCCTGGAATAAATCGTAAATTCTTCAAATACATTTAGCTCGCACATATTTCACGGAAGTTACAGGATGAACACTTCCTAAAAGGAAACAAATTCACAAAGAAAATAATCCATCCAGTCAAAATATTTTAAATAGACCAAAAATAATTCTAAAGGGTCTGAAAATATACTATCACAAGAATCGAGTTTGGACAAAACAACAAAAAAAAAAATTAAATTCACAAAATAATGTTTATCGGACCTTGGATTTAGCACAAAAAAAAAATTACCCTTCCTGGAATCATAACCTTCCGAAAGACCGAGATTGACGCAAATATAAATTTCCAGAAACTGAATTTAATTCGACATGACTTTTCACAAAACTGATTTTAACTTAACATGATTTTCCAAAAGTGAATTCATAAATTTCCAAAAAAAAAATTGAATTTAATTCGACATGACTTTCCACAAAACTGAATTTATAAATTTTCAAAAACTCAATTTAATTCAAAATAATAACACGGAAAGGGAAAACAGCGAAAGAAATTACACCGTGGCTTTTACGATACAAATGATCTGAAACCCTCGCATTCGGCCCTCAGGACGTCATGGGGTGTCGACCGAGATCGGAGACACCGCGCAACACGAGCGAACATATATATATATATATATATATATATATATATATATATATATATATATATATATATGTGTGAGGAAACATTTCACAAAATACTTACTACTTTGCTGATTTCTGAAACTGGTACACAGGTAAATTGACAGTAACGACGGATGAAAACAGTGGTACTCGTGAGCTGATATGAGTCCAGTTGACAACAAGAAACGAAGACGATGCTAGCCGAAGGAATGCATTTGCAATAATTTTACGTGGGTGGTGGTGATAACCGGCAACAAAGATGAACGAAGAAACGTGAAACGCGCCGAAAAATAAAAGGTTACAATACCGGAGATTTCCACTGGTTTGATAATTTTTATTTGGATGAAAGAAAAACAAAAGGAAAATCAAAACTATGGTTTTAACACTTTACGAATAGGTATCCGGAGACAATAGGAATTTTCCTTAAATGAAAATGAATAAAAATTTTTGACCCGTCGAACAGCGATTTTGCTCTTGAAATTCTCTCCCGACTCTGACATACCGCGGGCTCATTACCCGGTTTTATATAGGGTATTGCAGGATGACTTAGCTTCGGCGGTGGGGAGATACGCCCTTAGCCGCCTAAAACGCTCTAAGCCCCTCCGCCGCCTCCACCTCGCATTCCCAATGACCGCTACGAATCTATATAATTAAAAATCCATACTTCTAATTAATGCAAATTTATCCTGATTATAAAACATTCACTCCTGTATTCCTTTATAATAATTATTCCGTTATTCAATAATCCGTAAAGCGATTTTTCCCCTCGTACATACGCCGTCTTTTCATCAAGACGTTCATTCTGTCTCTCTCATACTTGCATATACGGTATCTACTCTCTCGCTCACTCTGCCCCTCGTTTCGGAGGTACCATGTAGCAGAGGAGTTACCCCTCTTCGGCTTCTCCTACAGGCCACGCGCTGGTCCACCGTAGGCTCTCGGTGACACACACACACGCACACACACATACAGCCATGCACATTTCCATTCGTCTTTTCGTTCGTGCTCTCGTTTGGTGACGATTTCTCCTTCATTTATTTGTATCTCTCTTGCTCCGCATTGCCTTCGATTTATTCTCTCATTCCATACATCTCTATCTCTTTTTAATTTCTTGCCATGCCGAGCCTGTAACGCGATGGTACATGCAAGGCTTTTTAGTTCAGATTAAAATTATTCCACTGATGGTGAAATAGTTCTCAAACGATTTTTATTTGATTAAGTGACCCGATCTTTCCAATAATTGGGAAAAAACAATAAAGTTATTCGATAATTATTGATCTACTCGAAATACACAATGCGAAACCATTTTGAAACAATTTAAAATTATTTATTGATGGATATTAATTTTTATCACCCGGTTATCTTGATTCCACGTTAACGCTCGGATTCTGATCGTTTTCCTAATTATTCTTTGCTTGTTTGTTATAACATTGTAAACTTTGTCCCTATACTCCAGATCCTGTGTGATTTCCCGAATCATTCTTTATCATTTCTACTACAGGAATAATCTATTTCATAAACCGCGCATTAATCATGCATACATTAGCTCACCATTCTTAATAACTACTAAAAAGGATTCTTTCTCAATAATTACATCGTTCATGGATAATCCTTGTTAATGCACTATGAAATTTCCATGAATCTTTGAATTTGGTCTTTGTAAAATTATTATTCATTGTTAATTAAATCATGCGCTTGCTACGCCTTCGGGGTCCTTGTTGGATTGCGATGTCGAATTTGCGGCGTCACTTATCGGTGAGACATATGTCTCTTGAACCTCGTGATTTTTATTGAAAGGAAATTGTCTTCCACGCGCTCTCTCTCTCTTTAAACGTGTAGTTCCGGTTAATCGGAAGACGATATTCGTAACCAGACGGCAGCAGCTCTGGTATAACCAGATGTTTCCGAATGTTTATTTAATTCTCATTAGCGACGTGACGGTTGGGTGTCCCGTTGAAGTCTTTCCTCTATCGAGTCCCCTTGACTCGACCACTGCGTCAATTTGTCGATCACGTGCAGAACTCATGTAGATCATCCACGAGAATCATCCGATGACCTTTTCCAGACGCTGTTCCCGAAAAGTTGTAGCAAGGCTAAAATCGCCCATAAATTAAGAGCAAGGAGAAAGAAACAGCAAGAATCTCAACGAAAAAGGAAATCTCCTCTCTTTGACCAATTTTGACTCATAGAAATCTCAAGCTATTCTAAATAATATAATTGAATACTTAAATGCAATAAACTACATACTATTCACCGCCACCTTTACCATCACCGATGACCTGACTCAGGTACCCATGTTCATTCTTGATTTTACATTTTTACATCCGTTTACTCACGTACTTTCGGGAATTCAGTTCATAAAGTATTCATTCGGGGATAAAGAAAAAGAGGATCACCGGTCACTTAGCTTTAGATGAGGCATACTCTCTCTCTCTCTCTTTTTCTCTCTCTATCCATGCACGCGTGAATCTTCTATAGCCAAGGATTTCTCCGACATCGGCGGTTGTTTATATTCATGTCCGACGATGGACGTCTCGTAATGAGGACCTTTGATATCGATGCCGCCATGGCGTCACCTCTCGATAGCCTATGCTCACTTTAGACGTACATGTGCAGATGGCTCGATGAATGACAACTCGAACTTTCCGTGTTGCCAGGAGGAAAAATAAAACGTTCCTCTAGTGTGACCCGGTCCCTTTCCTTGTATTGAATTTTATTGAGAATTACAAGATATAAGTAATCTCAAATCGATGCAAAAGTCCCGAAAGTCGCGGGACGTAACACCCCCTAGTACCAAATTCCATGACGATTGATTCAAGTTTGATTAAAATTATCCGCCATTTTTGGGCCGCTTTTTGTTTTTTGGGAATTTGACTTCGGATTCGTGTTCAGCGACCTCGAAAACCCCCGAGTAATAAATCTGATAGCCATTCGATGATACTTTCTATTTTTGGCCAGCAATTCGGGATTTGGAACCACTGTGCGTCATGGTTCACTTCTATTTTTTTCCAATTCTACGTCATTGAATTTAACAAATTGAGTTCTCATTCAGATATGTCGAAAACCAATCGAGAACTTTCCCCCTTATTCCATACATTTGCAATTTTTTTAAGAAGATTTGTCTATCTATCGTCTCAAACGCACGCTTGAAGGCGATGAATACTACGCCTATGATTTTACTCTTATCTAACATATCTCTCCATTCAATTCGCGTATTTTGAATAGCCATTTCGCAGGAATGTGTTTTTCTGAATCCCGATTGTTCTTAAATTGATATGTTATTTCTCCCGATATATTCTAAAAATTGCTTTTTTACTACTAGTTCCGATTTTTTTTCATAAACTGGTAGAGTGTTAATAGGCCGGTGCTCTTCAGCCTTTACGCTACCGGTAATCTTTGGTATGGCTGTTATTTTCAATATTTTACAATTATCCGGTAAAATTCCTTCCCGTAACAATTATTTTATAATATTTAGTACAATTGAGCTATTTCTTTTCCACACTATTTTGAGTGTTGCCGTCGCGAGCTCATCACCTTTACCTTTTTTAGCATCCAAGTTCTTCATAATCTTGTCTAGTTCCTCGTAACATATTTCACTAAATTCATCAAACGTCTCATCCACATACCTCTCATAATTATTGTTTTCTAGTCTTTCTCCGATTTCATGCACGATGTCCTCTATACTTTTAACAAAAAACTCATTCGTTCTCTTTGGCATTCGATTCTGATCAACACATTCCCTACCTTCAAATATAATTCTCTGTTCCCCCTTCACTTTTGATTTTTTTCCTATTACCTTTTTCAGCGTCTTTCACATTTTTACTTGATCGTGTTTTTGTTCATCTATGTTCCTTTCATAATACTGTTTTTTACTATTTCGTCTTACTGATAGTACTTCATTCCTATGGACTCTATAAAGTATCCAGTCCTGCTCGCTCTTGGTGGCCACAGCGTTTCTATATGCATCATCCCGTCTTTAAATAACACTTCACACTTCATCGTTTATCCACGGATTGTCAGCCCATTTCAAAGGCATTACTTTTCGTTCAAGCGGTGCTATTTCATCCATCGTCTGAACTATACCACTTATGACACTATTCGCATATACTTCTGCTCCCTCATCTGAGAATAGGTCAATTTTTTGCAGTAAATTATTATTAATTTGTCTTTCAGTAAACATTTTCAGTAAACGAGAGAGAAAGAGAATGAATGAATGAATGAATTAAATTTATTATGCCATGGCAGGCCTTAGGCAAATAATTAGACAAATGCTTACATAAAAATAAAACTAAAACAAAAAACTAAAAATAATACAGTGTGATAGAAAGAAAATAAGTGATGCATCAAGAGTAACGAAGAATGTGCATATATAGCGAGGAAAATTAGATAAACAAAGATGTGCAGGGCATTGAGTGAAAGAAAACAAAATAAGATAAACGAATAAACCGAATAAAACAACTCTGGTCATTGCAACTGCAGGAGGTGGGCATGCAGATCCCTCTTGAAAGCGGGAAGAGACTCAAGCGAGGTAAGGGCAAGAGGAAGTGAGTTCCAAAAATAAGACGCAGCCAGAGCAAAAGAATTTTGAAGCGTCGAGGTGCGGTGGACGGGGATGGCGAAGGTTGGTGGAACAACGGCCCTAGAAGGGCGAGTGGGAACGGGAGCTCGTACAAGCAGATCGTTGATGTAGATGGGCAATTCGTTGCGAAGCGAATTGAAGATAAAAATCCCCATAAAGTACAATCTACGATTTGCGACCTTGAGCCAAGAAAGAGCATTACGATAAGGAGAAATATGCTCATCCCTGCGCAGCCTAAAGATGAATCTGATGCATTTATTAAGCAGACGCTCGAGGATCAGATTCTGCTTATCAGTCAGATCGTTATAGACGAGAGAGCAGTAGTCGAAAAGAGGAAGAATGAGAGAGGAAACAAGCATAGTTCGGAGACGTACGGAGAGGCAATTCATATTGTGTTTGAGACGGAAAAGGGTGAAATTCACCCTGTTCGAGATATAAAGGACGTGAGAGCGCCAGGAGAGGTTCGACCGCATGAGCAGGCCGAGATTGCGAACTTCAGTAGCATAAGGCAGAACTGTTTGATTAACCTCGATCTTAGGAAGGGTAGAAAGGTCAATCCGGTTGATAAAGGCACCACTCCCTAGAATGAGAACGTTAGATTTTGAAAGGTTGAGAGTGAGTCCGTGGGAGGACGCAAAGTTGGAGATCGCGGTAACATCCCGGGACATTCTATGAAGGGCATTCACCAGATCATTAGGGCTGCAAGTGAGATAGATCTGTGTATCGTCGGCATACGTAAGATGCTTGGAGAAGAGTAAACCAGCACCTATGTTGCGAACGAAGATGGAGAAAAGGAGCGGACCCAACACCGAGCCCTGGGGGACGCCCAGATTGGTGCTGCGCCATGCTGAGACCGCTCCGATGTCACTCACAACAGCCTGAGTACGATCCGAGAGATACGAAAGGAACCAGGAGATAGCCGAATCAGAGAAGCCCAGATAACGAAGTTCAAGGAGAAGTAGAGAGTGAGGGACGGTGTCAAACGCCTTGCTAAAATCGAAAAGAACGAGAATGGTCAGTTTTCTATCGTCAACAGCCTGCCTTATGTCCTGATTAAGCTTGGGAAGGGCGGTTTGAGTGCTATGCCGCTTTCTGAAGCCCGACTGCATGGAGTCGAACAATTCATTTGAGTCCATGAATTGAGATACCTGGAGGTGAACAATACGCTCAAAGATTTTGGATGGTTCAGGAAGATTGGCAATAGGCCTCGTATCGGATAACGAGGATGGGGGATATTTTTTAAGCAGAGGGCGGATGAACGCTCTCTTCCAAGGGATAGGATAGTGAGAGAGGCGAAGACTCGAGTTGAAGATATCTAAAAGAAAAGGAGAGAGGAAAGGAGCTGCCTTGCTCAAAGATAAAAGACAGAGTTTATCGGGACCTTCAGACAGGGAGGAAGGTGATGATGGTGGAAAAACACGGCTTAGTGATGCAGGAGTGATTTCTGTAAAGTTAAAGATCGGTTGGCCTTGACGTAGAGGGGGGAGATTGAGAGAAGATAGAGAAGAAGGATAGGGCAGAAAAGAGGAATAGAGATTTGCGTAGTAAGAGTTTAGATCATCGGGAGTAAAGAAGGAGAAAGGGGTAGCACCTCTTGTCTTCGTTAGGCCCAAGAATGCGAGCTCCCTCCATAGGAGAGAGGGAACTGCTGTAGATGAGAGACGATTATAGTGATAAGACTCGCGTGCTTCTCGGAGCTCAGTGGTTAATGCATTACGATAATCACGATAGATAGCTAAACTGAGCAAACTGCCTGATCGTCGGGCCTGACTATAGAGATTGTTACGTTGAGTAATCTTTTCATGAAGGGCAGCTGTGATCCAAGGTGCAGAAGGCCTGGTAACAGTCCAAGAAACTTTAAGAGCGTGATTATCGAATACGTCCCCAATGGTCTCGGAGAGAGAGCTAACAAAACCTTCCAGCAAGAGAGGGGAGGAGATGTCAATAGACGAGATCGGCATTAGGGCGGTAGATAGATCAGCCGCATAGTGCGCAGCGGAAAAAGATTTGATGTTTCTGCGTACAATGGTGTGCGGACGCCGTATCTCGAGACGAAAATCGTAACAAAGCTCTAATAGGTCGTGACCTGCTATGAATGGAGCAGTGGATTTAATAAAAGAGATCACCTTAGCAGTACTGTCAACAATAATTACATCGAGTAGTGAGTGAGAGATATTGGTATGAAACGTAGCACCGGCCTTGAGGATATGGAGAGAGTGCGAGGAGGCGAATTCTCTGAGCGCGGAGGCTTCAAAATTCGAACTCAACAAATTGCAATTCAGGTCGCCAGCGATAATTATATTCTTGTAGCTCAGCGACAAGCGCGAAAGAATGTCGGAAAATTCATCAAAAAGGACGCCTTTGGGTCGCCTATAGATGGAAGAAAATAAAATCGATTGTTTTTGAGAATTTTGGAGCTCGCAGAAGAGAAATTCCGGGTTGTTCGAGAATTGCGGAGAAGAGGCAGCCAAGAGTTTAAAGCGTAGCGACTTATGAATATAGCACGCAACTCCACCACCGCGCCTCCCTACCCGGTCGTTTCTGACTAGATGGTAATCCGGCAAACTAATAAGAGAATCAGGAATATTGGCGTGTAGCCATGTCTCGGAGATAGATATGACGTGAAAGAATCGATCGGAAAAGTATGCCGTGACAAAATCAATGTGACCGAGCAGGGAGTTCGCGTTGAAGAATGTGACCTTCAAAGGAACGTTCGATGAGGATGGAGCCGATGATAATCCAGTGGAAGAGGGTAAGGCTGGTGAGGTAGGGAGTCAGGCGAGCTTACATAGATCGGCTTCTGAGCGCAAAATAATTGTATCAGACGAACCTTTTTTGTTGACCTTGACAACACCGTCCTCGCCCCAGGCACGACGAAGTTTAAACTCACCCGATCTTGATTTTACTTGCCCGAGGAGACGATAGATATGGCTCGGAAGGAGCTCGTTCAGATAGATTTTGTCAACGGAGTCATTAGCAAAGACATCGCGGACAGTGAGCAAGCGTTTAGCGCGTGCCTTGCCGAGGACGAAGTTGCGAATGGTATTGGACTTGAATCGAATAACAAAAGAGATTTTGCCTGAGTCGGGTAGAGTTGACAATGAATCGCCGATGTCGGAGGTTGACTTTCGCTTCATAACATGGGAGTCGAGGACATCATTTACGAGATGCGCAACGCCAACGGAGGAGAGGATCTTGCAGACAATATCATCCTGGGGAAACTGCAGCGAAGCGGGGATGCCAGATACGATGAGCTCGGCAGAAGATGACGAATCAGAGGCGGGACCAGACGTCGAGCTGATAGAGGCGGATAGATCAGAGCAATCTTGGCGCAGCGCTCGAAACTCCTTGGCGTTCGCGGTTTTCAGCACAGCAAGGCCCTCCACCGTGTCCTCGACGAGAGATTCCGCAGAGTCCATACGAGAGAGGAGCGATTGTTGGGTCTTCGTGATGTTGCCAACATCCACGCGCAGTGTGGAGACGGAGTTTACAACATCGGAGATCTTGCCCTGGATATCCGCATATTGCCGCCTCATTTCGCGAGCCAAGTCATCGATGCTCTTGTTTACGGTCTGAGAGTTGAGTTGGAGCTGACGCATCAAGTCATCAATAGAAAACTGAAAAGCCGATGACGCCCCCAATGCAGACTGACGCTCGGACGTAGACTCAGGTGTGCGAGGTGTATACGTGGAGCGATGCATCAAGCAGGAATCGCATCGGAAGGAAGCCGTACCCCCAGACTCAACTGGATCGAAATTGTATGCAGTCTTCACACAGTTTAGATGGAAGGAAGAGGCGCAGTCACCGATGCAGGCAATCGACAAGTCTTTGCGTCTAATGGACGAGTTGCAGATGCTGCACGAGAATGACATATTGAGGCGAGAGCAAGCGTGATCCACAGGTGCCACAGTCGGTCATGCAGAGGCCAGCGCGTGCAAACGTGATGCCCACAGTCGGTCAACCAAAGCGCAGATCAATCGATATCAGAGAGAGCCAGGAGATGGCAGAGGCCCACAGTCGGTCAACCAAACCGCAGATCAATCGATATCAGAGAGAGCCAGGAGATGGCAGAGGCAGTAGTATCGATTATAGATCAGGGGAGCCGGCACATGCGCACCCAGCCAATGCGACAACGAGAAGATGAATCACAGACTTAGGTTATGTCAGATGAGCGTTGCAAATATGCAAAAATACGGCAACCAGAAAGATCCGAACCCGAGATAGTATGATCAGAAGGTTCGGCAGAAAAAGCGCATGCCAAAAAACCTGCAAGCAAATAGCCCGAAGGCAGGATGCGGCAGAAAATATTCACAAGGCAGAGACGGAAAAATTCGTGACAGGCAGTACTCACACGCAGAGAGAGAGAGAGAGAGAGAGAGGGAAAGGAAATGTCCACATGACGAATACGAGTAAGTACGTAAAGTTTTTCCTCTGGCGAGTGTATTGTTGGCTTTCTCTCGGCCCTCGGCCATCGTCCAAATGCCTTATTGCCTCTCTCCCGTGAATAATTAATTTAAAATGTGATCCCGGCGCTCATAAGGGTGTGGAGGTGATAGTGTGTAAGCCCCCGTATCGTTCCCGTTAATTGCTTGTCGCGTCGCTTATTCTCACCGAACGGTATAATGTAAGTAGTTGTATGGTCGAAGATACACCCTGAGATCCCTTTTTATTGCCCCTTTTGCGTTTTTGTACATTTTTGAGTGTCAGTAAAAAGGCAGTTATACCTCTAAAATAGATGGTGTTCAATAAGAGAGTCCGAAGAAATTTCCCATCACTGCCTCGTTCGAGCATTATTGTCATTCCCGGAACCGAGGTATTCGCGTGACGAAATCTGTTTATAGAATGAAGCGTTACCCGACGAATTGTCTGTGAGCGAGTAACCGAATTATCACAGAGAAAATTATTATTATCATTTGGCCACGTAGAGAATTGATTATCAAATGAAGTATTACTCATGAAAAGATTTTGTTGAGCGGAATGAATTTACTTAATTATAGTTGTTATATTTTATTTTTTATTTTTTAATTTTACGAAAACCATCGTCATACTTTTTACTCTTCTCGAGATTAATTTATTTTTTCTTTCTTCATCAAATATTTTTTTACTACTTTTTAGTCTTCCTATCGCATCGAATTTTTAAATCAGTTTTCTCTTTTTCTCTTCGACCTTATTGCGATAGTGGAAAAGCCACGTTACAGTGTGTAAGTCTTTATTGATTCCCTTCCAGGTTACAAGTTTTTTAGCAAAGTTTTCTCATTCTTACATTTACATTTCCAATTTTCTCTTTTCTATTCATTCTATCCCCTGAATTCTTCTACACTTCCCGTATTTTCCCACTTTTTACATTTGTGTTCCTTCTTACAATACCCTCCTGACAATACCCTCCATCTCTTCCTTCTCTTCTCCATCACCCTTTTCTCCACCTTCTATCTTGATCTTCTCTACCACCCCGTAAAGTCATTCTTCACTTGCAGTTCTCTTAATTCCATGTCCTTTCTTGTCTTCAGCACCCTTACCCCCTCTTTTTCCGTCCTCATCTCCGCCACCGCCACCGACTCCTTATCTCTCTGTTTCTCCTTGATCGCCTTCTACACTCTCATCTTCTGCTCCGTTCCCTCCTCAACCACCACCACCACTACCTTTTCCACCACTATCTTCCACATCCCCCAATGCCCTTTATCCGTATCTTTCTCTTTCTCTCCCTCTCCTTCACCTCCGCAAATCATATTCAATCCCTCCTCCGTTCTTCCACCTTTCTCCTGCCTCTCTCTATTTCCTCCCTGCTCCGCTCCTTCCTTAACACCCCATCCTCCCTTCCCCTATTCCCTCTTCCGCCCAGCTCCAGCTTCCAGCTTCCTCCTCCGCCTCCTCTATTTTTATTCCCTACCTTCTCCTTGCCCGCATCCACTTCCTTCGTATTCCTCCCTCCGGCGTCTCTCTCCCTTTCATTGCCTTCACCTTGTTCCACCTTCTCTTCTTCCTCATTCCCCATGGTCTTATTTTCGTCCACTCCTTCTCCCACTTTTATTCCTTCCTCCTTTTCCGCCATCCTCACTCTTTCTCTTTCCTCTCTCTTCTCCTCCTCTTCCGCCTCTTCCACGCCAGCTTCTTCTCCCCCGTCTGCCCCTTCTTGCCTGCTGTCCTCTTACTGGTCTCTCTTCACTCGCCCTTTCCTTCCGTTTTATGTCCTCCAGTTCCGCTCACCTTTCTTATCGCTGTCGCCGCTTCTTTCTCTCTTTTTCTCTTTCCCTTCCTCCTCTCCATTTTCTCCTTCCCGCTTTTAAATACCCACTGTCCATCCTTCACGTCTTTTACCCACTTCCCCTCTCCTCGTCATCCTTCCACTCTCCTTCACCATCTCTCTCTTGATGCCCTTCAATTCTTCTACCACTTCGTCCACCGCCTCTACTAGTCTCTCTATCCAGACGCAGTCCTCACTCACTCTCGACATTCTATCTTGGTTGTGTCCAATTTTCTCTGCTCGCACTTATCTCCTCACGTTTCTCTCCACTCTTCTTCTGTCTACTCCGCTCCGCAATTTCACACACCGTTCTCACCATCGTTCTAGCCGCTTTCTTCCCCTTTCGCCCGCTAGTCCACTCTCCAGTCTTTTCCCGCCAGCACAAATACACCGCTCTCTCTCACTCACGACCGACTGTCATTGTCTCACCTCTCTCTCAGCCCTCTTTCCTTTTCCCGTAACCGCTCATTGTTCTCAGCTCCGTCTTCGACTTTTCTTCTCCACTCTCACGTGGAATGCGGTCAGAAAATCCCAGTTTAAAAAACCCCATGCACTAATATCCCAGTTAAAAAATCCCAAACAAAAAAACCCATGACAAAAAAATCCCAGAACAAAAAAATCCCATGACAAAAAAATCCCACAACAAAAACATCACATTACTAGACATACGGCCATATTAACATTTCAATTCGAAATGGAACAGCTTGTTGGTGGTGATGAACCTCCGCCGAAGAAACGAAAATACAAAAACCTCGAATATTAATTTTGTAATAAATTTTTGATTAAATTAATTATGTTTTTTATTTAATTTTGTAATTAATTTTGTGATAAAAACATATTGTAAGCGATCTTTCTTCGTGTAAAAATAAAAATTCGTAGATTTAAAATTTTGAACTTATATATTTTATATTGCAAGCTAATTTGTAAATAAAGATAATTATCGGCGATATGTTAATATGACAGTATATGTGTAGTTATGGGATTTTTTTGTTGTGCGATTTTTTTGTCGTGGGATATTTTTGTTGTGGGATTTTTTCGTCATGGGATTTATTTACTGGGATTTTTTGACCGGGATTCCTCTCACGTCTCTACTTCACTCACTTTTTCTGACTTCCGAACGGCACTAATACGCCTCCTTTTTTCTCTGGCATTACCGTCCAGTCCTTCTTAATATTCTTCTCTCGCCCATTCTCACCATTTTCTCTTCCAATATCCATTTTTACTCGTTCACCACTGACCAAACAACTTCTCACCACGTGTCACTTTAACTATTCTCACCATTTGCTCTCTGCCGGCACTAATACACCGTCTTCCCACCCACCGTCATCCGCCTCGTGCTGAATGGCACGCGCTCTCCTGCCAGATCCTTCCTTCCTTTCCTTTCGGTCTCTTGCCGACAGTACCATGCTCTTTCCACACGCTGCCTCATACACCTTTGACTGCTGTCCGACCCGTGTTGCTCTCTTTTCTCATTCTCCCGCCTCTCTCACTGCCTTCTTGATCCCTTCATCATCGCCACCGGTCCACACCCCCCGCTTTCTTTGCTCCTCGCCCATCTCATTCCTTCTCGCCTCTTCAGCCTTGACACTTTCCTTTTCCGATCTCACCCACGCCTTTTCACACTCTTTCTCGTCTTCTTTCCATGTCCCTCAACTCCAACCGATTCACTCTACCTTTCTCCCAATTTTCTCACTTGTCTCTCCTTTCTAACCAGCCCAATTCCTTACTTTTCCTTCCATCCAAAGACACAACCGTCCCGGTCGCCATCTTGGGTAGGTGTGGGGTTGGGGAAGCTCCTAGTGCTGAAGGAATTAATCGATTTCAAAATCTACTGATGATGTTTGGTATAACTATAAAAAAATAGTAATGAAAGCATGTGCTGTAACAACAAAATTTTAAATTTGTTCATTATCAATTAAAATCCGGTGTTCTCTATCTCTAATCAAATAATTATTCTTATTGAAGAATGAATCTGTTTGAGAATTGCGATGTTGAAAATGTAGACTGTATTTTGTGAGGATCGTAGAAGTGATGGTGAGTAAAATAGTCGTAAAAATAATCTAATTGATTATTTATATAAATATTTGGGTGTGCACTGTTCACAATGAGCTATGAGTAGCTGTTATCTGAGTGATCGATGTGGTTGAGTTGCACAGAGGATAATTTGACCGCAAACAATTATTATTGATCGCTGCGCGTTTGAGTGCTGAGTTGCCGAATGGCTGTTACGCCGTTACACGAGGCCGGCGTTCCTCGTGGTGAGGATGAGTTCAATGATGATGTATTTTCTTATGCAGATTGCCATCTCCGTACGGCAATCGATAATTGAGTTGAGCAATGAGTGAGGGATTAAATTAACACATGAGTTTAACACTGGGAAATGCAATGAGTGAGTCTTCGAATCATACAATAAGCTTATATTGTAAGTGCTACGAATACTACACCGCATTGCACGATAATAATGACAGCATGTATTGTTTTGTTTTTATTTAATAGTTTAAAAAATCAAGGCATCCCAGATAATTGTTGCTCGTCCTGTAAGATTTTTCTCAAGGGTTAATTTCATCTCAAAGAATGGTACATCCCTTTACATATTCCTAAATACAATAATCATCATATCATTAGTCGAGATAACAAGACTTTTCGAGGTCTCTTGGCGTACGTTCCTACTTTTTAATTATCCTCGAAGCGATTTGGAACGATACCGGAGCATTTACGCTCGACCCCTACATCTAGATTTTCCTAACGTCTCGGGACGTAACACATGAAATGAAATTAAATAAAAACTATATTTAAGAAATCAATTAATAAAATAACATGAAACAGAAATGTTGGATAATTTTTAGCAAGTTAGATTCTAGCGGAATGAAGACACTTTTTTGTTATTTTAATGCAGCTCGTTTATCACCAGAAAGAAATGAATATTGATACATGTAAAAGATCGTAAGTCAGGAACGTCTTTTCCTCGACTACCTCTCAAGAAAGGTCGGAGTATCGCTCTTTGTAAAAACTACCCCTATCAGATCGCCTCGATCCCTTTATGGGCCAGCCAGTGGCCAGCTACTTCGATATTTACTTATTGCTATGCTTCAGAAAAATATTAGTCTAAGGGTTTCCCCAAAATATTTTTAATAGATCCATACACTGCGTTTAGGATCTCCATGATACTATAGAAATATAAGTTTTTCAACATACACGATTGGCATGGGGAGCCCAAAACAAAATTTCAAAGCTGGGATCCTGGCTGTAGTCCCCCATGCCGCATACACCTCCTGATATTTTTTCTCATACTGAAAAATTTTATAGACACATAATTAGTCTACAAATAAAATGTTAACTGATGTCACCTGACCGTAAATTTCCATATATTTTTATTGAAATACATAATCGTTTTTGGGGCATTGTTAAATATTAAAATGAAAAATTACATTATGTACAGGATGCTTCTTTATTTGAATTTGGTTTTGAGTGTGGTCCGATAAAATTTTTTTTCAGACCCCATGTAACGATCACGTGCGCGCGTATGCGCGTATGTGTGTTTTGGCCTTGAAAAATTCACATCGGTATAACTCCGTGTTATACTTCGAAAGTAGTATGAAAAAGACAACGCTTGCAATACGTCTGGACGTTGACCTGTGAACACAGCAATCGTGCAATCACCGTTCATGTTGAAACTTCGGTAGTAACAATTAGTGTGCCATGACTGCCTGCGAGAACGCTAAACGAAGCCATCTTGAAACTCCGGGTCTGGGACCCTGCTTGTTGACTTAGCAGTGCGTGACCAAAGACGGCGAAATTGCTGTATATCTAGAAGTAATCGGAAATCATTGATTAGTCTTCGTTTAGATTTCAAGTTGGTTGGGCTTGTGGTGCAAACTCAGATTTTTAACCTCATGATTTTTAATAGTACCATGAATTAAATTCGTTAAGCTTTGTTTTATCTAATTGAGTTTTACTCGTAATAAAAATAATTCCCACAAATCCGATCCCCGGTATTCTGATACTAGTAATTTTATCGACGGGGGATAGAGCATTGGAAACAGTTTTAGATAAACCACTGCCGTTTCGAAGATACTTAAAGCAGCACAATCTATTTTTTACTGCAATTTCCGTGAAAATTTCTGGAAAACTACAAATTTATTGGAAGTTTGAAATAAAAAATATATAACCATGGTTGCTCTAGCTTCCAAAAATTTTTAAAGGTTCGGCTAATTTATTAAACGAAAACAGGCTAGAAGTAAATGTAACGGACCCGTCCATTAATTTGAAACCTTTTTCCGAGCATTTCATTCTCACGCCAGCTTCATTAACTTCACTCTTACTATCAATCTACTCTCATGCTGAAACCTTATATCTCAGCGAAACCTATTCACCTCTCTAGCTAATCTCATAACGGTAAACACCTCACTTCAATTTTCCCTTGGTCCCACGGACCTGGTTTCTCCGTCTGTCGACATTCCCTCCACTTTCATTAATTCCTCTCATTCCTGCATCTCATTAGTACTCTAGTTGTACATGAGCCATCGAAACATTCAAATGCGCACTTTCTGAATAATCAATAACTTACCAATAAACGATCATTCGAACATACTACGAAGTTATCTACATTAAACCTCGTTCGACCATTACAAATTGGTGTCAGAAGTTCGATCCATTAACACGCACACAACAATTTTTCCCCCTCTATCACTACGTCTCATCGGAAAGTTTTTCACACGAACAAAAAAGAAATATAAGCCTTTTCTTTAATTTCGCTGATACGAGACCAGTGTTCAAACGTACGCACCCGCTCACGGTCAACGGAATTTTTTTTTTTTTTTTAATAAAACAAAAGTGAAATTAACATACGAAAGGAAATAATATAATCACGCACGAAAAATTTAATCTATGCAAAAGTGAAAGTGAAAAAAAGAGAAAAAGAATCTGACTCGAGAAAAACAAGAAGAGTAAAACAACACACATTCAATGATGGACATCAAGGACCAGCAGTATACTCCAAAAGGGAAGCAATCGGAAAATCACGGAAGGAAGGAAGGAAGGAAGGAAAAAAAAAACAGGGAATATTGTCTCCAACAAAAAGCTTCAAATATCGATATGCAAATCACCATTCTTGTCATCGCGGCAATGTACGTAGCATTGGATATTTTAAAATCTATTACAATATAAAATTTTTTGTAAGATCAGTGAAAGAATTTTGTGCCCCTGCGAGCGCTTGTGATGCATGAGCGTATACTGCTAGCCTCGTCACACCGATACGGTTCACTAGATGCGTATTCTCGAATAACATAGTCACTCTCTACTTCAACGTTATGCAAAACATAGATGTTTCATTTCAATTGTTTTCTCCCTCTATCCAAATTAATTGAACAAATTTAATAGAATCAACAAGTTTATTTCTTTTTCCCTGTTTTTTTATTTTTTTGGTCTTCATTTTCTCTCAATTAAAAAAATGAAAACAAAAATTATCGTAAAAGAAACCCCCCCCCCCCCCCCCCCGTTCACAAAAATTAATTTAACATGACCACCGTGGCATAAGAGCTTACGACAAAACTCGAGAAATACATTTTTAATTCATATAAATACCTAAAACATAAATTTAGACGAGATGGAAAATGGCGGTGTCACTTTTCGCGATGTATGTAACGCAATCCCCATATTCGATGGCAAAAACATACCCGTCAACCACTTTATCAAAGCATGCACAAGAGCAACGAAAATATTACCCGAAAACGAGCACACGAGATTACTTATCATGTTACAATACGAATTAAACGGAACCGCTCTCGATCTAGCAGAAACAAAAATACATGCAACAACTACAGAATTTCTTAACGATCTTAGAGACAATCTTAGTGTCCTAATCAAACTACTCGATATTGAATTAGAATTTTAAAAATTTTCAGAAAATTATAATGAGCCAGTAGTAGAATACGCGACACGAACACGAGTAATTTTGAAATAAATAACAAAATGATTAGAATAATGTTACACCCACGACCCCGAAAAAGAATATCTCAAAAGTAGATCGGTGAAACTAAGTACATCAGTAACACGATCTTCCGATAGAGGCCTTGACGACAAAGTGGAAAGTTTTTTGATTGATCAAAACATTCAGTACCTTGAATAAGCAACAAAAGAATCAGCTAATATCGAACACGAACTTCTGAAAAGAAGAACAGTAAATCAACATCGTATCACTCGTGAAAACATCCAAACAGAACAAACCGAGACAGCGAAATTTTGTCGAAACACAACGGGAAACTACACAAAAATTTTGCGAACGTCACCAAACAATGGGTAATTCTACCGCACAATGCTTCACTGTAAAAGAATTAAGAGAAAATTGGAGCAGAAAATTCAGAAATTCATTCCATCAGACTACATTAAATTTTCTGCGGTGAATTGGGAAAGGCGTTGAAATGATTGCTAACACCTTATATATGTATACCAGTAGCGTTTACTATCATTCGGGTACGACCACACCGAACCGACACAGAGATGGGTTCCTGTATGACTGCCAGTCTGGCTTGCTTGATGGTACAGCAATATCGGTCTCTTAGGTGACGAATGTGCATAGTAGCACCTTACGGGCACGGGATACTGCATTTTAAAAACGAGTATCACAGCGACTCACGCAACAAAGATTTCACGACAGATATCGCAGTGATTCACGCGATAGACAATATTCCCAAAACCGATACCACGGCAATTCACGTGATCACCAAAATTTTCCCCACAGATGTCGCAACGACGCGAATGACAGACAACAAGATTTTCAGAACAGATCTCGCGACGATTCAAATGACAGACGACAAAATCTTCGAAACAAGTACCGCGAAGATTCACGTGACGGGTACCAAAAGAAGTATCGCAGTGATTTGCCCGACAGACGGTGAAATTATTACAGGAACAATTCACGAGACACGTATCTTAACCACGCCGGTGGAAGATACCAAAATAACTATCAAAATTTCGACTCATCCAACTATTATAGTAACTCGGCAAACAGATCTCGTAATAAGTCTCGCGACAGATACTTTGATGATAAGTCACAAAAACGACTTAGCGAAAGTACAGATAGACTTGGATCAAATACGTGAACTTACAAAAGCCGTAGTGGAAATTTAGCACGTAAAAAACTCCAGTCCATCTCGCGGGACAGCATGGCACGAAGCAAATCACAAGAACGCTTAACACCAGACCATTAAATGACAAAAATCTCGAAATGCAAAAGATGTGAATACGCAATTCAGTCAAAATTCTCCCAATCAGATGTCGAAAACAAGCATCGAAGGAATCAGAGAACGGAACAAAAAGGCCATGAATATCAGAACAATCCAACAGTCGTAATCAATCATCATCGTCTGACCAGTTCTCTGACAATCCAGCACCCAACGAAACCGCACAACACGTGAAACCGAACGAAACAGCAACGAAACAGCACATCACGTGAAACCAAAGAATCAGGAAACATCGATTCATACTCACAAGGAAGGTTTCCCAGGTCGATCTCTCCGATTTTGATCTAACTCATATATGTTGTAGTACATCGAAAACTAAGCGACACGAATTTTTTTTTATCTGCCATTAAACATTTTAAGGGGGTGAAACCACCCTCCAAAGGAAGGTATGTCAAGGGGCCATTTGGCAGTTTCACCCACAAGGACATAATATTTTTTAACCAATCCAAGTGCAAAAATTTTCTCATAATGAGAAACGAAAAATGTAATTTTCTCGATTAAAAAAAAAAACAAGGGGTGAGCCACCCCTAAATATTATTACATTAATGCCAAAAATGGGCAAATTCAAGTAAAAAAATCCGAAAAAATATATATTACGTATGAACACAAAATAAAATTTACGTGTTTTTGGATTTTCCCGAAAAAAAAAATTGGCCGGGGTAACTACCCCTGAATGCTGTTTATCTTGCGTGTACGCGAAAAATCGTCAAATGCAAGTTTAATAATCTGAAAAAATGTATATCGCGTATAAACACGAAATAATATTGACTTGTTTTTGGATCTTCCCGAAAAAACATATTGGCTGGGGTAACTACCCCTGAACGCTGTTTATCTTGCGTGTATGCGAAAAATGGTACAATTCAAGTCTAAAAATCTGAAAAATGTATATTCCGTATGAACACGAAATAATATTGACTTGTTTTGGATCTTCCCAAAAAAAAATATTGGCCGGGGCAACTACCCCCGATGAACAAAATTCATTCGGGCGGTTTTTACTCTACGTACACGTTTCAAAGGTGATCGTGAGGAATTAAATTTTATACAAAATACTGAATCTGCAAGGCAGACGTCGTAATCGAAGGCTGCACAAACGTTGCTGTTATTCGATGTTCATGGTGTAAAAAATCCTTCTGCTTGAAACACTTTTTCGACGATTATCATTATTGTTCAATATTCGAAAATTAATAATTTTTGGTTTATCATTTTCGTAACGATAAGTTATACCAATAAAACGTATTAAACTTCATTCGAAAAATTACCTTGTCTTTGTTCCCGATGATTTTTTTTTAAGCATTTGATGATATCGTGAGAAAACAAAAAAACGTTAATAATTCAAAACATTTAGGGGTAGTTACCCCGGCCAATATTTTTTTTTGGGAAAAACCAGACACGTCGAATTTCCTTTGGGTTCATACGCAATCAATTTTTTTTAGATGTTTAGAGTTGATTTGACCATTTTTCGCATACACGCAAGATAAACAGCGTTCAGGGGTAGTTACCCCGGCCAATATGTTTTTCAGGAAGATAAAAAAACAAGGCAATATTCATTCGTGTTCATATGCAATATACATTTATTTCAGATTTTTAGACATGAGTTTGACCATTTTTCGCGTACGGGCAAGATAAACAGCGTTCAGGGGTAGTTACCCCGGCCAAATTTTTTTTTCGCGAAGATCCAAAAACAAGTCAATATTATTTCGTGTTTATACGCGATATACATTTTTTCAGATTTTTAAACTTGAATTTGACGATTTTTCGCATACACGCAAGATAAACAACATTCAGGGGTAGTTACCCCGGCCAATTTTTTTTTTTCGGGAAAATCCAAAAACACGTAAATTTTATTTTGTGTTCATACGTAATATATATTTTTTCAGATTTTTTTACTTGAATTTGCCCATTTTTGGCATTAATGTAATAATATTTAGGGGTGGCTCACCCCCTTGTTTTTTTTTTTAATCGAAAAAAATTACATTTTTCGTTTCTCATTATGAGAAAACTTTTGCACTCGGATTGGTTAAAAAATATTATGTCCTTGTGGGTGAAACTGACAAATGGCCCCTTGACATGCCTTACTTTGGAGGGTGGTTTCACTCCCTTAAAGTGTTTAATGGCAGATAAAAAAAAATACGTGTCGCTTAGTTTTCGATGTACTACAACATATATGAGTTAGATCAAAATCGGAGAGATCGACCTGGGATACCTTCCTTGTCAGACCAAATAATGACATCCGATACTCAGGAACAAGACAATAGGAGTGCTCGACCCAAATTAAATCTAACAATCGACGACAACAGCTACGACTCGTCAATGTCTGAAAAATAAGAACAAACTGAACAGGAACCGACACGGCAAATTTCAAAGGACATCCCACAGGAATACCAATTGGAAGACAATACCGCAAGCAAAAGAACCTATCACTAAAGGACCTGCAAGATAAAGAGGAACGAAAGATGCCAACAAACGTGGGAATGCGACTGCAATCGGAGCGTACAACATCGTACCCCATACAGTCTACTTCCTTGTGGCAATCCAAACTGAGTACGTCAAAACAGGCCAGTTATGAGGACATCGAACCAACCTTCCGTTGTTCACCAGAAATAAAAGCGGTCTCAGCACCGACACCGATCAACAAGCGTGGACCAAGCAGACCACAGAATAAACTTTCTTTGAAACTATCGTTACCGTGTATAAAACGCAATCCCGGTAGACGACGGAAAAGACTACCATTCTCATTACCACCACTAGTTGTCAAGCATGGACCAGGCAGAACACGGAAAAATCCACCTACTGAGCTCACAACATCAGAGAGCACAGTTAAACGCAAACCCGATAGACCGCGGAAAAACCTACCGATTGAGCCAGCGACACGGAAAAGTCCCATACATCTGGAGATTCCAGATTCAACTGATAGCGACCCCGATGACCGTGAATCTGACACAACGTTCGTATCACCTCAGTATCACAAAAATCGACTGACGTTGACTGACTCACAATGAACAACTAGGCATACAGCAAGAAGGAAAAAATAACAACAGAACCCGACTTGGCAACAAAAAATACAAACGTCACTGACTACGACGAACCTCCTTATCAAGATCAAGACCGAATATCATACGTCAAGGCACACATGAAAGAAATGCCTATTGAACCAACAAGATAGTCATATCAGTCAAGCGATACAAACAAATCTCCCCAAAATGAGGAAGAAAAACGAACGGAAATAAGAAACAAGATAAATACGGCAACGACCAATGACTAACGGATATCGACTTACTCAGTAAGTTCAGTGTCACCATTCCGTTAATGCGAACCACATCGCTAAATATTGCCAAAGCATATAGCAAAGAATTTATAACGATATTCGACGCTCCACGCGCGATCCTATCAAACCAAGGTTAAACTCTATCTCAGATGTTTTTAAAAAATTAGCAAAACGTTTCGAAGTTAAACAGTACAAAACCTCAGCATATCATTCATAGTCAAATGACGCCTTAGAATATCGCAATCAACGACTAGTGGAATATACAAAAAATTTTCAGAACAACGAACGCGATAAAAAACATCCATCAGTCGGCCCTACGAGAGCAATGAAAAGTTAAAGAACAAAATTCAAAGGACAACTAGCATTTCGAATGAAAGAATTGAAAACAAAAGAAAAAGCCGACGCTAACTATCCAAAATTTTGGAAATTACAGGCAATAGCAACGTAAAATTACAAAAAGACGATAATAAAACAAATATAGTACACGTGAATAAAATAAAACTGGCATTTGTTGGCTCTCATAGAACCAAGGACTGTACTCACAACCATTAGGGGCACTTCGATCAGCTCATACGACTGGACTATCAACCAGCTGACTACAGATAAAAGAAAACTAATACCAAATAAACAACATGCTTCGTGGAAGATAATTAGCAATGATAGGAACTCGACTGAAAAAAAAACCGGACGATAGCTACAAGAACTAGAGTACTATCATATAATCTCACAAGCAATCGCAAAAGATGTGCACCACTCACATTCATCAAAAAATTAATAAAATAAGGATCAGAACAATGACATCGACGACGCGAATAGAATAGCCACACAAATGAAAACACTCGCAAACATCTCATCAGAATTAAGGAAAATAGTCTATAACTAAACGGACATTATAAAAGACGATTTCGATACTACCCACAGACAAGTGAAATGGTCAACAAAAACAATAAATAATGAAATCAAAACATTAACCGCGCTGTCCTCGGATTTCGAGATGACGTAGAAGTTACACAACACAAACAAAGAACCATGAATACTCTTTATGACAGAAATCGAATAAGCCCTTATGGAATTAGTAATTGATACAGAAAAACTAATCAACGTCATCCTTTTCGCACAATCTGGAGAAATACGGGTACAATTTTTACCAGTGAAAACAATCTTACGCAACGCAGAAACTATCATGAAATCATCCCCAAATGCAGACTTTCCGATACCGTTAGGCACAAAATACATAATTGATTTAACGATTTTTACGAAAATGACATTTTTCATAACAAAAATGATAATGTGTATTATGAGAATTCCTCTGTTACATTTAAGACACTACCAATTATACCAGCATTCACCTATCCCAGTTAGTCAGGCTACGTCAACCTCGCGATTTGCGTTCATTGAAAAATCAAAACGATACAAGGTATTGCTGAAAACTTCGCAGATTTTTCCAATTGGCACCTACACGTAGCAGCTGAGATCGAAAGCCTATTCGGCATCTGCGATAACCACGAAACACAAGCCGAAACAGTAGAAAATTCAGCCATTTTACAGTTAAAACCGATATGTCAACCTAAAACGAAAAAAGTAGTAAATAATATGCATACAATTTTGATACAAAAAGAGATATTATTCTAACTGACGCAAATATACATTTTTTTTTATAAAAAATAGCTGCAGATATTTCATCAAACCAAAATAATAAATAAATCCTGAATTCTAACCATCGAAAGAAAGTGTATCGCCGAGTCAACACAAGGACCAACAGAATCAAATCGCCCAAATTCAGCCTAACACACCCTTCCTCCTACTGACCTTAAAGCTAATCAAAATTTAGACTGTTTTAGGATAACCATCAATCAAATAAAAGAAAAGCAACGACGATCGAAAAAAATTGGAAATATTGTAAATAACTAAACTGAACAACCACTAAAAATGTTAACCCTGAAGGAAGCAGAATCATAAAGAAATCATGAATTCTTAGTTGAATATTTCTGCACCATACATATGTTCACGTTTACGGATACGTTACGGAGCATCCCCTTCCAATATAACAAAAAACTCACAACTAATACAAAACCTAACGAACCCAGTTAGTTTAGGATCTCAGCACTTTCAAAAAATTTGAAAAAACTCATAGTGGAAACAGACAAAGCATATTTACAGATAGGATACAAGCCAATGGACAAGGAAGCAAAATCCATACGACAGTAACGGACAAACAAAAAGTCCGAAACCGGCTGACAGAATAAACACAAATTCATAAACACCAGGAATGTGCGAAAATTCAAAGTTATTGATAATGCATCGTTAATTCGATTGAATAATTCAATTCATACTCAATATGAATAATTCATTTAATTGAATAACTTGAATCGTGTGAATAATTCACAAAATTAAAATAATTCACAAAATATGGTATGGTAGTTCTTACACCGACTCCCCTGAGGGTTGTGGGCTCCCTTCACCTAATATCGTTGGTCTCCTCTCACGTATCTGTTTGTCTCCGGTTCGATCCCCGCTACCGGAAGTTGTCGCGCACCTGCTAGATGTCAGCACCTATGACAGAAATAGTCGTAGTTCATACGCCCTGCTTCTGGAGCTACGTCCGGGCCCGTTTGTGCTTTTACCACCTGCTGTGCTACGGCAATGCTTCTCGCTGCCGGAGCTCGTCTCGCAAACGCTAGATGTCAGCACTTTGGGACAGAGGCAGTCGTAGTTCGTACGTCCTGTTTCTGGAGCTACGTCTAAGTGCTTTTTCTGTGACCCCGGTGGTTCGGAACCCACCTAAAAAAGTAGGTCCAAAGAAAACCAGCGCCTTGGTGTTGTGACTGAAAGGCTGGGAAGATGTCTCGAGTTCGATTCTCGATGCCGTAGCACGGCTGATGAAAGCACAACGGGCTCGGACGTAGCTCCAGAAACAGGACGTACGAACTACGACTGCCTCTGTCCCAAAGTGCTGACCTCTAGCGTGTGTGAGACGAGCTCCGGCAGCGAGAACCATTGCCGTAGCACAGCAGATGATAAAAGCACAAACGGGCTCGGAAGTAGCTCCAGAAGCAGGGCGTACGAACTACGATTGTTTCTGTCCCAGGTGCTGACATCTAGCGGGAGCGCGACAAGCTCTGGCAGCGGGGATCGAACCGGGGACAAACAGATACGAGAGGAGACCAAGGGTAGATGGTGTTGGGAGCCCGCAACCCTCAGGGGAGTCAGTGTAAGAACTCATACCACTTGATGAATACATAAACTATTCAAGATTATTCATCTTATTCATAACATGAATATTTAATTTAAATTGTGAATTGAATCCAGTATTCAATTCAATTCAAAGCGTTTAATATTCGCACATACCTGATACACACACAAACTAAACCATTTATAAAATATATCAAATACTCTCCTTCTTATTTCATTATATAGAATCTGTTACTTCCTGGGTTGAAACGCCACCTATGTTCCGCATAAGTTTTTTTAAAACCATTTCAATTTTTAATTTTTTATGATACTCGGAATTTCGTCTCGCCACGATAATTAGAATTGGAACTCGAGACTATCAACGTCTCAACAGCAAGAATAATCAGAAAATCGTCTCGAGAATATCGATGTCTCAACACTAACAATGCTATCACTAGTCGCAATAATTGCAATTGCGTCTGGAGATTATCGTCAGCAGGATGTCGAGGCGTAAGATAAACCCTTCCCTCACGTGCAGACATCCCCCACCTTTTATGAAAACAAAATAAGGGACTATATAAAGTCCAGTAGTAATTAGCAAGAGGCAGTTAACAGTCAGGTGGTCAGAGAATCAGTCGCAGTTAAGAGTTGAGAGGCGGCAGTCATGAAGAGTCACAGTACTCAGTCACTTAAACAGGTTAATGAATAACCATCGGAAAAATCGGCGGGTCTACCTCGGGGACCCAACCACGTGCATAATCGCGATTCATAATAACTCTTTGTGCGAAGCGTGCATGGAACGCTATCGCAAATAAAATCAACGCCTGTGCGACGAAAAGATAACGCAAAATAGCAAAATAAACTAGCTTAATAACTAAAATTGTGAAAATTGTGAAAGGTCCTCGTCCGAAGTCCTCAACGGAGTTCGTCGAGGACTATTTTAATGGACACCGAAGTTTATTTGTTGAAGTTACAATGTGTTTCGAGCAATCAATTTAAATAACCCGCTATGCCTGTATAGGCCAAGCAACCCAGCTACAAGTAATAGGTTTTTGTGACACAAATCTGGATAGGTAACCGATTGCACCATCGGATAGAGTACGCTGCCCCCTTCAATTTGCCATATTTTTAAACTCCTGAATGTTCGGCGGGAACTTTTTATTAACAAATATAAGCGAAAAATCGCACTTTTTCCGTTTTTTGATGATAACTTTTAAGATAATGATGCGATCGCCATAGCATCAATCCAAAAGTTGTAGATAATTTAAAAACGAAGGCAATGAGCTGTAACGTGACTCTGTAGCATTATTAGAAGCCGAGAAAACCCGGAAAAACCGGGAAATTTCACACTTTCAAAAAAAATTACTCCGTCAATTTTTAACCTGGAGAGTCGAGATTTAAAAGAATAGTAGCAGAGAAAATATACTTTCAGTGTGCAAAAGCCTGATGCTGTGCGATCATTAGTTACGGCGTAATTGTAGTTTAAACAAATCAATGTGAAATTTTCCGACGCGTCCTAATGCGACACGGAATGTTTAATTTTAATTTTTAAAACGGTTCCAAAAAGTATACGTATTTCACTACAAAACGTATATTCTGATTTTCCGATAAAATTATGCAAAACGGACTAGAAACGACGCGAAAGATCACCGCTTTCGGCTGAGCGCGCCGAAATGGTCGAGTAGTGGGGGGGGATCAACGGCGGAGGAGAGTCGCGCATATATAGTAATACATGCGCAGTGTGTAGCATGCCGTTGATGCCGTTGCATGCCGTTGCATAATTTTGTCGGAAAATCAGAATATATGTTTTGTAGCGAAATACGTATACTTTTCGGAACCATTTCAAAAATTGAAATTAAACATTCCGTGTCTGATGAGTTTGTTTAAACTACAATTACGCCGAAACTAATGATCGCACAGCATCAGGCTTTTGCACACTGGAAGTCTATTTTTTCTGCTACTACTCTTGTGAATCTCTGCTCTCCAAGTTAAAAATTGACGGAGTTATGAATTTTTTTGAAAAGTCCGAAATTTCCCAGTTTTCCGGGTTTTCTCGGCTTCTAATAATGCGACAGCTCATTCTCTTCGTTCTTTAATTATCTAAATTTTTTGCATTGTTGCTATTGCGATCGTATCAGTATCTTGAAAGTTATAATCAAAAAACGGAAAAAGTGCAATTTTCACTTATATTTGTTAATAAAAAATTTCTGCCAAACATTCATGAGTTTAAAAATATGTCAAATTGAAGGGAGCAACGTACTCTATCCGATGGTGCAATCGGTTACCTGTCCAGATTTGTGTCATGAACAAATCCCTGTTGCTTGGTCTAGTACTCGCTCATCCAACGAGGATGAATTTGGCCAGTTACGGAAAATTAATAAATAAAACGCTCGCACATATTTCGAGCTGTTCGGTTTCGATTTGGACTCCCACCAAAACTCACGTATTACCGACGTCTCTCTCTGGCTACAGTTCTATGCACCAGTTGCATGCCCTATCGCCTACCCTTCAAACTACAGTTCTGGGCGCTAGATGCACGTTCTCTCGTAGTTTCTTCTCTCTCTCTCTCTCTCGCTCACTCTCTCCACCTGCATATTTACCTGCACCGTGCGCTCAATGCTTGTGTCCGATTCGTCTTAAATGTCCAGAAGTGCGAACACATCACGCCTTACTATGAGCGATTGAAATGGCTCACGGTTTCGGAACGTTGGAACTACTTCCTGGGAGTCTTCACTTTGCGTGCTCTCAAGTATCGAGTTCCACCATTCTTCTACTCCCAATTAACACTGCGCACTATCATATCAAGGCGGGAGCTGCCATCTTGTGCACCGTCATTCGACTTAATGACGCCTGCATGTAGAACAACAGCGTATCAAAAATCGACAACTGTATACGCTATCAGGTTTTAGAATTCTCTCCCCCCCGAGAGTGCGGGATGTGGCCTCCCTCGATACCTTTTAGGAACGGCTGTATGAATTTCTCATTTCCTCACAATAATAATGCTTATCCTACTCACCTACATTTATACACTTATACCGGGGAATTCGATCTATACACACATGCATAAAACCAGTTCTAAGCATAAATTTAGAAGAAAAATAATCGTATTGTTAGTTGTTTAACTAGTTCTTAATCATATATACTCGCTCACATTGTAACGCCGTTTATACCCACGGGTCGCTAACCTAGTATAATAAAGACATGTTCTATCTATCTATCCATCTCCTCTGACAGGGAACATCACTTTGGTGTGCCCCTTCGATTTTGTTAAAACTCATTTATGTTGCAGAACATTGAAAAATAAAAGACACGTATTTTTTTTCATCTTCGGAAAAACGGTTCAAAGGGATGAAATCAGCCCCTAAAGTTAGGGATTGCTGCTGGTAATTTCGCTGTTTTACACAGAAGCAGTGCTCCGATCGACATGAAACTAATCGCAAAATATTTCTTATGTAAAATAACGAAGATTCCATGTCAGACTTTTTATCCACCCCTGTTGCAAGGGGGTGATTACCCCTTATGACGTTTATGTTTATACGTATTTTGATGTAACAAATTGGATTATCGACCGATTTCAATAAAACAAAAACTGAATTAAAGAGCACAAAAAAAGAAGGTCTACGTATTTTTCCTTTTTTTCGAATAACCAATATAAATGTCATCTCATGCTAAGTAATGAAATGTATATGTCTGACGTTCCATGCAGCCTGGTCGCAAGGGGGTAAACCACCCCTTAGAATGTTCATGTTTATACGTTTTTTAATGTAACAAAGTGGATTACTGACCGATTCTAATGATACAAAAACTAAATTAGAGAGCATAAAAACATAAAATTTACGCGTTTTTGCTTTTTTTTTTCGATAAACCAAAATGAAGGGGTAAACTACTCCTCGGAAGCAGCGCGGGGTGTCCGTCTCTGATTTCAATGAGCTTTAGATGTTGCAGTCTTTTATCTAATAAGAGACCAGGATTTTTTTATACGTGTTGTTATGCTGACTTGAGGGGTGGCATCAAATGCCATAATAAGGGGTTGCAGATGGTTACTTCGCTGTTCCACATAGAAGCAGTGCTCTGATAAACATGAAACCAATTGCGCAATGTTTTTTGTCTTAAGTAATGAAGTTTACATGTCCGACTTTTCATGCACCTCTGTTGCAAGGGGGTGCCCCCTTAAAACTGTTTTTCTGCCTATAATAAGAAATACGCATCATTAACTTTCCAATGTTCTACAGCATACACGCATGTATGTCGCAGAACATTGAAAAATAAACGACACGTATTTTTTTTCTATACCTGTAAACTCGTAGTTGATGTTTCACCACGTTTCAAAATTATTAGGCGTGTTTGAGCGGGTGAACCAACCTCTCTATTTTCCTTTTCACTCACGGCATTAAACATTTTCCAGTTCATTCTGATATAACTGGGACCATTATATTGTAAATGAATAGTTTTTGAAATATCCAAGAGTACACATTAGACTGTTTCAAAATGAATCAATGATTTTTTTGGTTTTACGCAATCATAAACTATACTTCGACATCGAAAAATAATCCTCGCGAAAGCAGGGGCCGGTCCTTTAAGATTTAAAGGTGTCTCATCGGACTTCTGTCTTTTTTTATTTCGTTAATGACTAATTCTTTTACAAACCGAACACCATTCTGACTGACACATTTTTTATTTGGCTGAAATATTTTTTACGGGTTCTATGTCGAAAAAAAAAGATACGTGTTCGAGGAATTTTTTTTTTTTTTTTTTTTTTAATAGAGGGGGTTGAAAGTTTCAGATTTTCGTGATTTTTGCCTTGGAGACTCATTTTCAAAAATTCATAACTCTGGTTACTTTTAAGCTAGGGGAAACTTTTTTTTTCTTATTTTGAAAATAAAAGAGTGAATTTTGAGAATAAAATAGTTTCAAAAAAATTTTTTTTTAATTTCATATTGTTATAAACAATTGAAATGTTTTAATAAATTTTTAACCATGGCCCCCAAATTTTAACGATTTCTTAATACAACCATCGTATTCTACGTCAAATTTTCCATAAAAAACGTATTTTTTGTTAATGGAGATATTATGTTTACTGGTAGAGATAAAATAATTTATCTAGCGCGGCACGTCGTATCAGCGCGCGGGTACCTTTGCACGCCTCTTTTTCTAACCCCACATCGTTTTTATCAATAACATTAATGATTATTAAACTCTAAATCGACTTCCGTTTCCGGTGACAAAGGTGTAGAGTGAGTGTGGGACAGGTGGACAGAAAGTGTGCGATAGTGAGAAGAGTGGGAAATGAAGGGGTGAAAAGTGCTATGGGATAAGGAGGGTAGGACGGGATAGTCAGGGGTGACTGATAAGGGATGGTGTGGGGGGAGGGAAAAGAGAGTCAGACAGGGGTAAAAGTTGGGTGGGTTGATTTTGAGGTTAGAGTGGTGTCGAGGCAAGGGGTGTGGGGGAAAAGCAGGAACGGGCGGCAGTGGAGCAGCGGTGGAAAAGCGGGAAAAGTGGGAAGGGGGAGAGTCGGAAGCGGTCGGTAAGGGGGAAAGGTGTCGGTAGGGAAGGAAGTGAAGTGTGTGGAGGAAGCAGCGGAAAGTAAGGAGTAGACAAGTAGTGAGGATGGGCGACGAGGGAAGAATGGTACGTGTAGAGGAAGAGAAGAGGAGGGGAAGATCGAAGAATGCGGAGAAGAGGAGCAAAATAGTAGGAAGGTCGCCGGAGAAAAAAGCAGAAGAGGAAGGATGGCTGAAAAAAGTAACGGACAGTATGGGGGAGGTGATGAGGTGGGAAGGAGAGAGGGGGGAAAAAGGTTTGAGGAAATAGCGAAGGGGTGGGAGAAGAGAGTAGAGGGCATGGCGAAGCGTTGGGCGGAGAGAATGGAGGTGGTAGTGAGGGAGGCGAGAATGGAAAGGGAAGAGCTGATAAAGAGATGGGAGGGAGAAAGGACGGAGTTGAAAAGCCGGATTGACAAGCTGGAAAAGGAAGTGGAAAGCCTAGGAGAGGGGGAGGGGGTGGAGGGTTGAGGAAACAGGGGAAAAGGACGAAAGGGGGGAGTAGAAGTGAAGAGGAGGGAGCAAGGAAGGTGAGAGAGTTGGAGATAAGATTGGATAGGGGGGAGAGGGAGAAAAGAGCCGGGAATGTAGTAGTGAGAGGGGTTATGAGAAAAGAAGGGGTGGAATGGTATAAAGAGATAAAAAGGATATGGAGTAAAATGGAAGTGATAGGAAGGATAAAAGATGTGACGGCAATTGGAGGGGTAAACGAAGAGGGCAGGGGTATGGTGTTGGTGGCGATGGAGGGGAGGGAACAGAAGAGGTGATGAAGTCAAAAGGGAGGTTGAGAGGGGAGAAAGTTTGGATAAAGGACGACTTGACGAGGATGGAGAGAGAGGTGAAGTGGAAGATAGAGAGGGAGGCAGAGATGGAAAGGAGGAAAGGGAAGACCGTGCGAGTAGGCTATGTGAAGATGTGGGTTGACAACGAATGGAGGAGGTGGGACGAGATGACGGCGGGGTGGAGGCAGATGGAAGGGGAGTGGAAAGAAATGACGGCAGCGATGGGGGAAGGGTTGGGAGGGGGAGAGGGGGCACGATACAAGTGGGGTGCTGGAACGTAGCGGGGGTGAAAAACAAGAATGAGAAGTTTTGGGAAGGTCTGTGGAGCTGGGATGAGATGATACTGATAGAAACGTGGGTAGACTTGAAAGGGTGGGAAGGGATGTAGTGCCGGCGGGGTGGAATGGGGGGGAGTAGAGTGGTGCAGCGGAAGCGGAAGTCACGGAGTGAATGAGGTGAATGAATAAGCAAGGAATTAAGGAATGAGGAAAGAATTAAGGAATGGATGAATTGAGAAAGGATAATGGTCTGTCTTTCTCTCTCTCTCGAAGTGTAGGGTAGGATAAGATAAGTTAAGTGTAGGTTAAGGAAAAACGTGTGAGCGGAGCAGGAGTCCGCAATGTACCCCGCAAGGGAAATAAACATTTATACCATTCAACTCTTAGTCTATTTTGTCAATCGAGTACAAATTATTATTAGCAAACAGGACTTTATGATTAATTGAACAAAATAATAACATGTTAGCAAATGGAGTAACAATTAATTACGATTTTTATAAAAATTTTCTTAAAAACGTTATTTATCAGTAGTTAATAATCTCCTACTTAATTGTAGGAGAAAGTACAAAGTAGGAAGTACTTTAAAAGGGAAGTAGAAGATTATTAAGAGCATGTGAAAGGCGACGGCGAACTCGAACGGGGTCGGCATAGTAGTGAACGGGGCGCGTTACCGCCTAAGCGGACCGCGCCACCGCTAGATGGCTCCACAAAAAAAACAGCTACAAGCGTACGCGACGCCTAAGCGTGTATGCGTGCGTGGATATATTTGTGCCTGCACACAAATGTATTCACACGCGTCGCCGAGAACGTGTACTATATATATAGTCTCGGCAACTAACAATACATCGACTCTTTCTCTCTCTCGATCTCTCTCGCTTGCTCGCTCTCTCTTGGAGAATCGACTGTGGGTACGTCAACGAAAATTTAACAAGCCCTGACATATTCATAGTCTGCTCGAAGAGTTTTCGGGCGAGGATACTAGTTTCTCGATCGAATCTCGTCGAAATGAATCGTCGAGCTAACGGTAAGAGAGCATCATCGATGGAGAGTGTGTATTTTTACCGAGCAAAATGAATCTCGGCTAAAATGACTCTCTCTCTCAGTTTCTCTCTATCTAGGAGAGTCGATTGCATGTACGCGATCGAAAATGCGACGAGCCCTGACATATTCGAATAGACGAGTTTTCGGCCGAGAATATTAGATTCTAGAGCAAATCTCGTCGAAATGAATTGTCCGACTCGTCGAACGATGCTAGAAGAGCATCGTCGATCGAGCGTATTTATCATCGATGAGAACGTGCAATTTCGGCGAAAATGTCTCTCGCTTCTCTCTCTCTCTCTCTATCTCTCTCTCTCTCTCTCTCTCTCTCTCTCTCTCTCTCTCTCTCTCTGTCTCGCTCTCTCTTGGAGAGTCGATTGTACGTACGCGAGCGAAAATTCGACGAGCCCTGACATATTCAAATAGACGAGATCTCGGCGGAGAATACTAGATTCTCGATCGAGTCTGGTTGAAATAAATTGTCGGACTCGTCGAACGATGCTAGAAGAGCATCGTCGATCGAGCGTGTTTATCATCACCGAGAATAACGTGCAATTTTAGTGGCAAAGCACTCTCGCTTATGTATGTACGCGATCAACAACTCGACGAGCGCGAATTCATTCCAAACGATGAGTTCTCGGTCGTGAATTTATGATTCTCGATCGAGTCTCATCGAAACGAACCGTCGAGCTCGTCGAATGACGGTAAGAGAGTATCGTCGATCGAGCGTGTGTATTTTCACCATGAACATGTGTTTTAGGCGAAAATCTCTCTCTCTCTCTCTCTCTTTCGCTCTCTCTTGGAAAGTCGATTTCAGGTACGCGATCGAAAATTCGACGAGTCTTGACATATTCGGATCGACGAGTTCCCGGCCGAGAATATTAGATCCTTGATCAAATCTCGTCGAAATGAATCGTCCGACTTGCCGAACGATGCTAGAAGAGCATCGTCGATCGAGCGTATTTATCATCCCCGAGAACGTGCAATTTCGGCGAAAATGTCTTTCTCTCTCTCTCTCTCTCTCTCTCTCTCCATCGATCTCGCTCTCTCTTGGAGAGTCGATTATATATTTACGCGATCGAAAATTCGACAAGCTCTGACATATTCGAATCGACGAGTACTCGGCCGAGAATACTAGATTCTCGATCGAGTCTCGTCGAAATGAATTGTCAGACTCGTCGAACGATGCTAAAAGAGTATCGTCGATCGAGCGTGTTTATCATCACCGAAAACGTGCAATTTCGGTGGCAAAGCACTCTCGCTTATGGCGAGTCTGCTGTACGTGCGCGATCAGCAACTCGACGAGCGCGAATACATTCGAACCGATGAGTTCTCGGTCGCGAATCAATGATTCTCGATCGAGTTCTATCGAAACGAACCGTCAAGCTCGTCGAATGACGGTAAGAGACTGCCGTCGATCGAGCGTGTGTATTTTTACCGAAAACATGCAATCTCGGCCAAAATTACTTTCTCTCTCTCTCTCTCTCTATCTCTCTCTGGCTCTCTCTTGGAGAGTAATTATATTACGCGATCGAAAATTCGACGAGCTCTGACATATTCGAATTGTCAGACTCGTCGAACGATGCAAAAAGAGCATCGTCGATCGAGCGTGTTTATCATCACCGGAAACGTGCAATTTCGGTGGCAAAGCACTCTCGCTTATGGCGTGTCTACTGTACTACGTACGCGATCAGCAACTCGACGAGCGCGAATACATTCGAACCGATAGGGTCTCGGTCGCGAATCTATGATCCTCGATCGAGTCCTATCGAAACGAACTGTCGCGCTCGTCGAATGACGGTGAGAGAGTTCCGTCAATCGAGCGTTTATATTTTTACCGAAAACATGCAATCTCGGCCAAAATTATTTTCTCTCCCTCTCTCTCTCTCTAGCTCTCTCTTGGTGAGTCGATTATAGTTACGCGATCGAAAATTCGACGAGCCCTGACATATTCAAATAGACGAGTTCTCGGCAGAGAATACTAGATTCTCGATCGAGTCTCGTCGAGATAAATTATCGGACTCGTCGAACGATGCTAAAAGAGCATCGTCGATCGAGCGTGTTTATCATCACCGAGAATAACGTGCAATTTTGGTGGCAAAGCACTCTCGCTTATGTATGTACGCGATCAACAACTCGACGAGCGCGAATTCATGCCAAACGATGAGTTCTCGGTCGTGAATTTATTATTCTCGATCGAGTCTCATCGAAACCAACCATCGAGCTCGTCGAATGACGGTAAAAGAGTATCGTCGATCGAGCGCGTGTATTTTCACCATGAACATGTGTTCTCGGCGAAAATCTCTCTCTCTCTCTCATTCGCTCTCATTCGCTCTCCTAAAAAAAATAAAAAGTTGCTCCTTCGAAAAACGGACAATTTCTATAGGTCCGTATCAGAAAGTACCCTTATGTAAATATTCAAAACTTTTCACCTATGCCGAGTGGTCGGCTGCTGCGATTTTATCATATTTTGAATTTGGAGATCTTAAAAATTTTAAAAAATTTAAAAAAAAACGTTGCTCCTTCGAAAAACGGACAATTTCTATAAGTCCGTATCAGAAAGTACCCTTATGTAAATATTCAAAACTTTTCACGTATGCCGAGTGGTCGGCTGCTGCGATTTTATCATATTTTGAATTTGGAGATCTTAAAAAATTAAAAAAATTTAAAAAAAAAAACGTTGCTCCTCCAAGAAACGGACAATTTCTATAAGTCCGTATCAGAAACTACCCTTACGTAAATATTAAAAACTTTTCACCTATGCCGAGTGGTCGGTTGCTGCGGTTTTATTATATTTTGAATTTTGAGATCTTAAAAAATTAAAAAAAAAAAAACGATGCTCCTTCGAAAAACGGACAATTTCTACAAGTCCGTATCAGAAACTACCCTTGTGTAAATATTCAAAACTTTTCACCTATGCCGAGTGGTCGGCTGCTGCGGTTTTATCATATTTTGAATTTTGAGATCTTAAAAAATTAAAAAAAAAAACGATGCTCCTTCGAAAAACGGACAATTTCTACAAGTCCGTATTAGAAACTACCCTTGTGTAAATATTCAAAATTTGTCACCTATGCCTAGTGGTCGGCTGCTGCGGTTTTATCATATTTTGAATTTTGAGATATTAAAAAATTGAAAAAAAAAAACGATTCTGCTTCGAAAAACGGACAATTTCTACAAGTCCGCATTAGAAACTACCCTTGTGTAAATATTCAAAACTATTCACCTATGCCGAGTGGTCGGCTGCTGCGGTTTTATCATATTTTGAATTTTGAGATCTTAAAAAATTAAAAAAAAAAAAACGATGCTCCTTCGAAAAACGGACAATTTCTACAAGTCCGTATCAGAAACTACCCTTGTGTAAATATTCAAAACTTTTCGCCTATGCCGAGTGGTCGGCTGCTGCGACTTTATCATATTTTGAATTTGGAGATCTTAAAAAATTAAAAAAATAAAAAAAAAACGTTGCTCCTTCAGCGAAACGGACAATTTCTATAAGTCCGTATCAGAAACTACCCTTATGTAAATATTAAAAACTTTTCGCCTATGCCGAGTGGTCGGCTGCTGCGGTTTTATCATATTTTGAATTGTGAGATCTTAAAAAAAAAAAAAAAAAAAAAAAAAATGCTCCTTCGAAAAACGGACAATTTCTACAAGTCCGTATCAGAAACTACTCTTGTGTAAATATTCAAAACTTTTCACCTATGCCGAGTGGTCGGCTGCTGCGGTTTTATCATATTTTGAATTTTGAGATCTTAAAAAATTAAAAAAAAAAAACGATGCTCCTTCGAAAAACGGACAATTTCTACAAGTCCGTATCAGAAACTACTATTGTGTAAATATTCAAAACTTTTCACCTATGCCGAGTGGTCGGCTGCTGCGACTTTATCATATTTTGAATTTGGAGATCTTAAAAAATTAAAAAAATTAAAAAAAAAAACGTTGCTCCTTCAGCGAAACGGACAATTTCTATAAGTCCGTATCAGAAACTACCCTTATGTAAATATTAAAAACTTTTCACCTATGCCGAGTGGTCGGTTGCTGCGATTTAAAATATTACGTATTTTTAAATATTAAAAAATTAACAAACAAAAATAAAACAGTTTGCTCCCCTGAAAAATGGCTTATTTCCCATTGTACCACCCACGATAAACCCTGTGTAAATAAATGTACTACGCCTCAGACTCAATGTAATGTATGTCGAGTGAATTGTGAATCTCCCTACGCGGGCACTATAGACGCTGCTGCGGCCCTGCATCGCGGCGCTCGGCTGCTAGCTCCGGCTGCTAGCTATAGCCTGATAGCAAATTCAACTTCCAACAATTTCGTTTATCATCGTTTATACAAAAAAATCAATAATAAAAGATATAGAAGAATATGTAGGATTACCTCCACCTCTGCTCGGGTCTAAATTAAAAAATATCTACCTGAGGGTAAAAAAAGGTCAAACCTATTGTTGTCTATTGTAGGTCGAGGTTAATCATAAAAAAATCAGAAGAATCTAAAATTCTCAGGGTTATGGCGTAGGTGGATCTACTTGGAATCTCCCATTTATACGCATTCTACATACTGTCGATAACTGGTCCAGTATCGATTACTTCGTCATCTATCTTGCCCCGTTTTTCAATTTTCATCGCATTTTTTGTCGCTTATGACCTTTTTCCATTAGTCGCGCGATATTTTTAGCAAAAAATAATACTAGTTGAATGAATAAGGAATAAGTGTGTTTGCAAAACGTACCTGTATTTCTTGGTCGTTCGACGTGAACGAGGACGATTTTTGTTCAAATTTTCTTTATTGCCCATATTTTTCACGTCACTTACCAATCACCGTGTAGGTATGAAATACCGCACTTCACTAAATCTTAATTGATAAATTTTATCTTTGTACACTATATTTCGTTACACATGTATAATACTACTTATAAAAATTTCACGTCACGCGCAGTCTTCTGTTATAGTAAAATCGCTTTGTCACGTGAAAACGCGACGTTGTACGATGAAGCTGGCAAAACGCGTAATGACGAGTTTTGACATTCGCATGGGCGGTTGTTATTTTTTGCCCCTTGCCTCTCTACGTCTTCCACGAAATCATGGTACTGCTCCTTACAATGTAATAACACGATGAGTTGATGAAACTGACATGCTTATACGAAGAAGACAAAAGCACTACTATAATTGTAGAAGGCTCAGTATTTCACGAAACAGAAATTGCTGCACCGCCGAGCATTGTGCATTTGAATATAGCCGTTTTTTTTTAACAAAATGGTACAAGCGCTCAACAAGTTTACTGCAATATTTCTCATTACCGAGAGATGAGCGTGGTTGCATGTTAAAATGAGAGGATTTTCATCGATTTTTTTCGGTTTTCGGCCATCTCGACTACTTTTTATAACTTTGAGCAACTTCAATACCTCATAAAATTTTTTTTAAATATGGTAGGTAGTTGAGAGGACGGAGTACGTTCTCTCGGTGAACGGAGTATATATACATGTATATATAAATATATAATATACATACATATATTATATATATAGAATAAAATATGAGTTTATACACATATACATATCTATCACTCTCTCTCTTTCTCGCTCTCCTCTTTCCATTCGAGCTGGCCGTGGATCGCTCGGAGCATTACCGACAAAATTAACATGTAATTTTTCAAACAAATGCCACGAAGCCAATTTTTGACGTACAGCAATAAATGAAGACTCGTTGTTTAGGGCTTTTATCCGTCTAGTCGGTGTTGACCCAATATTTTGTAAAATCTTTTAAATTCTTCAATTTTCACTAAAAATTTTCATTTCTAATTATAATTTCAACATTTTCGGGTCAACACCGTATGAATAAAGGTCTTCAGAAATACCTGTGCAAAATTCAATATATTCGGTTTGATAGTATAGGAGTGATACTTGTTTGAAATTTGTATATAATAATACATGCGTTTATACAGATATACATATCGATAACTCCCTCCCTCTCTCTCTTTCTCGCTTTCTCTCTCTCTCTCGCTCTCCTTTTTCTGCGCATATGGTATCGGAGACAACGATTCGCAGCGCTCACGCTTCGAATTGCGGCGGACTGCTCAGGAACTACGCGCTCTCTCTACATCTCCTTACCGACAAAATTAACACGTAATTTTTCAAACAAATGCCACGAAGCCAATTTTTGACGTACAGCAATAAATGAAGACTCGTTGTTTAGGGTTTTTATCCGTCTAGTCGGTGTTGACCCAATATTTTGTAAAATCTTTTAAATTCTTCAATTTTCACTCAAAATTTTCATTTCTAACTATAATTTTGACATTTTCGGGTCAACACCGTATGTATAAAGGTCTCCAGAAATACCTGTGCAAAATTCAATCCATTCGGTTTGATAGTTTAGGAGTGGTACTTGTTTTAAATTTAACATGCACTCTGCATTACCATAAGAGAGGGTAAAACAGTGCTTTCACATGCTCTTAATATTGATTTTTGTATTTTTTTTTTGTTTTTTTGCATTTATCGACTTATATATCGACCGATAATCGTTGCTGCGATCATCAAGATCGTTTTTTCTAGTATATTCAGTATTTGTACATAAGTTTGGAATATATTAATCATTCTAGGACTAGAAAAACGTTTGTTTCATCCATGCAAATTAATTATTCACGTATTAACGAAATAAAAATGACAAACGTCCGATGAGACACCTCTTTATCTTGGAGGACGGGCCCCTCCTTTCGCGAAGATTATTTTTTTATGTCGAAGTATAGTTTAAGATTGTGTAAAGCAAAAAAAAATATTGATTTATTTTGAAACAGTCTAGTACACATACATAATTGAATTTTCAAATGTAACCAGATTATAAAGTAGGCATATCAGAACGATAAGGTATTAGCCGTCCAAGCCATAGGTGATAATAAACCTATATGGTACTAACATTCTTATCGCCCTATCGCGTAGTGCATTGCCTGACATGCATGCAAGCATCCACGTAGGCTAGCATTCAAGAGAAATGTCTGAGCTACTGGACTCTGACAACCATCAAAACCTTTTTCTTTTGACTTCAAACCACCTATTTTACCAGTCATTTTTTTTTTTTCTATTTTTATTTTTTATTTTTTTTTTAATTATTAATTTATGTCCTCACGCCTTCTTCCCTTTCGGGGTTTTCAAGACGGCGCTCCTTCCCTCCCTTCCCTTTCCATCCTTCCCTCACATCCACCTCCACCCTGGGTATCTGGTCCGGGTCAGTAACCAGACACCCAGGGCCCGTGCGGCCGCAGCCGACTTCCTATTCTGTAGCGTATTCACCATGGCACGCGTACTAGCACGTATCATGGGCCCCGGGAAACTGCGGAAAACCTGGGCCACTACAGTCGGTCCCGTGCTCGCCTCACGGCGTCGGAGCTACGTCGCATCTTGACAGGAGAACGTAAACATGGACTACAGCTATATATACGTGACACACACCAGTAAATGTACTTGTGTATGCCCCATACATACATCTGGAGCTAGTCACGCCCATATTTTATTTTCTCCTGACAAGATTACGACACCGGGAATCGAACCCGGGACCTCCCGAGGCTCTGGCTAAGAGGCAAGCACGCTAGCCACCAGACCAAAGCCCCGGTATAATTTTACCAGTCATTTATACGAGTTAAAATTATGCTGAAATTGAAGATATTTAATTCTTGATTTATTTTTGTGATTTGACCATTTTAAGGATTTCAAGTCGATAATTACATGGTAAGTCCTCTGAAACCAAACTAACATGCATATTTTAGATGGCATACGTTATTTCAGATTAAACATGCCTCACGACGACGACTCAAAATGCACAAAGTTCCGGATAAATACTGATGTTCATAATTTTATGACTCGGAGGCTAGATAATAACACTTTCCGATGGGAATGGTCAAAGTGCTCTCGTCATTATCTCACTGAATTTCTAGAGTAAGTATTTCTGCAGTCCTACAAATGTTCTTAAATGATACAGCAGCATTCGACATTTTGGGTTCCATGAAAAATATTGGATTTAGGTATGATTACCGCATCGAATGTGTAAAACACATCAACTCTTAATAAATCGTACAAATAATATTTATCGCATCAGTAATCGAGGATCTGAAGATAGGATATTACCTTGAAGACTCCTGAGAAGCGTACAACTAGTAAATCATGATTCGATTATGAGTTCCAATCAGAGACGGGCATTCCGCGCTACATTGAAAAAACTATTTTCGTCTATTTTGTTTGTAACTTGTTTATTATGAATCATTTTCTAAAAGTGACCTACAGAATTTGCAATCAAATGTATATACTCTTTATATCATAATGTGAATGACTATTGTCTCAGTGTGTTACATGAAAAAAATTATAAGAACCTAATCTAGTGAGCAAAAATAGCGATCGCTACTTCACACCACTCGCTACTAACTACATTTAATTTTTACAATTTTTTTATGTAATGCACTGAACGAATAACCTTTCTGAACTAAACCTTTCTGAATAGCCTTTCTGAAATAAAGAATAAACATATACGATCATAAATACCACAGGAAAATGTCATGAAATAACTAATAATAAAAAAGCTAGAAACAAAATTAACCAAAAGACTTTTTTGAATGAACCGAGGGGTGCCCATCTTCGGTTATAGGTCTTCACTGTGAGTTAAGATTGAAATTATAACCCATTGCTAATAGTAAAAATTGGTTACTATTCAGAGAATGAGAAAATTAACGTTAGAATATACGTACTCTTGACTCATGATACTTTCGTCCAGAAGTCAATTCATTACATATAAAGTTAGGAGATGTAAATGAAAAAAAAAAAATAAGTTTTGTTTACCATATAAGTAACTATTCCTGAGAATTATCCTGCGATTCTGAAACTATGTACACTAGGGTGTGCGGAAAAAAAACAATTTTTTTTTTTCGGTTGCATCCACCAAAAAAAGTTGAAGTAAGGTAAAAAAAGAAGAATCCTAAAACGTGAGGCCAAAAGAAAATTATTTCGAACGGCGCATTGCATTTGAATATTTTCCATAAGAATAACACAGGGAAATATTGGGATTTCTGAATGTGGTAGTGCAACTCGTCAGAAAAAAATCACACAAAGATGTCATTAACATATTCTCATGGAGAATCGAATTCCCTACAAAAAAAGTTCTTACGAAAAATTAGTTCAGAACAACCGTTCAAGTGGAATATAACGCGAATGAATATAGTGGAAATAACGCTGTCTGAAATTGAATTGATAGGAAAAAAAAATTCAAAAGGCTGTAAAAATCGAATTTTTCGCTTTACGAAAAAACTTTTTGGGGGTTTTTTGTAGAGAATGTTCTGCTCTAACATACTTGCATGAAATTGTTCTCAAAATATTTCTCTTATACAAAAAAAAATCAAGTACAACAAGAAATATAAAAGAAACGACGTTCATCATTGATCATGTTTAGAAAAGCTTTATTCAATGAATTTGGTTTAATAAGATAGAATAGGTTTTTTTTACATTATAATGCTTAATAATCATCGTTTCTTTTTTTAAGAGTCTGTTTGTTGCAATTAGGGTATTTCTATCGATAATTTTGCACTATGCCCAATAAATATTGTAGCTGCTCTTCGTTTTTTGTTAATGAACCGTTATATGCTTCTATCAAAGCAACGTTGTTAGAGCAGAACATTCTCTACAAAAAACCCCCAAAAAGTTTTTTCGTAAAGCGAAAAATTCGATTTTTACAGCCTTTTGAATTATTTTTTTTCCTATCAATTCAATTTCAGACAGCGTTATTTCCACTATATTCATTCGCGTTATATTCCACTTGAACGGTTGTTCTGAGCTAATTTTTCGTAAGAACTTTTTTTGTAGAGAATTCGATTCTCCATGAGAATATGTTAATGACATCATTGTATGATTTTTTTCTGACGAGTTGCACTACCACATTCAGAAATCCCAATATTTCCCTGTGTTATTCTTATGGAAAATATTCAAATGCAATGCGCCGTTCGAAATAATTTTCTTTTGGCCTCACGTTTTAGGATTCTTCTTTTTTTACCTTACTTCAACTTTTTTTAGTGGATGCAACTGAAAAAAAAAAATTGTTTTTTTTTCCGCACACCCTAATGTACACTGCCCGTCATCGATACCTGGATGCACCGATGTTACAGACGGTTTTAAATTGACGTTTGACACATGAAAAATCACAACTGATTTTGGTTCAAGCAGTCCAATAGTCGTCCCGCTGGTTTTAGTTGGTTAAACGAACAGATTTCGTGTGGGACCGGTGATGATTGACTAACGTCACTGTGGTAACAGTGACAGCGAGACAAGTGACAGATCGTGATAGAGTTTAATCATAAGATTCAGTGAGTATGCAGCTGAATCGAATATAGTCGATAGCTGAGATATTTTCGTAATTCATAATTCTCAAATTACGGATATCATTCGGCGAAATTGGTATGTTAAAGAAGTTCAGCGTTATTCTATGAATATTGAGAATAAATTGAAAAAATATATTAATGAATAATTGTTAATTCAATAATAAACACAATTATGATTATTGAATTACGTTATTAGCGTTGAGTAAATATTGGATTACTGAATAATAATTATAATTTAAAATTTATAATTTTCATAATTTCAGAAACATTTCCAAGAACTCAAAAAAAAAAAATTAACCTTGTTGCTGGACTAATTGTTTTACCGTTGCGATTTAAGCTATAGCGGGAATTGTGAACGTCAATGCTTTGCTACATCTGATAAAAATTACGAACAGTTGGTCTACATTTCTCACTGCGCGAGATAAAATACGTATTTCCTATTGCACGATTCCGTTCTACTAAATATTCAATTATTTACGATGCCTTGTCATGTTTTATTTTACGGCAATAGTGAGCATCCCTGGCTAACCACGAGTAAGAAGACGAATAGACATACTACATCTTTAACAGCGAGAGATGAATTCCGTGTTCTCGATTGAGCGCTTACTTTCTACTAAATATTTCAGTATTTTGGATGCCGCATTGATCACTGATTTCATCACCTGTATTTATGGTGAATCGTCATGTTGTAGCCCAGCTAATCACGATGTGAAACCGATTCGAGCATCTACATTTCCCTTTGCGCGAGGGGTAAACCGTTTACTTTATTGAACGATTCAATTCTACAGAATATTTGAGTATTTCAGAAATCACACTCATTATTGATTTGATCTCTCGCAATACTGGTGAATCGTCGTGTAGTAGTCGTCCCGCAATACGTGATAAAAAAATCGAACGAATTTCCGATATTTATTACTCTGAGAGAGGAAGTCCAGATTTATGATTGAACGATTCAATTCTATCCAATATTTGATTATTTGAGATTTCATACGTGAGATGGATTTCATCTCCGGCTATCATGGTGAATGATTGAATAGGAGTGCTAGCTGAAGGTAAAGAGAATATGACTCAATTGCCGCTCAAATATTACGTAACGCTGTTTTTAGCTATTTTCAACCCCTCCTCCCCCCCCCCCCCTAGTAGCGTCCGTAACGTTCGTGAAGACCCCCCCCCGTTACGTAACATTATGAAAAAAAGAATTTTTCGAAAATTCTTTTATTAGTTTTGTAAAACACAAAAGACAGTACGGATGTGAGAATGTTCCTTTTCAGGTTTGATGTAAACTTCGTATTTAATAGCTTTTTTATACGAAACTTAACTTCTTTATGCTATAGTTATTTTTAGTATTTTCATTTTTCATACATTTTCAATCACAGTTCCGTTAGCTAATTAAAACAAATTCATACATTAATTGCACTTCATTCGACAACAAGAATATAAACAATGTGCACATGAGAACTAAGTAATTTGCGACTTTGTACTGCTTGCAAAAAAAAAGCTATCATGTATGTCTGATGAACCATATATTATTTATGTATAAACTTTCTAAAACTCGAACATAGTCGGTTATTTAATTTACATTTGGCATGTTTAAATAGCTATAGAAAAAATATGAAAAATATAGGAAAATTTTTCGGATAAATACCCGTTAATTCTAGAGAATAATGATTTCTGCGGATTCGCATTTGATGAATACTGGTGGACATTATTAAAGCTCATCCTTGTCGGTCCATGGAGCTTCCATCAAATTTTGATTGAGCTCATTACAGGCAATGGTGTGCTCTCTGTAGTATCTCGTGGAATAGTCACTAGGTCGTTATCATCGTCTTCTTCTGCGAGCCATTCTACATCTTCGGATTGTGTCGAAGGGTCCAATATAATGCACATGAGTTCTCGCACCCTACGCGCAGCCTACGCATACCGATCTCATTTTAGCCGGTCTCTCGATTGACTTGGAATGGAGAAGCTTTGCGCGTATCTTCATTGACTTTTGAGACGCAAAATATAGTCCACACCATTTGCAAAACCGATTATCGAGATGAGCTTGCACGGAAGGACAATACGAATCATAGGGTATGGTTTTGAACCTGCCCATTTTAAGATTTTCAGGTTTCAAAGTAACTGAAAGTCTTAGAAAAAGCGGTGCGAATTTTGCCGTTTTGCAGTTGACTAGATCTGGCACTAAAGGTCGAGATTCTGTCTGCCATAAAGGAAAAGTTACGGGTAAAAAGCCGTCAGATTTCAGTCCGCTTCGGGCTTTTTTGCTACAGGTCCCAATCTCATCACATTTGACGCTTTGTAAAAATATTGAGACTCTCGAACATGGCGGGCGTACCACTCAGAAGATTTCTCTGTAACCTGAGGAATTATCTCTCCTGGAGATTTGTACTCAGCCAACACTTCGTGTCCATCAATGATTGTGTTATTCCACACTTGAGATAGAACGTTTCCCGCATGCCCAAGATTTTCTTTCTCCAAGGCTTCACAACTGTCATTCGTCTTGAATTTAAATGAGTTCAAAAATGATCATGAGGCAAAATCAGCTCGGCTAGCTGTCTGTTCAGAGCTGCCATACGTCGTTCTACTCGATTTTAGGCACTCCTTTCTGGTGCGTTTGTCGCAATGTAAAGAGCATCTAAATCATAATCGATAAAATGCTTGATTGCATAGTTGATCACATTTGTATACGTGAGGTTTTCATATTGATCATGATAGGTTTAGTTTCTCCATTCGATTCCGATCCATCAGTTTGTCCGCCTCTCTCATTGTGAGTAGTATCAGTACCAGTACAATCCATCATCGCATCATCAGTGGCCTCGTCTACAAACTTACTACTTACGGTTTTCGTAAGTTCATTAAAGGCTTCCAGACTCAATAGTCTATCAAGATATGTTGGATGCGTGCCTGCAGTAGAAGAATAATGTTTTCCGCTCCCTATAGCAATATATGTTGGACCAGAGTATATGACTGCATCTGGGCGCCCGATACCTTGTTCCTGTATCAGAATCCCGGCGTAAACAGAAGGAATCAATTTATGCCGTTCAGCCACGACCGAATCATGATCTGGGAGTCGCATACGGTACTCGAGATGCATCAATAACGGCGTTTCCTTATTCGCGGCCGTTATTCCTAAAGGTACCCGTGCCTTATCGTCTTGTGATATGAAAGTGACTTTCTGTGGACCCAAAACCGATGCCAAGGTTTCCAAATTCTGCAAAGTTGCCGCAGTGAATTCCGAATCTGGGTGTTGACGATGCAAGTCATTCTTCGCCCGGCGTAGCTGCACCACAACAGTATCAATATGGCGCTTTCCTTCGATTAAATTAGCTCTTTGTGGTAGCAGATGGAGATATGTACCATTTAGAGACAGCGTGTACCCCATTTCTAAAAGTTCTCCATGTAATTGTGATAAGTTTCGACAACCCCTTATCATATTGGTTCTCCTACGTTCATCAGCCGAGCTTCCGTGGATAGCAATGTTGATTATTGCATCCAGGAGAGCAGGCTGCTTGTCGACGAGTCGAGGTCGGCCAGGCTGGTCACGAGAAGCCAGCGCTTTCAAAGCCAGAGGATTTTCTTCGCAAAATTTTTTCAATTTTGTTTTCACTGTTTTTCTGTATTTTTTTTGCCTGTGGGCATTTTGAACTTGTGTCTTCAACTTGGTTTGTTCCTTTTTAAGTTTTTTGGTTGCATCTTCGATTTTTTTCTCAAAACTGTCCATTACTGAACCAGAATTTCGAACACTCCGGAGATGCTCAACTTGATCTTGAAAAATTTTGATCTTTCGCGATGTTATCTCCTGGCTAGGCTTAGGGTATTGTACTCCTGGTGGATCGTCATCAGCTTCCGAATCTTCGTTTGGGTCTTTTTCGTTTGTGATTCATCCCCTGGAGATATATTTTCTTGCCCGGTTAGAGAGATTTTTTTCAACGAATGTGATTCCGAAGTTCGGCTAACTCTCTGTAAATAACAAAATTATTGCTGTCAGTTCATAATATACTATATTTAATCACTGCTATTAACTGTCAGAATCATTCTCTTCTTTTCGATTAAAGTTGATTATGCAAATATCGTTGAGGAGTTGGAAGACAATATTGTCATGGACTCACGGAGATATTATTACTGTTGGAACTCTAAATTTCGTATTATATGTTAATTTTCCACAGATATTCTTACACACATACCTCCGATAATATTGGTGAAATGCTGATAATTGACGGTGAAGCAGACGTCGCTGGAATGTCACCAGCAGTTTTAGTAGAACTCTGATAAATATGATTTAAAGTTTGATGGAATAAAGTAGAATTACATTATGCATTTTATTATGGCTAATTTATTGTTAATTTTGCACGTGCATCAGACTAGAAAATATATGCAAATCATGCGAAAGAATATTTCAACGTACCTTGGCGAAAAAATTCAAAATATTTGAACTTCTTTTTTTGTGGCATTGAATTCAAGAGTTTTGATCCAGGCCGAGATAGATTCATGAAACTCTTTGCTGCCAAACTTGTGACTTTTTTTTCTGCTTGCCATATCTTATTTGTTACTTTTTGGCATTGCTTCGGAGTTTTGTTTGGGAAACACTTTTAGTGACAGCTAAACAATTTCTGGTATAAGTCACCGGCATTTGATGTCATTGTGTAAACCCCGTGCTGCCAATGTTTACAACGCGACACGTACATGTAGACTGTTGATACTACACAGCTGACAGCTCTTAGATACACATTTTTGATTATAAACCCCTAGTGGAGAACTACTGTACTATTCCAGGACATAGTCCCTCCGCAATTCACTAGATGGCAGACAGTGCGTACAATGGCACGCGCGAAGTTTTACTGACTCCGCGACATATCGTCCTTTAAATTATAATGCAATATAACGTAACGGTCGGCTCGACCCCCCCCCCCCCCCTCCACCGTAACGAATAGTAACGTTCGAATCGACCCCCCCCCCTCCTTAGAGCGTTACGTAATATTTGAACGGTGCCTCACAAATCTACAAGTCCCCTCGCAGGGGCTGAGTTTCATTTTTCGTATAGAATAGTTAAGTTCTGTTTGATGTTTCAATACTTCCGCCCTTGTGACTGATTTCATCTCTAACGAGAATTAAAACGTCTATATAGTTGTTCTAGTAGAGAAACAGTACCGGTTCTAACTCAAGATCCCTACCCCGACATTTACCGACATTTTTTAGCTTAGACATGAACCACTTAGCCGAGACCCGAACACGGGGGGTGGGGGGGCTATCTTTAAGAGTCGGAATGCACGGAGCCAATCGGAGGGGGGGAAGGGGGGTCTCTAGCAACCGGAGTGGGTCGCGGCATTGACGGGGTGAGGGAGGGGGGCTAGCTTTGGGGGTGGTATTGGACTATTCCTGACCGCTATTTCTGACAGCTGCAGTGCAGCTTGTCTTTCATGCTGGCATTTGAATGTTGTTATCTCTAACAAGTAAATAGCGGGCCGGAGCGTTAGACCTTTCAACCACACACGACGACGCTACCCTCCTGGGCCAGTGCGTCTGTTTGTCGCAACCTTATTGCTGGTCATAAATAATTTTTAGTTATTGTGCTAAGGGTCAGACCGCAGTCTGGAAAAGGCCAAACATGAGGTCATAAAATCTTAGAGGCGCCTATGATAGTGTCTCGCCGGTCCTCAGCACCTGAAGGAAAAACATCGAAATGCCCCTAACAGATATTCTTCTGACCGAATTTTTATAAGCGTTTCTCTATCACTTTCTGGTGCGTTAGCAGATGTAGCGCAGGGTGCTGCAGCAGATCTTTTTTCAAACCGCGATGAAATTGGGACGAAGAGGAGATTGAAAATATGGAAAAGCACGTTTAATTCAATACTCGAGCTCAAATTCACGTGATATATGCATGGGATTATACGTACGGAGCTGCTCGCCGAGGCCGGTGGGAAGAAGTTGCACGTGATCGTGAGCGATTTAGATTAAAAATTGAAAAATGCGGCAAAATGATTGAATCTGTATTGACGGAGAAAAAAATTTAACGAAAAATGGTATACTGATATGCGCCATCGACGTGTTTCGACCTGTTTCGAGCCCTCCCATTACCTTCGAGAGCGGATGATGCCATATTGCATGTCTGAACACGCTTGAGCCTGCACAGTGTTTAGATATTGTGACAAACCGTCGGAAAATAAGGCTTTGATGTTCATGGAATGCCGCTATGCGATGCGCTTAGTCGCGTTCTTGCTATCAACATGGACGGATATTCTGATGGCGTTCTTGGAGCCAAATATCCGTGGGATTTATCGAGGGGTGATCTTAAAAATATTACGAAGCCTATGCTTTTAAAATATTTTAGTTGATCAATTCATATGTTTTATGATCGTTTACCGGAAAATCTTCGTGCAGACGCCGAAATTATGTCATATCTGCCTTGTATGGAACATTGGAATACGCCCCACATCATGACTCATATCGATGGCCCTGCACCCTCTGTACGGAATTGTAAAATAAGTCGCCGCAAAGTGTGGACGGAGGAAAGTGTGGAAAATCCTATTGGGTCCTAGAATTAGAAGTTGGCGGGGGTTGGGAATTTGGAAGGCGTATATAATATCAAGATGCACGTTTGAACTGCAATAATTGACATGCAAGACAGGCGACGTGAGCTGAAAGAACGATTGCTCTTGCTTTTTAAAAATATCGAAGAAGTAAAAAATCTTATACGTTGGAGAAAGAATCTGGGATTTATCACAGATTCAAAAATACATCAATAAGTCGAAATGGATTTCGCAAGGATCAACAAGGTGGGGATAATGGCGGAATTTTTGCCAACAAAAAAATTGGCTGAACTCTCCGTTCAGGCAGATCATCCGATCTCCGACCTGATAATAGTCGAAACAAAATTTGGGAGGAGGATCATCGCGGATATCACCAACGAATTCTTTGTATTCTTACCTGCAAGATTCGTGAAGGCGTTCGACGAGAATAAGGAAATATTCGAAGAGATGATTGACGCTGCGCATACAAATCAACTCTACATGAATTACTTCGGTGGGAAGTACAACAGCGTAGAATTCAAACGCATCTGACGCCATAAAACCATCAATCCAGCGTGCCTACTATGGGGTCGTGACTTTACGCGAACGATGGTGGCAATGAAAAAAGTGTTTGAATCCATAAGTGCACAATGTTGAAAAAGTTAAAAAAACATTATAGATGACGTGTGGTGCGAAATGTATAAGTTCGATTGAAACCAAATATGTAAAACAATTTCATATGGTTTATTTCATTAAAAAACACACATATATTTTCGATAAAATGTTTTTATTTATTTAAAAAATCCTGCGTTTACAAAATGCCTGATGTACCAGCTCCTTAAATATTTCACGTTTGCGTTGGAACAATTATATTTTGAGTTATGGGGATGATGAGAACATCCTCTGTTGTTTGATATTTTCGGTAATTTCTGCAATGATGGACAATCGAGAGTTTCCATATCGACAATATGTGCCGACGAATCCGTAAATTGCGCTAACCACATCCTCTTCTCCAATCCCTCACGTAGATGGTTCGGGCTTGTTTCAAGATAGCTCGAATCATTGTTCCGGCAGCTTCGTACGGTGTGTTGCCTGAATTCCATCGTATTCCATGAAAATTTCGTTCTAGCCATGAATTCATCGTTTTGTACTTCGCTGGTAGAGAGTTCCATGGCGTTAGAGGTTTGAAGAAAAACGTCAGGGATTCGGCGTTGTCGGAGATTTCTACAATTGCTATTTCTTTGAGCACAGATTCGTTTACGGGTCTCCTGAAGCCTCGAAAATCGACGATAAAGTCCATGGCGCTGACTGAAGAGTCGGTTCATCTTTGAAGGTTTTATACCAATTTTTTTACCCCACCACTCATTGGATTGTACTCAACAATACGATCATGTAGAATCAAGCAATACGCGGATGTATCAGCAGGAATATTATTTTTTGCTTCGAATTCAAGACGAATGTCAACGGGGCCTGACTTGAGAGAATCGTTCTGCTTCGAACAGTCGATGACGACTAGAGGGGAATACTTCAGAAACTCGGATTTTTTTAACCACGGCTCCGCTTCTCTGTTGTAATAAGTATTCTGAAAGTTTGCACACATCTCGTATAGTAGGGCGTACTAGTTTTGCTGTATGTTTAGGTTTCAATTTCCATATGGATAGCATTGCGAATTCAAATATAGTTTAACATCGGCGAGATTACAATGATCGAAGTTACTCGCGTTCTTCTTTTTCTTATTTTTTCGATCAGTTAGGAAAGCGAGAATGATATATCGCGGTTTTTCCAGCTGAGTAGAAGTCTTGACAGTCTAAACATGCTTCGAGGTTCCGGGGAGCAGCGGATATTTATACAGTTCCCACGTACGATAGGTCATAGACATTGGCGCATCTCTGCCGATAAACTTTAAAAGTTGTATTTTACGCTGATCGGAGACTGTCACGTATGGTACAAGCCATTCTACTTTTTGCAATACAAGTTTGAATTCCTCGTCAGCCGTCTGCACAATAGCATTATCATCAGTCTTCGATCTCGATAGAATCAGCCTAGCTATGCCTAGCTGTAGTTGAAAAGCTTAGCAGCGTACCTGACTCTTCTCTCTCTTTCTCGCCCTTTTTCTCACTCTCTCTCTCTCTCTCTCTCTCTTTATCTCTAGAAAACATAAAGTACCCACTGCAATGTAATATATTTATCTATTCAGCAAAACAAAAGCTTCTCGCTGATTCCGACGAAGAATCTTCAGATCAGGATGATTTAGTATAGCCGGATGGGGCAATAGCTGGACCGTCTGGGTTAAACCGGCGCTCGCTGTCATTATCATCGCTATCGTCATCATCGTCATCGTCCTCAGCTATTACAATATACCGATCACCACCAGCGGCTCCATCGAGATCTTCGTCGTCCTCACCATCGAGAGCTTCGTCTTCACCACCCGCTCGACCACCGCCACCCCGATCCCCCAGCCCTGAGGCACAAATAGAGTAGATCCACACTGAGCCTAGACGTGGTTACTATGCGCCGCAACCGCCATCGCCCTCTAGATAATACGAAGATAGCGATTCGAGTATGAACTCACTCTTTTCGGAGTGCAACCTAACCGAAGATTTAAATAAAGGAATAAAACGCGTGTACGTGCACGCACGCACACACGCACGCGCACGCACACACGCACGCGCACACACCCACGCACGCACGTACGCACGCACGCACGCACACACGCACGCACGCACGCACGCACGCACGCACGCCCGCACGCACGCACGCACACGCACGCACGCACGCACACTCACTCACTCACACTCATGCACTCACGCACGCACGCAGCACGCACGCACGCACGCACGCACGCACGCACACTCACTCACTCACAGTCACGCACTCACGCACGCACGCGCACACGCGCACACGCGCACGCACACGCACTCACTCACACTCACGCACTCACTCACGCACGTACGCACGCACGCACGCAAGCACGCACGCACGCACGCACGCACGCACGCACGCACGCACGCACGCACGCACGCACGCACGCACGCACGCACGCACGCACGCACACACACATACACACACAGAGATTTTAACATGCATATTAGAATATATCATTAAAATGTTACAGGTTATGAGTCGGGCGCATTCGCTAATTAAGCTCCAAGGGAGCAAGTTGCATGATTCGACGATGACGTCGAGGAAATAAATATAGATTATTTGTAATTTAATAAAATAAAAAATTAATTGGAAAAATGAAATTTATTTTAGTCAATTTATTTTAGATTTCCTTATCCAACTATTGTCGGCATTGTCGAAACCCAACCATTTTACAAACATTTCATTCCCACGCGTTTTCAATACTCGTTCAATCAGATAAATATCGGGATTTTCAACTCTAAGTAGCTCTTGCTCATAAAAACCACCGGCGATGGGTTCATCTCGATAGTCTCTCAGACTGAACGTCACAGGGTTCGTATTTTTCACTTGATGTATTGTAAATATTTCCATTGTCCAGTTTGGAGTATAACCCTTGGCAAATATATTTTTAAATTTGCTTATCCTCACTTTGTCACCGCGTCGAAATTTCGTCGACTTTTTTTTCAAGGGTTCTCGAGTCGTGAAAACGCGTTGTAATAGCTGTTTCTCATTCTCCGAGTTCACGTCTTTCGGCTTCATTTTAATTGTGCGATGTACACTATTGTTATATTCGGAAATCGAATATTTGAGAATATCGGTCCACTTGCAGCTTCCACGCAGACTGAATTGCATCCGCACTTTATTTTTTAAGGTACGATTAAAACGCTCGCAAATTGATGCTTTTAAATTACTGTATGTCGAGTACATATGAGTAGTATATGGACCACTATGGCCACCCCCACTCCTATCCCCTCGACTTTCCCCCTCCCTGGAGCCTCTTTCGGAGCGTGGTGGAGGTAATAATGGGGAGAGGTGGTGGGGGGAAGAGTTCTGAGGGCTCGCCATAGTGGTCCAATTATCATTATTATTATTCATTTTTATTATTTTCAATATTCTCTCTTACTATCTCTCTCGCACTCTTTCTCTTTGAAACTCCACAGTGGTGCACATTATTATTTTTTAAATATTATTATTATTTGAAATATTCTCTCTCTCTCTCTCTCTCTCTCTCAATCGAGTTCACAAGACGCTATACCAGCTAAAGGCTAACGGGCAGGCTCTTACTATAGAGATACGGTGTCTCCTTGTCTCCTCGCTCATCGTTTCACTCATTGACTACTCCTGTCTTCTCCTGCTCAATATTACCGTCATAGAAGATATTCGCCTGCAACGTGCACTCAACGCTTGTGTCCGATTCGTCCTAAATGTCCGGACGTACGAACACATCACGCCTTACTATGAGTGATTGAAATGGTTCAAGGTTTCGGAACGTCGGAACTACTTCCTGGGAGTCTTCACCTTTCGTGCTCTCAAGTATCGAGTTCCACCATTCTTCTCCTCCTAATTAACATTACGCACTACCATATCAAGGTGGGAGCTGCCATCTCGTGCACCGTCATCCGACTTAATGACGCCTGCATGTAGAACAACAGCGTACCAAAAATCGACAATTGTATCCGCTATCAGGTTTTGGAATTCTCTCCCCCCGAGAGTGCGGGACGTGGCCTCTCTAGATACTTTTAAGGAACGGGTGCACGAATTTCTCATCTCCTCAAGATAATAACAATTCTTATCCTACTCACCTGCATTTGTACATTTATACCCGGAAACTCGATCCATACGAACATGCGGAAATCCAGATCTAAGCACACAATAAGAATTTAATTGATATTACTATTTTTAGTTATTCAACTATTTCTTGATTGTGTATACTCGCTCACTCTGTAACGCCGTTTATACCCACGGGTCTCTACCCCAGTATAATAAAGTCATGTTCTATTCTATTCTATTCTCTCTCTCTCTCTCACTCTCTCTCTTTCTCTCTCTCGTGAGTACTGACAGCACGTCTCTCTATCGCTCCGTTTTCTTTGGACTTTTACTGCCGCCTTCTGCCTTCGGGCCTTTTTGTTTTAGTCTTCTTGCATGCGCCTTTTTGCAAGCTATCCACTGGCTTGCACTGCTTCTCTTGTTTGGCTTCTCTCCTGCGCTTGCTGCATTTTTCTGGCTGGGCTTTTTCGCTGGGATCTTGGGCTAGCCGGGGCGCTCTAACCTACATCTGTCAACGGCTCAGGTTTGCGCATGCCCAAACATACTACTCCGTGACTGCTGTTATCCCGCTATCGACCTCGTCATTTTCATCGATCTCTCGGTCTGGATCCGCGTCGTCGATTCACGACGGTGGCGCCATCTCTTGGCTCCTTTTGGACTCTACGGTTGGTGCTGGTACAGTAGGAACTGAACTGGTCACTGTCGGGGTGGTAGAGCTCAGCTTGCTCTGGATCCTCGGAACACGCGTCGATTATTTACTACGTCGTCTGTCACTGTCGACTCGGCATTGACTGGATCTCTCCCTCTCTCTCTTTCGCTCTCCCTCTCTCTCAATACACACGCTGCTATCAACGTGTGTGCTATCAGTGTCGCCGCCATCTACTGCCTGTCTACACCGTCTACCACTCGACATCGATTTTCGACTACTTGATCGATAATTACTACACCACCCCATCGAGACCTACCTTATCAGCCGTCGCTGGAGCCCTCACCTCCGTGATCTTTTTTATCGTCTACTCGTCTCGCAAGTATACTATATCCCCCGCTACAAGCATATTACAATGTCGAAACAGTGCACTATTTGCGAAATCGTCGTTAAACGTGGAGACCCTTCAGTGCAATGCGCCGACTGCAAACTGCTCTTCCATGTCATTTGTGTGCGAAACACGTATCCTGGCGTGTCAATTGACGCATCGAATGCCGCGCATTTTCGTTGCGAACCCTGTTCGTCATCTCGGTCCTCTCGCCGTTCGCTGGTGACCTCGCGCACACCTGAAGCGTCACCAGAGCGAATTTCGTCGCAGAGCACCTCTGATCGCATACGGACCGACACAGTGTCCTCTGATTCACCCGCTCTGCGAGATATCGCGCGGCAACTACAGCTTCTAAACACGAAAATCGATCGCAGACTCGATACTGTTGAGAATAAGCTTGAAAATCTATCGCAAACAGTATCGGCAAATTTCGTAGAAATTCGGGCCGACATCTCATCAATTCGCGCGGAGGTTTCAGAAGTTACTGCCTCACAACGCGATCTATCTCTCGCTCATGATAATATATCACGCAGGCTTGCTGATGTTGAGACAGCTGGTCGTGTCTCGGAGACTGAGCTTATTGGCCTCAGGGAGGACGTGTCTAGTGTTCGGACTCAGGTCCTGGGACATACTCAGCCTGTTTACCGTGCACCGCCTCCCTCTGAACTTATTATCGGGGGTATTCCTTTCGACATGACGCTCGCAAAAGAGGACATTGTTCGAGAAGTTCTCACTGCACTTCAACTGAAGGAACTCTATGCTGATGTCCTGGAGATTCGTGAGCTTACTAAGCGAGTCTCCTCCGCCATAGGCTCTCCACGTCCACCTTCGGATGCTATTCGATCACTCATCGTGCGAGTTAAGAGTGCTGATACTCGCGATTTCATCGTTGAACGCAAACGCATAAAGCGATTGCTCACAAATGCGGATGTTTTCTCAACCGAACACAACACCCCTATTTTTGTAAATGAATTTCTACCGCGAGCCTCCTATCAGCTGCTAAAACGAGCTAGAGACAAGGCGCTTGGACTTGGGTTTAAAGCTGTGTGGTGGAGGGCGGGCGCCGTTCATGCCCGACGCTCGGATCGCGGACCGGTAATTCACATTGAATCGGAGGCTGATCTGGAAAAAATCATCTGACTCACTACGCGCTCTCCGACCACCGACGCCGAGCGAAACGATACGGATGATCCCCCTGCCGCACAGGTCGCTCTCAAGATTTTATATTTCAATGCGAACTCTCTGCTAGGACACTTTGAGTTTATTCAGGCACATTTAACCACAAATTTCTATCACGTCATAGCTGTTACAGAGACATGGTTAAATGAAAATATTTCCGATAGTTTGCTAACGCTTCATAATTACAATTTGATACGCAATGATCGTCAGGGGAAGCGTGGAGGTGGGGTTGCTTGTTTTATACATGATTCTCTCCGTTATCGCATCTTGCATGTCTCTCCTCCAGGATTCTCAAACATGCCTGAATATATTATGCTTGAGCTCATAAATTCTATTGACAAATCGCTCCTGCTCGCGTGTGTCTATCGCCGGCCAAAGGGTAATCTGTTTCGAGATTTTTCCGAAGTCTTTTCGCGCCTATCTCTCTCGTATAAAAACGTTCTGATTGTCGGTGATTTGAATTGTAATCTGCTCAGTACAAACTTCGAGGCGTCCTCCCTGCGCGATTTTGTTACCTCTCATAGTCTTTCCATAATCAACTCCGAGGCTACCTTTCACACAGCTTCCTCCGATTCGTGGCTCGATGTTGTCATTGTTGACTCTACCTCAAAAATATTAAAATTCAATAAATCGGACTCCCCGTTTATTGCAGGCCATGACTCCATCGAGCTTCTTTATAATTTCACCGCTGATGCCCCTCGGAAGCCTACTATCTCTAGGCGCGATGTCAGGCGTTTTGTTCAAGCTGAATTCGAGGAAACGTTTCGTGAAAATTATAATCGTGCCTTCATCAACCTATCTGACACCGAAAACGACGTTGATTTACCCCTTGATAGTTTCGTCGACACGCTCTTTGATCGATTAAAATGCTCATTTGATGTGCACGCACCCCTGCGCACTTGGACTCTCAAAAGACCTCAGGCGCCATGGCTTACCGCTGAAATTAAGGAAAAGATAAGAACTAAAAATCGTTTATATCGTCAGGCACGGAGGTCGGGTGGTCCGTTACATTTGTCAATATATAGAGATTATAGAAACTCTCTTGCTACTGAGATCAAGACAACAAAAATGCTTTTCTATGAACGCAGGCTCTTGGGTGTCTCGGATCCTGCTAAACTCTGGAAAGAACTTGCACATCTTGGGCTCGCAAAACCCAGAGGGATCTCGCCGTTCTCTTTTTTCTCAGCTGAGGTATTAAATGACTATTTTTCCAGTATCTCCTACTCAGACTCTCCTTACCCTACAGCTTTCACTCCGGATCTAGTCGACCCTCTCCCACACGATACTCCAGTATTTAATTTTGCAGAAATCTCCGCTCAGAGTGTTTTCAATGCCATTTCAGCCACCTAATCCGGGTCGCTCTCGCAAGGTCCCGATGGTGTCTCACTGTTCGCACTCCGAAAAGCCGTAAACGTTGTCACACCGCTCCTGACCAAAGTCTTTAACACCAGCCTACAGAATAGTATTTATCCGTCTCTTTTCAAGCGAGTATTCATTCGTCCCTTGGTCAAAAAGAATCCACCATCCTCACCTTCAGACGTGAGACCCATTGCAAATTTGTCTGAGGCCTCTAAACTCTTTGAGCGCCTCGTCCACAAACAGATGTCTGTTTTTCTTGACTCAAACAGTCTTCTCAACCCTTTGCAATCGGGCTTCAGAAAGAATTACAGTACACAGACGGTCTTATTAAAACTTTGTCAAGATATTAGACAGGCTGTTGATGATAGAATGGTCTCTATCTTGGTTCTGTTCGATTTTAGCAAGGCCTTTGACACGGTTCCTCATGTAATTCTATTAAACAAGTTGCGCTACCTGGGATTCTCTGACAGTGCTCTGGCATGGGTCTTTTCGTACCTCTCGAATCGAACTCAGGCAGTTATGGATTACACAGGCTCGCCCTCGAGTTGGATGTCCACAAATACTGGCGTCCCTCAGGGCTCCGTTCTGGGGCCTCTCTTATTCTCGATGTTCATCAACGATATTGGTGCTGGTCTTCAACATACCAAACACCTCATATATGCTGATGATACACAAATCTACCTCTCCTGCCGCCCTGCTGCTCTAATCGAGTCACTAGATCGGGTGTCCCAGGATGCTCAAGTCATAGCTGATTTTGCCTCCTCCCATGGACTGTCACTGAACCTTGCTAAATCGATGACCATTATCCTGGGTAGTGGCACCTATATAAATCAGATTGAGCTCGCCAGCCTCCCACGCATTATGGTAAATGGCACTGCGATCCCTTTTGTGAATGAGGTTCGAAACCTAGGAGTTATATTCACGTCCAATCTTTCCTGGAACCGGCATATTCTTATGATCTCGAACAGGATTAACTGTATCCTCTTTCGACTCAAACATAACATGCAATCGCTCTCTTTTAACCTTAGGAAAACGCTAATAACCTCATTAATTTTTCCAGTCATTGACTATTGTTGCTTGGTATATAATGATTTGGCAGGTGAACAGAATCTCATTTTGGAGCGCCTCGTAAATAAATGCATACGATTCATATTTCAAATCCGCAGGGATGAGCACATCTCACCCTTTCGAGAGCGACTAGCGTGGCTGCGGGTGAGCCATAGACGTAAATATTTCATGGGCATCACGATTTACAAAGTTCTTTTCGGCGAGCACCCAGGTTATATCTCTGACCTGTTTACTGCTGCGCGACCACCTCAGCGTCCCACTCGCGCCGTCGTGGCCCCCACCTTCCTCATCCCTTCCTGCCGGACTTCTATCCTTCAAAAATCATTCCTGGTATCTGCGATTTATTTTTGGCACTCTCTTCCCGTTGAAATTACTACCGCGAACACTCTCAGTACTTTCAAGTGCCGGCTGCATGCCTATCTTTTGCGTGTTTCGAATGAGACTACCTGATCTTGGGCCTTTCTATCATTTATTTCTATCATGTATTTCGGACTGTTGTTCTTATCTTTTTCTTATCTTCTCCTATCTTTATCTTTTTTTTTCTGCAAAGAATTAAATGATCTCGTCCTAGCTTTTAAGCCTAGTTCTAATTTAGTACATATATTGTCTGAAATATTTCGGTCTGATAGGTGGTACATGTATATGTATACTATGTAAGATGCATTTCCTTAATCTTAAGTATTACATTCCCTGCAATTTCCTGCAATTTCCTGCTATAGTAGTCTGCTAAAACCCTGCGTTGGTTTCGGAATTAGTCCTAAGTTAGTCGTAAAAACTAAAAATTTTTTTTTTTGAGAGCACACTCAAACTCTTATTCCTGATATTTTATTTTGTTTCTTATTTAGTTATATTATATTTTATTTTCACCTCTGTATTAAGTTTGCCTATGGAATATTGTTCCACGGCATAATAAACAATTCATTCATTCATTCATTCTCTCTCTCTCTCTCATTGTTTCGGCAACACAAAATTTATTTCGAACTCGTGAAAAAATGATCGCACCGTAAAATGGCGAAGGAGTTTAAAACACACGTTCTAGCGTTGAATGATTTTGCCGATATTGCTACGAATAAGATTTCGAGCGATTTGCACAGAAATTATTTGAAAAACCAATAGAATGAAAATCTGCACAGATACATTTGTTATACTCATCTCCGCGAGCCACGTCTTCATTAGATATTTTTTTTAGCACGAGCACACACGTTGATCCTGAGAGCACATAAATTATTTGAACGAACAACATTTTAACCAATTGACATTGCGAGAACGTTTTCCCGATGTTACACGATTAAAAGAACGATGATTACTGAGCTCTACAGATGCTTGGAGGCAAGCTCCACGCGCCTTTAGGGATAATATTATGTGGATGTCTTGGCGCGCACGAAATTCACCGTCAGCACCACGTACGTTTTTCATCGTCACCCAAGCTTGCTCGAATTCGCTCATTTTTTTATTCGTATGGAGAATAATATATTTAATGTATATAATGTGATCTGAAGATGCAACGCTAGTATACGTACAGACACAATAGGTATAAGCTGCGGATATACATAGGTAAGCTAACGAGGTGCCGTTCCGTAGCGCTCGACAGTCAATGACTATGGGCATGCTCACGCGGTATCGATCAGCAGCAGCAGTTCTTTTACATATAGGGCGAAGAATGAATTAAAATTGTACAGATCACAGGCAGGCAGGGGTGCTTTAGCATCGAATGGCCCAACTACAAGAGTATAGCGATGACTGATACTATTCTCCTTTGCGATTGTATTTTTCGAATTTTTTTGCACCCGGAGAGAAAAGATGCATTGCTCTCGCCGCTACACATACACACCGGCGTGTATAAGAGGATGTCAGCTAATTTGCACGCGCCAAGGTTTACTTTGTTTTGTCGAAAACAGAGTATCAATATCATGATGCTTTATATGAAAGCGATGTATAAGTCTGATTCGAGCTATGTAAGAAAAATTATAAATTAAAAATTTTTCTCTAGCCTAAAAATTATTTTCTTTATTGAACGAAAATTATTTTTTCGAAAAAAAAGTGCCGAGAGATGAGCTCGAGGCTCCAGAGATCACGAGGATGCATAGTTATTGAGCTCTCCTCTTTGGGTAAGTATTCGCTAACTCTCTCTCTCTCTCTCTCTCTTTTCTTTATGCATATCTTTTTCCATGACTCGAATCTTTCTATCACAGCAATAGCGAGCTTCTTTTATATTTTTCGATGTATACCGAGTATTCAAGTATGAAACTACGAGATTTCTCGATTTTTCGAGGTGCGTGAAATGCATCATCAGCAGAGCAGCAGCCGGCTACAGGCCGTCTTCGCTCAATGCTGCGAATATCTTCTCCTTGTTTTTATATAATGTGTTTGTAGATATTTGTGTGCTTCATGCAACTTAGTAATATAATTTAATATATATTTAGCCCTCAAGATCGTTAAGCCTTATAAAAATTATGCCACCCACTTATGTAATCAATGTTAAAAGTATATTTTTATGAATCGAAAATTTCTCTTTCGCCTTGAAAATATTTTTCTTTATCGAACAAAAATTATTTTTTCGAAAAAAGAGCCGAGAGGTGAACGGGAGGCTCAGCCGAGAGGTACGTCAGAGATCACGAGCATAGTTATTGAGCTCTCTCTCTCTCTCTTTCTCTCTCTCTCTCTCTCTCTCTCTTTGTCTCTCTTTCTGTATCCATATATTTTTCCATGCTCGAGAGTCTTTCTATAGCAATAATAAGGGGCATTTTAACATTTTTCGATGTATACCGAGTATGCAGGAATAGCACCGCGAGTTATGGCGATTTCTCGAGATGTCTGAAATTCATCAGTCACAGGGCAGCAACCGGTTACGTTGACGTCTTTGCTAAATGTTGCGAGGCTCTTCTCCTTTTCTTTCGCTCAATGTGTGCTCATCTTTATCAATCCTCCCGTGTCTCTGAATATACATAATTGCCTTCATTTACGGGGGGGGGGGGGGGGGGGGGGGGAGGGGGTGAGAACGCTGCTACTTCTTTTGATACACATTTTTTCACGGGTCATGAATACTAAATGTTACTATTTTTTCTTTGAAAAAAATAAAAGCAACTAGGAATCGATTGTCGATCGTTCGTTTATATCACTCGTATGAAAAATGTTTCCGAGAAAAATTATTTAAATTTCGAAAAAGTTGAGAAAACTTTGTTTTGACACTCATTCGATTCGTTCATTTGTATAGTTCGTTCGTATCGCCCTTCTCGTATTGATTTCGTCGTAATAATTTTACGTGAAAAACTTTTTTCGAAGACGATGATTTTTATTATAAATTACATTGAATTGATTGGAAACTCGCTCTTATCGTTTGTTCGTGCCGTAAGTTCGTTCGTTTCGTTCATTCATACAATTTCAAAAATAAAAAATAAAAAAATTTCCGAGACACAAAAATGTTATTGGAAACCCTCTCTTGTCATTCGTTGGTATTGCCAAAATTTTTATTGGAAACTCGCTCTCGTCGTTCGTTATTATCACTCGTACCGTTCCTTTCGTAATAATTCTACTTGAGAAAACTATTTCAAAGAATAAAGACTGAGAAAAAAAATTTCAGAAAAACATTTTTTATAATAAATTTAATTGAAATTGATTGGAAACTCTCGCTCTCGTCGTTTTCTTAGTTCATCCGTATCTCTCGCTCGCATCGTTCGTATTATTTGCTCCG
>OY751321.1:1079546-1279828 GCA_963564615.1 Rhorus exstirpatorius | reverse complement strand
AAATCGCAGATACCAGGAATGATTTTTGAAGGATAGAAGTCCGGCAGGAAGGGATGAGGAAGGTGGGGGCCACGACGGCGCGAGTGGGACGCTGAGGTGGTCGCGCAGCAGTAAACAGGTCAGAGATATAACCTGGGTGCTCGCCGAAAAGAACTTTGTAAATCGTGATGCCCATGAAATATTTACGTCTATGGCTCACCCGCAGCCACGCTAGTCGCTCTCGAAAGGGTGAGATGTGCTCATCCCTGCGGATTTGAAATATGAATCGTATGCATTTATTTACGAGGCGCTCCAAAATGAGATTCTGTTCACCTGCCAAATCATTATATACCAAGCAACAATAGTCAATGACTGGAAAAATTAATGAGGTTATTAGCGTTTTCCTAAGGTTAAAAGAGAGCGATTGCATGTTATGTTTGAGTCGAAAGAGGATACAGTTAATCCTGTTCGAGATCATAAGAATATGCCGGTTCCAGGAAAGATTGGACGTGAATATAACTCCTAGGTTTCGAACCTCATTCACAAAAGGGATCGCAGTGCCATTTACCATAATGCGTGGGAGGCTGGCGAGCTCAATCTGATTTATATAGGTGCCACTACCCAGGATAATGGTCATCGATTTAGCAAGGTTCAGTGACAGTCCATGGGAGGAGGCAAAATCAGCTATGACTTGAGCATCCTGGGACACCCGATCTAGTGACTCGATTAGAGCAGCAGGGCGGCAGGAGAGGTAGATTTGTGTATCATCAGCATATATGAGGTGTTTGGTATGTTGAAGACCAGCACCAATATCGTTGATGAACATCGAGAATAAGAGAGGCCCCAGAACGGAGCCCTGAGGGACGCCAGTATTTGTGGACATCCAACTCGAGGGCGAGCCTGTGTAATCCATAACTGCCTGAGTTCGATTCGAGAGGTACGAAAAGACCCATGCCAGAGCACTGTCAGAGAATCCCAGGTAGCGCAACTTGTTTAATAGAATTACATGAGGAACCGTGTCAAAGGCCTTGCTAAAATCGAACAGAACCAAGATAGAGACCATTCTATCATCAACAGCCTGTCTAATATCTTGACAAAGTTTTAATAAGACCGTCTGTGTACTGTAATTCTTTCTGAAGCCCGATTGCAAAGGGTTGAGAAGACTGTTTGAGTCAAGAAAAACAGACATCTGTTTGTGGACGAGGCGCTCAAAGAGTTTAGAGGCCTCAGACAAATTTGCAATGGGTCTCACGTCTGAAGGTGAGGATGGTGGATTCTTTTTGACCAAGGGACGAATGAATACTCGCTTGAAAAGAGACGGATAAATACTATTCTGTAGGCTGGTGTTAAAGACTTTGGTCAGGAGCGGTGTGACAACGTTTACGGCTTTTCGGAGTGCGAACAGTGAGACACCATCGGGACCTTGCGAGAGCGACCCGGATTAGGTGGCTGAAATGGCATTGAAAACACTCTGAGCGGAGATTTCTGCAAAATTAAATACTGGAGTATCGTGTGGGAGAGGGTCGACTAGATCCGGAGTGAAAGCTGTAGGGTAAGGAGAGTCTGAGTAGGAGATACTGGAAAAATAGTCATTTAATACCTCAGCTGAGAAAAAAGAGAACGGCGAGATCCCTCTGGGTTTTGCGAGCCCAAGATGTGCAAGTTCTTTCCAGAGTTTAGCAGGATCCGAGACACCCAAGAGCCTGCGTTCATAGAAAAGCATTTTTGTTGTCTTGATCTCAGTAGCAAGAGAGTTTCTATAATCTCTATATATTGACAAATGTAACGGACCACCCGACCTCCGTGCCTGACGATATAAACGATTTTTAGTTCTTATCTTTTCCTTAATTTCAGCGGTAAGCCATGGCGCCTGAGGTCTTTTGAGAGTCCAAGTGCGCAGGGGTGCGTGCACATCAAATGAGCATTTTAATCGATCAAAGAGCGTGTCGACGAAACTATCAAGGGGTAAATCAACGTCGTTTTCGGTGTCAGATAGGTTGATGAAGGCACGATTATAATTTTCACGAAACGTTTCCTCGAATTCAGCTTGAACAAAACGCCTGACATCGCGCCTAGAGATAGTAGGCTTCCGAGGGGCATCAGCGGTGAAATTATAAAGAAGCTCGATGGAGTCATGGCCTGCAATAAACGGGGAGTCCGATTTATTGAATTTTAATATTTTTGAGGTAGAGTCAACAATGACAACATCGAGCCACGAATCGGAGGAAGCTGTGTGAAAGGTAGCCTCGGAGTTGATTATGGAAAGACTATGAGAGGTAACAAAATCGCGCAGGGAGGACGCCTCGAAGTTTGTACTGAGCAGATTACAATTCAAATCACCGACAATCAGAACGTTTTTATACGAGAGAGATAGGCGCGAAAAGACTTCGGAAAAATCTCGAAACAGATTACCCTTTGGCCGGCGATAGACACACGCGAGCAGGAGCGATTTGTCAATAGAATTTATGAGCTCAAGCATAATATATTCAGGCATGTTTGAGAATCCTGGAGGAGAGACATGCAAGATGCGATAACGGAGAGAATCATGTATAAAACAAGCAACCCCACCTCCACGCTTCCCCTGACGATCATTGCGTATCAAATTGTAATTATGAAGCGTTAGCAAACTATCGGAAATATTTTCATTTAACCATGTCTCTGTAACAGCTATGACGTGATAGAAATTTGTGGTTAAATGTGCCTGAATAAACTCAAAGTGTCCTAGCAGAGAGTTCGCATTGAAATATAAAATCTTGAGAGCGACCTGTGCGGCAGGGGGATCATCCGTATCGTTTCGCTCGGCGTCGGTGGTCGGAGAGCGCGTAGTGAGTCAGATGATTTTTTCCAGATCAGCCTCCGATTCAATGTGAATTACCGGTCCGCGATCCGAGCGTCGGGCATGAACGGCGCCCGCCCTCCACCACACAGCTTTAAACCCAAGTCCAAGCGCCTTGTCTCTAGCTCGTTTTAGCAGCTGATAGGAGGCTCGCGGTAGAAATTCATTTACAAAAATAGGGGTGTTGTGTTCGGTTGAAAAAACATCCGCATTTGTGAGCAATCGCTTTATGCGTTTGCGTTCAACGATGAAATCGCGAGTATCAGCACTCTTAACTCGCACGATGAGTGATCGAATAGCATCCGAAGGTGGACGTGGAGAGCCTATGGCGGAGGAGACTCGCTTAGTAAGCTCACGAATCTCCAGGACATCAGCATAGAGTTCCTTCAGTTGAAGTGCAGTGAGAACTTCTCGAACAATGTCCTCTTTTGCGAGCGTCATGTCGAAAGGAATACCCCCGATAATAAGTTCAGAGGGAGGCGGTGCACGGTAAACAGGCTGAGTATGTCCCAGGACCTGAGTCCGAACACTAGACACGTCCTCCCTGAGGCCAATAAGCTCAGTCTCCGAGACACGACCAGCTGTCTCAACATCAGCAAGCCTGCGTGATATATTATCATGAGCGAGAGATAGATCGCGTTGTGAGGCAGTAACTTCTGAAACCTCCGCGCGAATTGATGAGATGTCGGCCCGAATTTCTACGAAATTTGCCGATACTGTTTGCGATAGATTTTCAAGCTTATTCTCAACAGTATCGAGTCTGCGATCGATTTTCGTGTTTAGAAGCTGTAGTTGCCGCGCGATATCTCGCAGAGCGGGCGAATCAGAGGACACTGTGTCGGTCCGTATGCGATCAGAGGTGCTCTGCGACGAAATTCGCTCTGGTGACGCTTCAGGTGTGCGCGAGGTCACCAGCGAACGGCGAGAGGACCGAGATGACGAACAGGGTTCGCAACGAAAATGCGCGGCATTCGATGCGTCAATTGACACGCCAGGATACGTGTTTCGCACACAAATGACATGGAAGAGCAGTTTGCAGTCGGCGCATTGCACTGAAGGGTCTCCACGTTTAACGACGATTTCGCAAATAGTGCACTGTTTCGACATTGTAATATGCTTGTAGCGGGGGATATAGTATACTTGCGAGACGAGTAGACGATAAAAAAGATCACGGAGGTGAGGGCTCCAGCGACGGCTGATAAGGTAGGTCTCGATGGGGTGGTGTAGTAATTATCGATCAAGTAGTCGAAAATCGATGTCGAGTGGTAGACGGTGTAGACAGGCAGTAGATGGCGGCGACACTGATAGCACACACGTTGATAGCAGCGTGTGTATTGAGAGAGAGGGAGAGCGAAAGAGAGAGAGGGAGAGATCCAGTCAATGCCGAGTCGACAGTGACAGACGACGTAGTAAATAATCGACGCGTGTTCCGAGGATCCAGAGCAAGCTGAGCTCTACCACCCCGACAGTGACCAGTTCAGTTCCTACTGTACCAGCACCAACCGTAGAGTCCAAAAGGAGCCAAGAGATGGCGCCACCGTCGTGAATCGACGACGCGGATCCAGACCGAGAGATCGATGAAAATGACGAGGTCGATAGCGGGATAACAGCAGTCACGGAGTAGTATGTTTGGGCATGCGCAAACCTGAGCCGTTGACAGATGTAGGTTAGAGCGCCCCGGCTAGCCCAAGATCCCAGCGAAAAAGCCCAGCCAGAAAAATGCAGCAAGCGCAGGAGAGAAGCCAAACAAGAGAAGCAGTGCAAGCCAGTGGATAGCTTGCAAAAAGGCGCATGCAAGAAGACTAAAACAAAAAGGCCCGAAGGCAGAAGGCGGCAGTAAAAGTCCAAAGAAAACGGAGCGATAGAGAGACGTGCTGTCAGTACTCACGAGAGAGAGAAAGAGAGAGAGTGAGAGAGAGAGAGAGAGAGAATAGAATAGAATAGAACATGACTTTATTATACTGGGGTAGAGACCCGTGGGTATAAACGGCGTTACAGAGTGAGCGAGTATACACAATCAAGAAATAGTTGAATAACTAAAAATAGTAATATCAATTAAATTCTTATTGTGTGCTTAGATCTGGATTTCCGCATGTTCGTATGGATCGAGTTTCCGGGTATAAATGTACAAATGCAGGTGAGTAGGATAAGAATTGTTATTATCTTGAGGAGATGAGAAATTCGTGCACCCGTTCCTTAAAAGTATCTAGAGAGGCCACGTCCCGCACTCTCGGGGGGAGAGAATTCCAAAACCTGATAGCGGATACAATTGTCGATTTTTGGTACGCTGTTGTTCTACATGCAGGCGTCATTAAGTCGGATGACGGTGCACGAGATGGCAGCTCCCACCTTGATATGGTAGTGCGTAATGTTAATTAGGAGGAGAAGAATGGTGGAACTCGATACTTGAGAGCACGAAAGGTGAAGACTCCCAGGAAGTAGTTCCGACGTTCCGAAACCTTGAACCATTTCAATCACTCATAGTAAGGCGTGATGTGTTCGTACGTCCGGACATTTAGGACGAATCGGACACAAGCGTTGAGTGCACGTTGCAGGCGAATATCTTCTATGACGGTAATATTGAGCAGGAGAAGACAGGAGTAGTCAATGAGTGAAACGATGAGCGAGGAGACAAGGAGACACCGTATCTCTATAGTAAGAGCCTGCCCGTTAGCCTTTAGCTGGTATAGCGTCTTGTGAACTCGATTGAGAGAGAGAGAGAGAGAGAGAGAGAATATTTCAAATAATAATAATATTTAAAAAATAATAATGTGCACCACTGTGGAGTTTCAAAGAGAAAGAGTGCGAGAGAGATAGTAAGAGAGAATATTGAAAATAATAAAAATGAATAATAATAATGATAATTGGACCACTATGGCGAGCCCTCAGAACTCTTCCCCCCACCACCTCTCCCCATTATTACCTCCACCACGCTCCGAAAGAGGCTCCAGGGAGGGGGAAAGTCGAGGGGATAGGAGTGGGGGTGGCCATAGTGGTCCATATACTACTCATATGTACTCGACATACAGTAATTTAAAAGCATCAATTTGCGAGCGTTTTAATCGTACCTTAAAAAATAAAGTGCGGATGCAATTCAGTCTGCGTGGAAGCTGCAAGTGGACCGATATTCTCAAATATTCGATTTCCGAATATAACAATAGTGTACATCGCACAATTAAAATGAAGCCGAAAGACGTGAACTCGGAGAATGAGAAACAGCTATTACAACGCGTTTTCACGACTCGAGAACCCTTGAAAAAAAAGTCGACGAAATTTCGACGCGGTGACAAAGTGAGGATAAGCAAATTTAAAAATATATTTGCCAAGGGTTATACTCCAAACTGGACAATGGAAATATTTACAATACATCAAGTGAAAAATACGAACCCTGTGACGTTCAGTCTGAGAGACTATCGAGATGAACCCATCGCCGGTGGTTTTTATGAGCAAGAGCTACTTAGAGTTGAAAATCCCGATATTTATCTGATTGAACGAGTATTGAAAACGCGTGGGAATGAAATGTTTGTAAAATGGTTGGGTTTCGACAATGCCGACAATAGTTGGATAAGGAAATCTAAAATAAATTGACTAAAATAAATTTCATTTTTCCAATTAATTTTTTATTTTATTAAATTACAAATAATCTATATTTATTTCCTCGACGTCATCGTCGAATCCTGCAACTTGCTCCCTTGGAGCTTAATTAGCGAATGCGCCCGACTCATAACCTGTAACATTTTAATGATATATTCTAATATGCATGTTAAAATCTCTGTGTGTGTATGTGTGTGTGCGTGCGTGCGTGCGTGCGTGCGTGCGTGCGTGCGTGCGTGCGTGCGTGCCTGCGTGCGTGCGTGCGTGCGTGCGTGCGTGCGTGCCTGCGTGCGTGCGTGCGTGCGTGCGTGCGTGCGTGCGTGCGTGCGTGCGTGCTTGCGTGCGTGCGTGCGTGCGTGCGTGAGTGAGTGCGTGAGTGTGAGTGAGTGCGTGTGCGTGCGCGTGTGCGCGTGTGCGCGTGCGTGCGTGAGTGCGTGACTGTGAGTGAGTGAGTGTGCGTGCGTGCGTGCGTGCGTGCGTGCGTGCTGCGTGCGTGCGTGAGTGCATGAGTGTGAGTGAGTGAGTGTGCGTGCGTGCGTGCGTGTGCGTGCGTGCGTGTGTGCGTGCGTGCGTGCGTACGTGCGTGCGCGTGCGTGTGTGCGTGCGCGTGCGTGTGTGCGTGCGTGCACGTACACGCGTTTTATTTCTTTATCTAAATCTTCGGTTAGGTCGCTGTCCGAAAAGAGTGAGTTCATACTCGAATCGCTATTTTCGTATTATCTAGAGGGCGATGGCGGTTGCGGCGCATAGTAACCACGTCTAGGCTCAGTGTGGATCCACTCTATTTGTGCCTCAGGGCTGGGGGATCGGGGTGGCGGTGGTCGAGCGGGTGGTGAAGACGAAGCTCTCGATGGTGAGGACGACAAAGATCTCGATGGAGCCGCTGGTGGTGATCGGTATATTGTAATAGCTGAGGACGATGACGATGATGACGATAGCGATGATAATGACAGCGAGCGCCGGTTTAACCCAGACGGTCCAGCTATTGCCTCATCCGGCTATACTAAATCTTCCTGATCTAAAGATTCTTCGTCGGAATCAGCGAGAAGCTTTTGTTTTGCTGAATAGATAAATATATTACATTGCAGTGGGTACTTTATGTTTTCTAGAGATAAAGAGAGAGAGAGAGAGAGAGAGAGTGAGAAAAAGGGCGAGAGAGAGAGAAGAGTCAGGTACGCTGCTAAGCTTTTCAACTACAGCTAGGCATAATGAAGAAAGCGAGAGAGAGATAGAGTCAGGTGGTCAAGTAATGTGCTGACAGATGGCTAGGTACGAGATAGATAATTTCCATTACTTACCATGCTCATCAAGTATCGGTAGTAGCTCGCCTTCCTCGCCCCAATTGAAGATCCTGATGATGTGAACTGCAGTGTTCAGGATGTCGGGATGATCCATTAAGCCGCGATTAAACGCTCGACGAAACGTCCTCCATCGCGTTGCCGATAAAATAGTCTGTAATTTTCTTAAAATAGCTTGACGAGGCAATAGTTTGAGCTCGGAAAAACACACTTCACGCCAAATTCGTTGTAATAGAGTGCACTTATCAAATGAAAACACAAACAGCATAAGGACGTCTGAGGATAATGGTACCATTTTTATCGATGTGTTCAGCTACGCGAGAAAAATTCTACTGAGAAGGTTCTCCCTTGAAAATGACCTGCCTGTCATAAAAGAGAGGAAGAGCGAAGGGTATTATAGTGCTACGGTAAATATGCCGATAGTTGCACCCAAATTTCGTGAAACGTTGAGAGGTTTTGCCGACTCTTACTGCTCGAAAATTTATGCTTCCATGTACATGTCTTCGCTCGTCACATCGTAGCCCCATGATACAGTACCAGTAGACTTTGGGCACAGAATTATTTTGTCATCCTGCCAGTTTAATACTATTTTATTTTGCCTAACCGTCTCTATAATATGTGTGGAGCTGCGTATCATGTACTGGGTCCTAATCAGGGTTTTACAATGAAATAGACACTCTTTATAGTCATCGAATGTAATGGTTTTTAAAGTCGCTCCTCTGGCGCCCTTTGCACGTTTATTTTCAAGCTCGTTACCTTGTACTTTATACGAGTAGGACTTTGCCCTAAGCCCTATATACTCGGTCATAATTTTACCATTATTTTCATCTTTCATAAGACCCAACACTTTTTTACTCGAAAATGGCATTCCATAGGGATTATTTTTCGGGTAATCGGATGTATCAAATTGGTGTACGTCACGTTTCATGGATTCGTAGATATTCAAAGTAGTTACGTGATAGATTAGGCTGTCTGTATCTGTGTACAATAATTTTGCTTGCTCGCTGAATGTAATCATAATGTCATAATGGAAACGGTATAAATTGATTTTAGACAGGTCAAGAATTGAAAATCCAGCATATATCGGTTTGTTGAATTTTACTTTAGCTTTAGTTAATTCTATTATAATCATATCGTCGTCGAATATGGTGCAGCTATGATAGGTAGCTCGTGCGATGAGAGCTCTTGCGCCATATCGCCCATGCCAGCGTGTAACGAGCTTTACTTCACGATGATTACGTACATTTTCCATCGTTTTCCCAAACACCGCGTTATACATTAGTTTGTAAAAATTTGTCCCGAAATCGTTATTAGACTGATTTCTCAAATTCGTATTCGGATCAATGTATTTTTCCAACCAAGGGGATTGTTTGAATTTTAGCACCCGATTAATTTTTGCTAATTTTAGACCCAATCTCAAAGACTCCTGTAAATTACGATGATAAACAATGTATTTTTCCTTCGGTAGCAATGTCGTCATCAATTTTGAATTTTTAGATTGCGGGGCTCAATAGTGTTCTAGACAAAGCGGCAAGTCTTTGTGCGATTTGCGGAGCTCATTGGGATACTGCAAGTCGACCTCGAGTATATCCCCGATCGGCGAGTCTTCGGGAATATTTTCAATATTCTCAATAAAATTTTCCGCCCATTCGAATGAGCTGCATGGTAATGATTCACTCATAGCTGCACCGTATAAGTTATTGACATCATAGTACATCAGATATGACTCGGCGGTGTTTGGATCGAGATTCGTTTCCATGAATCGATTGTTTGCTTTCGCATACCTGTTAGTACATTGCGCGACTCCGCCTCGGATGCCTTTTTCAATAAAAAGTAACATATCCACGTCAGTGAGGAGTTCGAGTTCAATTTACGTGCACTCGAGCATTGCATCGAATGAAAGACCAGGGGCTGTGTAGTAATGGAGCGGATCTAAATTATACGTATTTAAACGATTTCGTCGAAAATTCTCAAATATGTCAGCCAAAAGGAAAACGTCTGTTTTTAAATATAAATCTGAATATTCACCTAAAGTTTTTATCTCGAATTTTTTCTGAACATTAGACGCGTGCGCATATTCGCTCTCGGAAATCTTTGTATTATTGAGCTTGGAAAAAAAAATCTTTTTTTGAGGGCAATTCGGGCTTATCGAGGATATCCCAGCTATTAACACAGTCATACGGGAAAACACCTTTTCGCGCCAATAGCTTGCATTCAGCCTCGCTATTACAATTTGCGCGTGTAATTATTTTGATATTACTGTCTAAATATGAGGCTAATTTGTCGATGCTACTCGGCATGAATCGGAATGAGTCGATAAATCTGTAATTTACAACTGTCCCCTTGACACTTTTTGAGAATGAAATATATTTTTCCTTGTTTATAGGTAAGAGATATAAAGAGCCCTCGAATGCAGTCGCTAATGACCTTATTAAAAAATGAGAATCATATCCGGATAAATTGTGAAATACAACGGGAACTACATGAGAATTCTTAAAATTTAAATTGAATTCTTGGTGTGCAGCAGCGTGATAACGACCCGTAAAATGGCAGTGGTCTCGAACCTTTGGATCACTCGGAAGAAATTCTTTCTCGCAAATCTGGCAGGTTGTAGACGTCGTGAATTGATGATTTTGTGCCGTGTTCAGGATCTCCATCGGTGTCATATGTGTTGGACGCGAATGCAGCGATTTTAATAGGGTTTTCAACTCCACCATAAACCACTGGATACAGTCTTTGCCACGGTATGATTTGTACTCGGAAAGTGCATCGTCATAACTACAGCGCAGATAATGACCGATACTGTGGGGCACATGGTTTTGATATCCCATTCTGTTCTCCTTCACCGATGTTATTGGCTCTAATAAGCACTCGAGATTGGCATACACGACGAATGGAACATCTTCCTTGAATTTGAAATTTTTAAATTTTAATATTCTCTCCTCACCCTCTGGAAAGACCGTGCGACATTTATTAATCTTCACACAGTCATCTGTGTGTTTTATTAGCAAATTTTCTGTTTTGAAGTGACACAAACACCTGTCGCAGAGCCAAGTATGATGTGGATATTTTAAAATTTGTGAGCTGACCAGCCGAGAAATATTTTTACTCCATGAAAAGTGATGCACCGAATTGCTGTCTCCTTTTCCTTCTTCTTCTTCTTCTTCTTCTCCTTCTTCGCTCGCAGCTTCCTGCATGAGTAGGTGTATGGTAGGTCTATCGGACCTCTGAGCACTCAAATATACTGGCACTATTTCAAGCTTTCCACGACGATCATCTTCTATGCCATATACGTTAATTGACAAACCATTCATTTTTTTAAGTTTCGGTACGTCCTTCATACTCGTAGGAAAATTGAGTCCAGTGTACTGAAGCACTTCGCTGAACGGCGGGTACGTCGATTTTCGCTAACCACTTTCAGCTACAGGGTAAAGAGCTGCCGTCACATACCATAAGAAACAATAAGGGTCATCATTTATAATATTGACGACTGCATGTTTTAATTGAATTTCTTTCGGTAGACTTGGATACGTAGATAGTCCACCACGCAGAGGCATGTATTTGTTCATATTGACGACTAAGTTAATTATGGAAAAGAGAGACCAGCCCGATTCCTTTTCCGTAAACTCCTCAATTTTCACCAACAAGGTATCCTTTGCATATACCCTGAACCACTCTTCCATGTCTGTCGAGGGTAAAATAGCTTGATTCTGCGTATTAAAGAATTTATTATCTTTTAATATTTCATCGAGTTTGGTGATGGGAAAACGGCAGGCTAGAATAACGTTAGTAGTATGTAGACCACTATAACGACCCCCACTCCTATGCCCACTCCTATCCCCTCCACTTTCCCCCCACTTCGGAGCCTCTTTCCGAGCGTGGTGGAGGTCGTGGTGGGGAGAGGTGGTGGGTGGAAAGAGTTCTGAGAATTTGCCATAGTGGTCCGATTATCATCATTATTCAAATAATAATAATGATCCATACTTTTTTCTCTTTATTTAATTTTTATAAACATTTTCACTGAATTATACGTAATGCTTTTATACAATGAGAAAAGAATTTATCTTTTACGGGCTATAACAGTTTTAACGATGTGATCCAAATGATGCATCAACAGATTGTCAATTATTTTTGTTTTTGTACAAGTAGGTAATTCGTTATAAGAATTATTCGACAATGTTCGTTTTTGGGTGGCTCTCTCTCGTATTTTCGCACGCTTCATGCGAATATTACGGCGTATGCTGCTCGTTGTAAAAACGGATGTTCCTGATGTTATTGCATCTACAAGAGAGTCTCTGCAATTTGTTACTTTGTTGCAAACACGACGAAGCCACGAGACATTTTTGTTTATACTGGCTTGTAATAATGACAGTATAATGAATTGCTCTTTTTTAGAAACAGAATATCGGTAACGAGTGATGTGCAGGGTCTTCTTCTTCATCCTCTATGTTGAAATGATTTTGAAAATCGTGCCAAGAAGAGCCGTCCATAGTTAAACAACCATGGATATAACATTTAAAGCTAATCACAGGACGTAACGTACCGCTCCGACAAATATCAAAGTCCACCCACACAGACTTTGTTCCCAGATTATTTAGCTTATAGGCGAACGGCAGCAGTAGCGCACGTAGATTCTTAGCACATTTCACAGACATCGTATTCATGGCTTGAATGCTACATTATTGAATTTTGTTCCGCGATATTCCATGGCCAGATTATTTTCACGGGCTGCGACTATTATCTGCTGAAATAGCTGATCGTCTTTTTAATTCGGCTGGACGAATCTGGCTGGTAGGAAGCACGCAAATGTGTTTTCCACATCGATGACGATACGCGTGCCCCATTTAGTTTGAACAGTTCTTATGTCGCTGATGCTGTTTTCTATTTTGAGCTCTAGTTCCGATAACTTTTCCACAGGCAGAAACGCGGCCGTTTGTCCCACTTTGTTGATACGTGCGAAATCCATCGTAAATATCGAGTTCGTCAAATTTTCGTGTTAAAGCGAGAAATTGCGATCTCGCTTGTATTACTGCTTTGATACTCGCGATGTCGTGTGAAAGTGCTTCTATTCGCCGCTTTAATTCGCGTCGTTTTCTCAGCATACACCTCAAATGACAGCAAATGAAAGTCTTTAAGAGTTTTTGAAGTTTACTTCGATATCTGACCATGGTTTGATCGCGAATGATGGCCGTTCTCCAGGGTCTAACTTATACTCTGCAGTCGCCCCTTCCACTAGATCTCCCCCCACTATGAAGATTACTCATTTTATCATAAATAACGGAGTCAAAAAGAAGTCTGATCGTCTACATATGATACCCTATAAAGATGACTCATTTTCGTAGACATAACAGAAGACAAAAAGAAATTTTTTCATACCGATTCAAAGAAGAATCGATGGTTTGATGCACGTGCCGCTTGAAATATAATAGTCGCTCAAAAGTGACTTTTGTACCCAAAGAATGCTGACTCCAAGGCGCGTGATCGCAGTGCAAGGATAGGTAGAAAAAATTAAACGTGAAAAATTTCAATGTCAAATTTTATTTTTTATGTTAAAATTAGATTCTTTATTGCCATACACGGGAACAACAGTTCTGTATACAGTGTAAGTTTTTATGATTAAAATTATTTGTACCACCGCCACCACCAACCGCAGAGACCATATTAAAAACTTTGCCCCGAGGCTTAGACTTTCCGCGTTTTTTTATATACGCATTATAATAATCGTTCACTGTTTTATCGTTTCCGGATAAATCATGTGAAAATACGCTTCGAAACTTATTAATACCAAAGCCAGTGGACATATAATAAAGAAACATAATGCAATACTGTCCGCAACACTGCGAATCTGGACCCTGAAGCTGAGTAGCATTGCATCGGAAAAGCTTGCAGTTTCTTCGGAGGCGGATGAAATGCTGGGGGACGATTAGAGGGATCCCGTAGCTGTCAAAGTATCGTCCTTCTCCAGTTCAATCGACGTACATGGCGACCCAGTAAGATCCGGGCAATTTGTGGCCATCGGTATTAACGACAAAAGCTGTCGGCCACGTCCACACCTTCGGGATACGATCAGCTGGGTATACGCACATGGTGTGGTCGGGCATGGTCCGCAAGGCCTGCAGAATTTCTAGACCGGTCATAGCAGCCTGAAGCAGAAGGTTTCTTTATCTTTTCCTCGCGAGACCCGTCTAAGCTCCAGCTCGTGGTCGTTCTATATTCCCATAAGGAGGCGATGCGATCTTTATGACAAAGCCAATCTTTGTTTGTTTCACATTATTCAGCGCACATTTGTACGTGAGATTGTTATGTAGCGATCCGTGGTATATGCAACGAGTGTCGTCCTGATGAAGATAGCGGAATGAGGAAGCCTCCTCCTCCTCCTCTCAATTTATAATGAAGCAACCTGCTAGCTGTGCCAGGTACTCTGATTTTATTGAGCCCCTTGTGAATATTCGGTCAGATTGTTCCGCAATATTTTTCAAAATTGATTCCATGTGTTGCGACGTTGTGTCGCCTTCACGCCATTTTAAACCATGATGATTTCCAGTCAAACAGGAATTCTGACGCTTCAGAGTTGGTTATAGATCCTTATCGTCGTGAGGTAAAGACTCAAGCCAATGAGCGGTGTACGGACCGTGTAGGCAATTGATCGCAACTTCTTTCGGCACAAAACGATCGTTTTTATCATGCAAACCCTGTATATCGATTGCAATATTCATGATGCTTTCTCGTTGTTCTCTCTGACAATACTGTTCAGCTCTTTGTGCCACGGAGACCTAGCTCGTCGGATACAAATTCTGCTGACTATTCAGAAAAGTCAACGATTGCTTGTCTGGATGAGTCAATCTCCAACACATTATCATACTCGGCGTACACAATACAATTTACCAATGATGCAAAAGCCTTTTCGTATCGTACTTCTATTCTAACACTGCCGTGTTTTACCAAATTCCAATGAGTACTGCTGTTTGCCGATTAATCAGGCGTAAGATTTAACGCGAAAAGGCAATACCCTTCGGGGTAGGCCTCTCGTGAAATACAATTACCTTTATTGAGAAAGTGAATACCTATTCCGGAGAACCGAGTATGATACACGTCTACGTGAAGCTTTCATTCTGTAAAGTCGGGCAGCAGAGCTTTTGACTTGATAATTTTTAAAATTAAACGGGTTTGTATCGAGGCAGCCGTTGAACGCTTTATTATCGACGAAGCCAATGATGATACGTTTTCGTAGGTGGCCGTTGATTACATTATCGAGAGTTTCGCCATGTACTCCGCTATGCATGGATATCACCTTTACCTCCACACGTGTCAGGGGGTATTTTGCCATAGCTTTACACAGAGTTCTTGCACGTGCTAAAAGTATATCAGGTGCTATCTTGGCGCGACGTACGAGAAGCGACGCTTCGACAATATGTATTTTATAGTCTGCCGTCCCACCCATAAGGCAAAATGAATTGATCGTTCGTACGAGTCGCAGACGCATTTCGACATCGTTCAATAAGAATCTGTCTTGATTAAAGACATCGCACTGAAGATGACCGAGGAGATCAATAGTTTTTCCACTGCTAAGAAGGTCTTTGCGGCCAATAAGCCCACCATTGGCTGTATCTGTATCCTCCGATTTTCGCGGTGTATCGGCGAACCAGAGCACACTCGTAAGATGAGAGTTTTTTGCGCCGTCTCCATAATTTAGCAGTCTTTCAATGTATGCTCTGTATGCATACGCGTTATTCGGGGGCGATACAAGTTTCTAATTGAAAAACACATCTACTTGATTAAACATTGAATTCATCAGATTATTGACGGGGCCTATTTTGATCGCTGAATCAGGCTTCTCAGCCAGACACTGTATTTGAACGCGTATGCTTAGCATGGTGTGAGCAAGATCAATGTATTCATCACCCTGACCAGGTACCACAAACTCGATTGGTGAATCATCCGTTAATGGTGAGATTGGTTTGTAGTACACCCATTGTGTTCCCTCGATGGTGGTTTGTGTAGGAGGCAGTGTAAATAGCTCGAGCTCTGACTTTAAACACTAGCAAGAGTGTGTGTGTAAGAAAGCCATATTTATCCTCTCTCTCTCTCTTTCTATGCGAAAATATCAGCCATCGTTCGTAGAGCCTTCTTCTTCTTGGTTGTCCTTCTCTTATTTATTCTCCTCTTTGCCGTTGCCCGCTTTCTCAGTTTTCTCAACGAAGACGTAGCTTTCTTTCTTTTTTTCACACTATGGATACGTCGCACACCATGGCCGGAAACGGAATGCCGGGATCGATTAATTTTTGCCATTTTATAGCCAGAACCCTTCATGAGCGTATCAGTTTTATCCTCCGCGTTTCGCTTCATATTTTCGCCAGACTCGCGTAGACACTTTTTGAACGCTTCTCCTGGCCGTACACCATTGTCCATTATATCGGTAGTATTGTTCACACCGGCACGCAGAGCCTCCTTGCCGACAGCCCGTGCACCATTCTTCAAAAGAGGTATAATATGGCGAAAACGGCCACCAAGAAAACTGCCAATCCCGTGGCCCCTTTGATTCGGTGAGCCTATGTACACGTTACTGATACCCCCATATCCGGTCCGAGAACCACCCGTCTGCATATCAAAGTATTCATCGTAATAAGTCATTGCGACGACTTCTCCAATCCGTACGCTTGAACTATAATGTCACCGTCAGCGTCCCGTACTCAAATGGCTGCCCAAACTCCCCCGTTATATTGATATCGATCGATTGAAAGTTTGTACGAAGCAGAGGTACGTAGCGTGGTGGCGAGGAACCTCTAATCTTCACAGCGCCGTAATTGTTGCTATCCGCGGTATAAGATGGTACAACACTTAACAGAGGTGCATGCACATCGCCGGTAATGGAGGGTTCACAAATATCCGTATAAACGAATAACATATCGGGAACAGCATTAGTTAGGCCGGCAGGTCGTGCGCCAGTGTAACTAACATCTCCGAATGCAGGCGGGAGCATCACGCTGCCGGGCGTGGTAAATCCTAAAATCTTGTTGATCCTTGGTGAGAAATGGAAAGCATGAATGAAATTTCCGCAAGAATCGCAGATACGGGTCACCTGGACGTAGCCATTGCGAGCGCACTGAAATCCTAAATCACCGGCAACGCCCTGTAGTTCATTTATTGTTTCGAGCAATGAGTCTATACTTTTATATACACCGGATGGAACATACACGCAGCTCTTTTCAAAGTCAATAGTAGAAGGGTGAATATCCGGTTGTACTTTATGCGGTGCGGTCTTGATGAAGTTCTGCCCGTCTTCCTAAGGTATATGCAGAATCGTCATGGGTATATGTATTTCTAAAAGTCTAACGGCCCAATTGCCTTGCAAAGATACGCGCTGTGGCAATAGTGTGGTATAACGCGTTGTCGTATTTTCCGGGTAATATTTCATACTGCTGTTGCTCGGTAAAATGGTATAAAATTCGTCTCTCATCGTGATTTTTTTTTTTTTTTTTCGGCAATAGTACGAACTCTCGATAACTCGGCCTCGTAAAAAATGCCGTCAATATCTTTATCGTGAAGATCGCGTAAAAAGTACACCGTCGGCCAACTAGTCGTCGATATGCGATGAATTTTGAACAGTCCGCTGCTCCAGCCGCTCTGGTAACCTATTGCAAAGGCCGCTTTTGCACTACTGATTCGTACAACATCACCGACCCCGTATTGAGGGACGTGTTCTCGCTCCGAATCCATGTAACGCTGCATAAAATTAGCACGAGCTTGAGCTGCAGTGGCAAGAGTCACCGTCACCGAGGCCATTTTTATGCTGCTACGCCGGGCATTATTATATGCAGACACTATATTTTGCAACACATTGATGTATCGCTTCGCGCGAGTATACGTAAAGTTCCGCCACATTCTTTCTTTCAACGTTCGATTAAATCTTTCCACAATTGCGGCTTTTATATCAGGATTCCGTGCAGCTCGAAACTGAATATCTTCCTTCTTTAGGCGCTCTTGAAATGCAGCACCCATGAATTATTTGCCTCTATCCGATTGCAGGCAAACGGGTGATCGGTTATTAGTGGATTTTTGCGTGAGTATCCGCGTAAAAGCCTTAGCTACAGACGCAGCAGTCTTGTCGCGTGATGGCTCGACCTATGCACATTTACTGAGCACATCTATGACTACGAGGAGATAGGTATGACCATTGTTGTAATCTTTGATCGAGCGAAAATCTTCGAGACCAGTCTCCCAGACATCGTCAATGTTTTGCACGTGTTACGTCCCGCGACTTTCGGGACTTTTGCATCGATTTGAGATTACTTATATCTTGTAATTCTCAATAAAATTCAATACGAGGAAAGGGACCCGGTCATACGAGAGAAACGTTTTTTTTTCTCTGGAGAACTCGGATAGTTCGGGCTGTCTTCAAATCAAACCGTCGACACGAATATGGTCTCAAGTGAGCATAAATTATCGAGAGGTGACGCCATGGCGGCGTCGATATCGCAGCTCTTTATAACAAAACTTCCATCGTCGGGCGTGAAGAAAAACATCCGTTGATGCTGAAGAAATCTTTGGCCATGGCATCAGATTACTCAGAAGTGGTGGGCCTTTGTGCACAACGAAAAGCAATGTGCATGGGACACTAATACAGGCTGAGTGCAAAGTCTTTGCCTTCGTGAGAACCACAGGCGGTCTCTTTGGGTGTGTGTGAGAAGGAAAGCAGGAGAGACAGAGCGTGTATGCCTCATCTAAAGCTAAGTGACCGGTGATCCTCTTTTTCCTTATCCCCGGATGAAGACTTTATGAACTGAATTCCCGAAAGTACGTGAGTGAACGGATGTAAAAATGTAAAATCAAGAATGAGCATGGGTACCTGGGTCAGGTCATCGGTGATGGTAAAGGTGGCGTTAGATTATAGATAATTGCATTTAAATGTTCAATTTTATTTTAAACTAGGTCGGGATTTCCATGAATCGAAATTGGTCGAAGAGATGTGAATTTTTCTTTGAATCTTTGTTGTTTTTCTTTTTTTCTCGCTCCGAAATTATGGGAGGTTTTAGCCTTGTTACGACTTTTTGGGAACGGCGTCTGGAAAAAGTCATCGGATAATTCTCATGGGTGGTCTACATGAGCTCTGCACGTGATCGATAAATTAACGCATTGGTCGAGTCGAGGAGACTCGATGGAAGAAAAATTTCGGCGAAACACCCAATCATCGACGACCAAAATTAAACAAACTTTTGAGAATATCTGTTTATGCTTGGACTGTTATTGGACTCCAATTTAATGAGCACTGAATGTTTATGCTGCACGAAGAGAACGCCAAGTCTATAGCCAAAGAAAGAGAGCAAGCAGCGCTTTGTCCCAAGTCTTGGGATTCAGAAGGCGTATGTCCCATCAGCATACGAATCCAAGCTCTCGCCTATGAAGGAGGGGCGACACCAGAATTCGGCATCGAATCCAACAAAGACCCAAAAAGCGTAGCAAGCGCATTATTTAATTAACGTTTTCCTTTTTAATTAACAACGACCAAATTCAAAGATTTCAGGAGATTTCGTAATGCATGGGTAAAGGTTTATGTGGAAATGAAAACTGTGAACGAATCCTTTTCCTATAATAAGTACGAGTTAGATGAATGAATGTATGAGTGATAGTTGCGTGAGCACGGAAATAGATCTTTCCTGTAACGACAAGTAAAAGAAATAATAAAGCCAGAATCATAAAATTACGCAAGATCCGAAGTATATAGAATAAAATTTCAATTGTTGTAACAAATGTAGAATCTGAATAACTGGTTAATAATTATGAGAATTTTGAGTAGTTTGGATACGCTAAAATAATTTCCTTTCGTATAATTATTGGAAAGAATTAATTATAATCCAAAAGAAATAGCATGACATACACCATTGCATCCGAACCTCCGCATGGTAAATAATTATAAAGAAATAGGAATGAATAGAATGAGAGGAAAGATCGAACGAAATCCAGAGCGAGAAAGATACAGAGAAATAGAGGGGAAGTTGTCACCGAACGAGAGTACGAGTGGGAAAAGACGAATGGATGTGTATGTATGTGTGTGTGACATCGAGAGCCTATGACGGGTCAACGCGTGGCCCGTAGGAGAAGTCAAATGCAAGCATGGAAGGATGAGAAGGAGAGAGTGACCAGAAATGAAGAAGAGGGGTTTACTCCTCCACTGTGTGGTACCTCCAAAACGAGGGATAGAGTGAGTGAGAAAGTAAATACGAAATATGTAAGTATGAGAGAGACAGAATGAGCGTCTTCATGAAAAGACGGCGTATGTATGAGAAAATTCGTTTTCTGATTATTAGGTAATAATGAAATAATTATTATAAAGGAATGCAGGAGTGAATATTATATCATAAGGATGAATTCGTGTTAATCATAAGTATAAATTTTCGATTATATAGATTCCAGGGGATCATCGGGGATGCGAGGTGGAGGCGGCGGAGGAGCCTGGAGCGTCTAAGGCGTCTAAGGGCGTACCTCCCCACCGCCGAAACTAAGCCATCCTAGAGGACCCTATATAAGACCGGGTAATGAGCCCGCGGGACGTTCGTTAGAATCGGGAGAAATCTTAAGTAGGCGGTATGTTCATCAGAGTCGGAAGAAAATTTTAAGTAACGAATCGCTGGCAGTCGGAGGCCAGAGTAGATCTTAGTTTGAAGTCGCGATATGTCAGAACGTTCAGAAACTCTGGAGAGATTTTAAGCAGAATCGCTGTCCGTCGCGTCAATTATTTTTCTTTATATACTTTTCATCATCTTTGACATAGTGTCTCAAGTTTATTTTATTTTATTTTATTCAACCGATTTCAATACCGAACAACTTTATTTTTGTGAACCATTTTATTTTTGCGAACAATTTTATTTTTACGAACCATTTTATTTTTGTGAACCATTTTATTTTTGCGAACAATTTTATTTTTACGAACCATTTTATTTTTTGCGAACCATTTTATTTTTGCGAACAATTTTATTTTTGCGAACCATTTTATTTTTGCGGACAATATTTTTATTCCTATTTTGTTGTGAACAGACTTTTCATTTTCTTTTCGTGTGGACCTTGTGTTTTAAAGAGCAAAATATATTTTTTTTCTCGTGTGAACATTTTGTTTTGTTGGACACTGTTTGCCCGGCCACAAATTCACCATTACGTTCAACCTCGTAAATCGTTTTCATCGTCGTCATCATTCAATTTTTGCCGGCCTTACACCTCGCTTTGTTCTCATAATCATCGAAGTAGTAAGTATCTCAAAATGTTTTCTCGCATGTGTCAGTATATTTTCGTTCGTGTTGCGCGGTGTCTCCGACCCCGGTCGACACCCCATGACGGCTCGAGTCCCGTAACCGAAACTACCGGGTTACTCACCGTTGAAGGTTTATGAAATATTTTTGTTGCTGTTTTCCCTTTTCGCGTTATTTTGTCGTTTTAGATTCGGATTTTTGGTGTTAAATTCAGATTTATGGAAGTTCAGATTTTTGTGTTAAATTCAGTTTTATGGAGATTCAGATTTTTGTGTTTTATGGAAATTCAGATTCTTGTGTTAAATTCAGTTTTATGGAGATTCAGATTTTTTGTGTTTTATGGAAATTCAGATTTTTGTGTTAAATTCAGTTTTGTGAAGAGTTATGTCAATTTAACTTCAGTTTTGCGAAAAGTGTCTGGCCAAAATAATTTTCTCAATTTTATCTTCCTCATGCTTAAGTTCAATTCCTTGTCCAATTTATTTCGCGTCGTTTAAAATTATTTTTATTTTTGTTTGTGCAATTCGATTATTTCAATGTTCCGAGTAAATCGCTCCGAAAAACCTGTTCGTGTTTCAATCGATTGTAGGATTATTTTTCGTGTGAATTTATTTTCCCCTAGGAAGTGCTCATATTTGTAAATTCAGTGAAATATCTGCGAGTTAAATTCATTTGAGTCATTCACGTTTTGTTCTGGAAAATAATGGATCAATAGTGTTTTTTTTTTTTGTGTTTATCACTTGATATTCATTTCTAATATAAATTTTATGCATCATCCGTGGTTAAATTCATTTTTGGAGATTTTTGAATTTCTTTGAGTAATTAAAATTTAATCGAGTCGTGGTTGAGTAAATTCTGTGTTGATTTTTGTTTTTGTGAGGGTTGTCAATCGACCATGGACCTTTTCCAATTAAAGATAGCTATCGTTGTAGTAGCGGTCATTTTAATACTCGCGATAATTTCGTTTGTCCTTGTAGTTTGCGCGGATAAACCCCAGGAGGCTTATCTTGAGGATGGCCCTGTAGTTAATTTTCTCCCGCGTCAGTGAAAGTTTAGTCCCGTTTTTATCAGAATTTATTTAATGTGATCACCGGGGCTTTGGTCTGGTGGCTAGCGTGCTTGCCTCTTAGCCAGAGCCTCGGGAGGTCCCGGGTTCGATTCCCGGTGTCGTAATCTTGTCAGGAGAAAATAAATATGGGCGTGACTAGCTCCAGATGTATGTATGGGGCATACACAAGTACATGTACTGGTGTGTGTCACGTGTATATAGCTGTAGTCCATGTTTACGTTCTCCTGTCAAGATGTGACGTAGCTCCGACGCCGTGAGGCGAGCACGGGACCGACTGTAGTGGCCCAGGTTTTCCGCAGTTTCCCGGGGCCCATGATACGTGCTAATACGCGTGCCATGGTGAATGCGCTACAGAATAGGAAGTCGGCTGCGGCCGCACGGGCCCTGGGTGTCTGGTTACTGACCCGGGCCAGATACCCAGGGTTGAGGTGGATGAGAGGGAAGGATGGAAAGGGAGGGAAGGATGGAAAGGGAGGTGAGGGAAGGAGCGCCGTCTTGAAAACCCCGAAAGGGAAGAAGGCGCGAGGACATAAATTAGTATTTAATGTGATCATACAATTTTTGTCCCTTTATATTACAAGTTTATTTGTCCGATTTTGCCGAATTACAATTTATTAGTCTTTTCCGATGTATCTCGCGAAAATTAAAGAGTTTCGTTCGTGAGATTTTATTTTAATTTGCCATTGTTACCAAATTATGCACTCTCTGCCCATCCTGAGCAATTTTCCGCAAGGTTAGGCTCAAAACAGGGCAATAACCTGGCCAATTCCGATTTTATCTCGAATAACGTGTTAAAGGGAAAGCCGCGCTTTTCTTGGCCGAGATGAGAAAAATCGAGGGTCAGGACGTAACACACGCTGTAATGGCGTCGTGGAAATCGATGTTTCAGAACACGATGTTTTGTGTAAGCATCCTATGTCTCCAACCACTGCACGGTCTTTTCATTAGAAATTTTTTTCACGTTGCGCGTTATAATTTTGCAGCGCCTGAGAACGATGCTCCGTGCGAGGGATTATTTGTACAGCTTTTCCAATGTTCTCATGATTTAGAGTTTTAGGTTAGCCCAAATTACACGATTCTTCTTCTTCTTTTTACACTGGCCGGCGCCTGTTTGCTCCCGCTCAGAGGCACTGAAGAGCTCATAAATACTGGGATCGGTGGATTCGTCGCTGCTGTGATTGGCTCCCGCGTCGCTCAACGACAAGTCGTGGGAGCGCACACGTATTTTTCTTTTTTTCCGAAAAGGCGTCAAAGTGGGCACATCGGACCTCCACAGATCCTGGTTTCCTACAAATTCGCGTGGAATTTTTGTCGCTTTTAAAAATCTTGCAAATGCATGACGACCCGCCGGCGTTGAGATTTTCCTCGCGCTCATAGCATCTCTTATAAGATCGACAATATTGGAGTCCTTGATTTTTTTGCCGGCAATGGAGACGGTACCTGTGGGATCCCAGGAAAACTCTGTTGCTGGTATGAGGCGTAAACGACGGAGAAGGAGTTTTGCTTCGTTGCGATATTTTGTCGAGACACTCTCAACGATCATAGAGTCGTTTATGCCTGGAACTTCAGCGCCTTTTCCACTATTCCCCTCCTCCACTATGGGTGTCGTAATATAATCGTCATTTTTTGCGAGTGTACGATGCTGCTGCGCTCGTTTATTATCGGCGAAATGAGAATAACGTTGCAATTTGCCGACCACTTTTCCCTTTTATCCTTGAACAAATTGGAATTCAAAATATCGATCATCTCAGATTCCAATCTACTCAGTGTCGTACCAACGGTTTGCACTTTTCGCTGCTGTAGTCGTTGAACAGATTCCGTTTGTCGATGATTCTGCACACATATGTGCTGAAGATTCTCTTCAGGCACGAGCACCATTTTTCTCGCATGCTCCATTATCCACTACCGCCGATCAAGCGTGACGAGAGCGTACCCAGTACGGGGGTGAGCAGCAACGGTAGGAACCCACCGTTTTGAAACAACAAAACGTTTCTTGCTCTTCCAACTACCGTTTTTCGCTGCTAGTCGTCGAAGAATACACGCGTGGCGACGCAACTTTTTTTTTTGTTTTGGCTTCAGAGGCACGTTACCACGTAGAATGTCTAACGCACACTCACAAATGCAACGAATTATTCGTGGATCGGCTTGACGCAAAACGGCGTCTCGTTGGTCTTTGTTGAGATGCTGTAGTGCGTGCAATATTGCAACCTGCTTCTTGCAGAGAGAGGACCTGCTACCCGCCATCACAGCCGCAAGACAGGAACTTCTCCGGCTGTGTCGGTGCATTTTAACTTTTTTCGCGGCACATAAACGAAATGCTGCGGGTCATCAGGGAAACACGTATGGAATCTACAGTTATCGGGAGTCGATTGTTTCAAGTCCAAGAGCAGATAACCGTGTGGTTTGCTCGTCGCGTCGTAATAACCTTCCTGCAGAAATCCGGGGTTTTCGGGGTAAACCTGACAAGCCAGGTGCTGTATTTGAGCGCGATCTCGCGGATTTTTAAAAACTACTATATAATTAGCGTTCAGCGATATATCCCGTTGCCCGTGACCCTGATGAAATAAATTTTGCGTTATAAAAAACACGCTTAAATTCTGATTATGACTACCCTTGGTAACGAGGTTGACAATGCTATTGTTCGAGGCCTCGCGCATCAAATCGTCAATAATTATAAGTTTTGCACGCGGATCGTTTGCATAATCCGAGGCTTGTGGTGAGCCCTCGCGGAACTCTATCGAAGAACCGTACTCCAAATATGCCTGTTGCCACTCGGAATAATAGAAAATAATTCGTTGGAACGTCTCACTATTCATATGCGAAATGAATATCAAAAACTTTTTCACAAAGTATATTTTACCGCAGCCCGTGGTACCGCAAACCGTTGCCGTCCATGGATGTTTCCACCGCAGATCCATTTTTGCGAATGAGTACAATCTTCGTATTAGCTGGAACATATATAGGGCCCGAACAAGCGAATATACGTAAGAACATAGAGTTTTATTCATATACATTATTTACAAAGTAGCGTGTGGACTATATCTCTGTACATTATTCTCTATAACCGTAAGAAAGAGTGCTATATTCGCCATCTCGTCTCCGTTTGACGCTCCATGGTTTGCATAATTTTGTTTCAGGACGTGTGACGACCTGATGAAAAGCGGTGCGCCGTATAGCGTTTATCATTACACATTACATTAGCACAACAGGCTCGCCTCTCTCGCCGATTATAAAGGAGCGCACTGCGTTGTAATTAATTAACCCCTTGTTCGCAAAATTAAGCGTTATCCCTTTTACTTTACATTCTTCTTTTTCCTCTGCATTGGGAGTGCACACGATAAAAGAATAAAATTTTGGTCCGCCTGAAATGAAACTTCTAATATGACTACCTTCCCCGTAAGAGCTCAGCTCGTCTGTGAGATCCCCCAAGAGCTGTCCTATTGCAGGCTCGTACTCGTCTTTTTCTTCGCGCGATACGTAAATTACGGAATCGGTATCGCATTACAAAGCACGACGACCGAGCCGCTCTGAGTAACTATAAATTTTCAGGCGGGCCTGGGCTGTGGTGTATGCTGCTACTACGGCGTTCGCTAAGCTGGATGGTATCACAGCGTCACTGGCTTTCGTGTAGCTCACATTCAATATGTCGTTATTTACGGGTAAAATCCCCGTTATCTCGTACTCGGGAGTAGTCAATAGTTCCATAAGCTTTTTACGTGTCGAAACTATCTCTGTCTGCGATAGATTTTCCCGCTGTCCAAACTTTCCCCAAAACAAGTTGAGGCATAGCTTTGCGACAGATTGCAGCCCCGGATTTTTAGCCATGGAGTCGCGATTTAGCTTGATCCCTTCCGATCGTTCGAAATCGGCTATATAGAGGTCTTGTCGGGCCACCCGCTGGCTTCTTGTTTGATTTTGAAAAACGTGTTAATGTATTCGATAAAATGGCGTCCTGTCTGTGTATCGCAATTGAACTGTGTCGTTTCATATTGCTAAATTTCAGTCACGTCTATCACTCTATACCCGCACGACACGGCTTTTCGCAACTCGTTGACAACCCATGTACCCTTGAACACGCGCTCTCCAGGATCTTCATGTGTGCATTTGCCCTGATTCATATTTTGACAGCAGCTGCGGCATAGAGCAAATAATAATCGATTATGCATACGCACTGGTAATATAGGGTGGTAAAGATTACGAGGCGGCAATACGGTACATTTCACGAGACCCTCAACAAGAGTGAGATCGGTGTTATCAGGACCTGTCAATTCCGTGCACTCGTTACCCACCCGGGTAGAAATTTGTTAGGGCGTGCCTGATCAGGGTCAGGCCGTGATCAGGGGTTAAAACGGGCAACCTTATTCAGGCAATACTGATATGACCCTTATCAGGCTTACCTCAATAAGGCCGTAGTGGAGCAAACCCTAGTGAGGCCCTGCTCTGGCTTACCTTAATAAGGCCATATTAGAGCTCACCCTAGTAATGCCCTGTTCCGGTTTACCTTAATAAGGCCATACTAGAGCGTACCCTGGTAAGGCCCTACCAGGTATCGACCTAACGAGGCCCTGTGTAGCTTATGCTAGCAAGGCCCCACTCGCGGTCGTCTAGATAAGGCCCTACTCAGGCATGCCATGATGAGGCCCTATAAAGGTTCGTCCTAACGCAACTGACACTCGAGCTAACCCTAAAAAGGCGCTGTTAGGGCTGACCCTAATAAAATCCGATATATATATGTGAGGTGCAATAAAAAGGCTCATTCCGTGTGGAAAATAGTCTCACAAGAGCCCATATAACAATTTTCATATGGATCTTGAGAAATTTAATTGTTAACTGAAGTGCACTATGTAAATTGATTACATGACTATTATATTTTTCCTACACCATCCTGTCCTGTGCACACTTTCAAAATATAAAATATAAAATATAAAAAAAATATAAAATATAAAAAAAAATATCCACACATGAATTTTATAATTTTAATGCTTGTAGTTCTTATAAAACCCATTTGTTAATTAATAATTACACAATTTATTTTCGATGAGTGAAAAATCTCTGATTGAATCTGTGATAATGATTGATTCTCAAATATTTCTGGACGGATACTTTAGGAAAGGAAAATATGGAACACACGAAATATTTTTTTTTTGCGAGTCTTTATTACATGTGAGGTAGCCTTACATTTAGAAGTGAAGACAAAGGTCAAAATCGTAAATTACGTGCACATTTAGATTTTAAAAATATTTCACAATTTGGATTATTGGATATAGATAATCAATGAATTGCGGTTCACTGTCATACGTCAATTTCCAATACATGTTTATACTTTTGCTAGGTTAGGTTTGGTTGCACCGTGAAATTATTTCTCACGCGACAATAATAAAATGCAACATGCGTTATATTTCCTAGTGAAAGTATTTTCGTATATCTTTTGATGCATACAATTTTTTAATATTTCTTGACAAAATTTTTCTTAACATGTGATTAATACAATGGCTTGTGCAAAATAGCATTCATTATGGAAACAAGTATTTCCTGATTTTTTTTTTTTCCAGGTAAGTAATTACATCACTTTATGATTATTTAATTAAAATTCTCTTATAACATGAATTCTTTTATCGCTTGATTTTTTGGTTTCAGGTTATTGCTGCAGCTCGTAGCGTCTTTGGCTTTTCGCCTTCCGGGACAAATTTTACTTTGACAGGGAGTATTTAATATTTATTCTTTTGATTCTTTTCTTGAAGGTTTAAGATAATATTATTTACTAGTTTTTCCTAAGGGACAATTATTTACATGGTTAATTAACTGGACAATTATTTAGATGGTTTTTCGTTTCAGGTGCCGCTTCGCCTCCGGAGGTAGCGAGGATCATCTACGTCTCTCTGCAACGAGTAAGTATAATTGCCATTTGGCTAATTTTCTATCTTCTCTGCTAATCTTTTTTCATTTTCTCTATTGTTTTATCGAATCTTTCTTTCATTTTTTCTTATTTACTCCGTAGGGGGGTTTCGGCGATATTACATAGGGGTGATGAAGCCTCGCCGAAACCCCCTATGGAGTAAATAAGGAAAAATGAAAGGAAGATTCGATAAAACAATAGAGAAAATGAAAAAAGATTAGAAGAGAAGATATAAAATTAGCCGAATGGCAATTATACTTACTCATTGCAGAGAGACGCGGATGATCCTCGCTACCTCCGGAGGCGAAGCGGCGCCTGAAACGAAAAACCATCTAAATAATTGTCCATGTAATAAACCATGTAAATAATTGTCCCTGAGGGAAAAAACTAGTAAATAATATTATCGTAAACTTCAAGAAAAGAATCAAAAGAATAAATATTAAATACTCCCTGTCAAAGTAAAATTTGTCCCGGAAGGCGAAAAGCTGAAGACGCTACGAGCTGCAGCAATAACCTGAAACCAAAAAATCAAGCGATAAAAGAATTCATATTATAAGAGGATTTCAATTAAATAATGAGACGGGATTACTTTAGACAAGGAATTTTCCCTCACCTACCGCGGCCGTGGTCCACCGGCTGGTAGGGCTCTTTGACGTTTAAGTTTTATATAATTTTATCTGCATTTCATATGTTGGGCGCCAGTTAATTTTAGGACGAATTAACAACCTTAAATTTTAACTTGATTAATTTCATTGATTGACTTTATATGATTTTACCCGAGCTTGAGACGGCGGGGTGGGACGCTGGAGGACCAGGATATAGAAGAAAGAAAGAACGTGCCTGAGAGATATATGAATCTTTCGTTTTACTTACTTTTAATTATAATTTTCCAAACTCGACGGACCTCGACGTTGACGAGTGGTTTACACTTTCTTTTATCGACAATTACACAAGTACGATACTTTTCAATGGACAATATAATAAACGCTTGTACAGGTTTTCGGTTGACGTGTTCACTAGACGGACAACGCTCGACCGTGGCTGAGAGGTCCTCGTTGCTCAAGAACGCACGAGAAGCCTCTTAATATACTAAATTCTTTGTAATGTATATTTTACGACTCTTTGTCAAAACGCACGACCGCTCTAGACAGAGACAGGATGAGTGTTCGACCGAGAGTTTACAGAGAATGAATATATGTGACTCGCAGACGAGAAGTCACTCTCTGGCCATGGTTCGTCACTTATATATACTTGACCGCGCGCGGTTGCCCAATCGCCGCTCAGCCCCTGTCAATACGCTGTTGCCAATTTATCGTCGGTCAATCGCTCAGATGTAATTGCGATCGACTACGTACCTGACAATTTCGTTTCTCCATATGGGATTAGATTGATGACGTCGAGGAAAATTATGTCAGAAATTATTTCCCGTCACAATCTCCTCCCTCGAACCTTGACGTCATCAGCGCGATCTCGGACCATTCGTCAGTATCATCGGGTCACCTGAAATTCACACATCCACCCAGACACCCTCCTTGCCAACTTTGGCAAAATTCGTTCTTCTATAATTCAGGAAAAGTTTAGGAATATCTTTGGAGTGTGTGAGTCGAGAGGAAAACACAAAACATAGAACGTATATTTAGAGCTAAACGATAGTAGGATTTATTTTCCTCGCTCTTAGTAAGTTAAATTAGAGTCTGACAATTGAAAACTCTCTTTTCTCGAGATTATATGAAAATATGACCTTATCTGTCTTATGAATGAGCGCACTTTTGACAATTGTTGACAAAAGGTACATAACGAAAGTAAGTGTTTTATATGATGACGCAAAGAAAATTATAACTGAGATGGCACACACGGTTTGACAAAGGTTGATCGATGCTCCGTTTTATTTCTTCTGGTACTGAGTCGGCACGATGATGCGTACCACTTCCCCAGAATTGAGCTCCGGTCTCTCGATCATGAGTCGAGCTAGGGCCTCGTTGGATCGTTGACTCCGGATGGTGTCGATGGCACGACGGCGTTTCTCTTCAGACAAAGCGAGAGCAGTTGGAGCATTGGGATTAGCCAACTCCTCGGCCGAAGCGAGGGCGTTTTCCCGGATCATAAACTGTCGAACCCTGTTAGCTTGGTCGTTCGGATGCATAAAATCAGCCTTCACCTTGCGCTTCAGGATCTCGGTGCCCTCGTGGACAAGATAACGATGGTCGGCCGGAATTAAGGACGCAGGCCAAGTGGCGTAATTTAGACGAAGCCAATCGACAATGTCCCCGTATCTTATATTGCAATCCGGACACTCCGGACAATATAGACTTGAGTCTTTTCCGCACCCGACACAGCGATTGAGGGCGAGCTCGTGTTCGATGCCGTGTGCATATATGCAATCGACTGTGTCAAATCCGTCGGCCCCACAAATTTGACAAAATCCAGGTCGATATGGGAGTTGACAGTCCTTGAAGCGATGGTGTGCCGATCGACAATTCACACAACCGGCCACGTGTTTTTTTTTCAGCACAAGAGACGAAAGTTTGGGTGCCACGGTCAACCTGAGTCGACTCTCTCCGGCTGACGAGATATTCGGCCCTCTTCTTGATTATATCTTTGAACAGTTCTGAACTGACTATTCGCCCCTCGGTGAAGTAGAATGGTTGAGGCTCCCCTCTCGGGTTGGCGAGTCCAACGGCGTCGAGTTCTTCGAGAATTTCGTCGAACGTAGGGGCCTTTTCTAGTGGCAATGGTTTTACGGCCGCTGACGGGGCGACAACAGCCACAGGGTCGTCGGTAGTTTTGAGCGGCTTCCCATCTTTCTTCTCGTTGTTTTGTGACAGTCGTGAACTCTACGGCGATTGATTGTCGTCGTTTCGGTGATGGCTGCTGTTGTCGAGGCGGTGGTTATTGTTGCGATGACTGTTGCTGCGGCGACGACGATCGTTGCTGTGACGACTGTTGGTCTGGGCTTTGACAACCTGTGGAGGAATGTTTCGGGTTACGTAGACTACGTCTAGGGAATTTCAGATCTGTCACATAATATTTTCCGACAAGTTTCTTGCTATTTTTGTCTACTAATTCGACGATCATTGGTCCAAGAATTTTGTTTACGATCGCTGGTCCCAGAAAACGATGGGCCAGTTTCGCGGAGTAACCCTCGGCTTTACTACTCAATTTTTTGTTTGGGTAATAAACCTCCATACCCGGTTTTAGAACAACTTGTTGGTCAGTGTTCGAGTTTGCTTTCGCGAGACGCTTATCTGATTGAAATTTTACATTTTCTTCGACTTTATGTCGCAATTCGTCAAAACTAGCCAGTCTCTTCACCCAATATTCCACCAGTTCATCAGTTATGACCGTTTCGTTTTCGATTACACGTTTACGCGAACACACATCAGCCTCGCGTGCGAAATTTAGATAGAACGGGGAGACTCGACTGCCGGAATGTGGCACTGTGTTGTATGCGAGCTGTAGTTTTGACAAATTTTCATCCCATTCATTCTGATTTTTTATCGACGCGGCTATCATGGGTTTTATCGTTCTGTTAACGCGTTCTACCGGGTTTGACTGTGGGTGAGCTAACGGAGTCGTTAAGTGTTTGACCTTGTGCGCTGTCAGGAAGGCTTTAACGTCTTTATTCACGTACTCGGTTCCATTGTCTGTAACGATCGACTCTGGAATAGTTCCCCATTTATCAAATACGGTGTTTAATACTTTTACCACGGTCTTGCCAGTTTGTTGGCGGACTGGAAATAATTCTACGAATTTCGTGTATAGATCTAGTACAACGATGATATAAACGTTACCCTTTTTAGATCGCGTGAATGGCCCGACGGTGTCTACTGACAATTGAACCCACGGTTTAATTAAAGGTCTCGTCGTTAACGCGCCTTTTACTGGATTCTGATTGAATTTGACCTTGAGGCAAGTTTCGCAGTTTTCGACGAAGGATCTTATGTCTTGTGACATGCCTGGCCAATAATGAGCTCGTCGTATTCGATCGTACGTATTTTCTCTACCCAGGTGTCCGGCTTGGGGCGATTCATGATTTTCTTGAAGGATTTGTAAGACCTCACTTGACCTGACAACTCTCTTCCACGGGAACTCGTCATCGATTAGCATTTTCCCGAAATCTGGCCTGTGATAATAAAGTTCGTTATTCTCGACTTTCCAGTCGGGGAATTTATCGGGGTGTTTGACAACTAATTCGCGTTTGGTCTCGTACCAATCTTTGTCACGTATCGTTGTCAACCGGGTTTTCTCTTGTATTGTCTGTTCGATAAGGTCTTCCCATCCGGACGGATCGACATCTATATCGTGCATCCGCGAGAGTGCATCCGGGGCCTCATTCAGAGTACCTCGTCTGTACTCGACTGTCATGTTATGTTGTAACAAATAAATCGCCCACCTGGCCAATCTACCTACAGGGTTCTTGATTCCGTGCAACCATTGGAGGGCTTGATGATCGGTGATAACCTTGAACGGCATCCCTTCAAGATAACATCTGAGTTTTTGAACTGCCCATACGACGGCTAGACATTCTTTTTCTGTCGTCGTATAGTGTAATTCCGCGCCTCTCAATGGTCGACTTAAAACTTCGATTAAGTTTTCTTCGTTTTTGTCAAGACCTTGTTGAACTAACACCGCTCCGAGACCGAAGTCACTGGCGTCTGTGTAAAGGGTAAATGGTTGTCCCGGTATTGGGGTGCAGAGACGCGGTGCATTTGACAAAGCGATTTTTATTTCGTCGAAAGATTTCTGTTCGATTTCTGTCCATTTCCATGGAACCTTTGGACTTGTTAGTTTATTTAAGGGACCCTGTATTTTCGCGATATTCTTTAAGTGCCTATGATACCAGTTGACAAGGCCATTGAACTGTCTCAGCTGTGTCCTGTCCTTTGGCACCGGGAAGTCAAGGATAGGCTGTATTTTCTCGGGATTCGGTCTCATACCGAGCTCGTCGACAATATAACCAAGGAATTTCACTTCCTTACAGGCAAAGCTACTTTTCTCGCGGTTTATTTTTAACTTGGCCTCCCGTAATACCTCGAACAGAAGAGACAATAACCCTAGGTGTTCGTCCAAGTCTTGACTGACGATGATCCAGTCATCTAGGTACGCGAATACCTGGTCTATCCATTTACTGGGCAGATTTCTCTTGACAATTAGGTCTTTAATTCTTCGTTTTAATTTGTCCATAAGGCACTGAAAAGTGGAAGGGGCTCCCGTCAAACCGTACGGCATTCTGACCCATTCTAACAGTCCCTTTCCTTCGACAACGAACGCGGTATATTTTCGGCTTTCAGGGTCCATAGGGATTTGATGGAAAGCCTCGCTCATGTCCAAGGTCGAAATGATTTTAGCTTGATGTAATTGAGACAAAATTGATTTCATGTGGTGCAACGGGTACGCGGGTTTAGCTGTTTGACGATTTACCGGACGATAATCGATACAGAACCTCAAACTTCCGTTAGCTTTCGGGGCTACGACCGGAGAACACGCCCAATCGCTATTACTCCATGTAATATAACCCTTTTCCAATAAACGATCGACCTCCCTGCTTATAAAAGCGCGAACTACTTCACTGCGTCGATAGGGTTTTTGTCGATGGGGAGTTGTGTCTGTTAACTCGATTACATGTGTTATTAGGTTTGTTACGCCCGTCGATTCTCTGTCTAGCTTTTGAAATTCGGTATCGAGAAAATTTTTCAATTTGTCTGTCTCGTTTGTTGTCAAGATTTTTAATTCGGTCAGGTTTGGACGCCGGTCCAATAACGGGTATGAATAATTACTCCCGTCCAGTGTCCACGTTTTTGTGTAAGGATTTACCCTGACTTTGAAAGTTAACCAAAAATCCATCCCGAGAATTACGTCGTTAGCTAAATCCGGGAGTACACTGAACCATTGTGGACCGTAAATATCTTTTACGTCAATCACGAAACAAGTGCCTCCCTCCGTTTTGACAACCGATTTGTCCCCGAGGCGGACTCCGTTTCTCGAGGTCGCGTCAGGGGAGAGTTCTTTTACCTGATAATTCTTGACACGATCATACGTGCGTCGGTCTAAGTATGACCTCTCGCTCCCGCTGTCTAATATTCCTTGAATTTTTTCCCCGAAGATATGTATCTCTACCGGTATTCGTATGACTCTTTTCGGTTCGGTAAGGGCATTATTCGCGCAAAAAATTCGTCGCTGTGAGAGACGATGTATTATCGATTGCGGTAATCCTGCGGGTTTCCAATGTTTCAGATTTTTAATTTCTTCTGAGTGATCGGTTGAGTCTTCGTCCGTAGTGTCGGGTGTTTTGTCAACCGAGAGTGTTGTTAGATTAACTTTTCCGTCAGAGTCTAAGTTAAATGCTTCAATTTCCCCGGGCTCGTATTCTTCATCGGACAATTCCGTTTCGCTGAACGCATTTAATACGTCTAACCCTGATGGAGAATCTTCGCGAGTGACCTCATCGTTCTGAGAACAACAGGACCCGATATCTTTGATTTTATCAAGAGATTTTATTTCGTCAATTTTGATCTTCGAGGGTGCTACCTCGTCCATGCCCTTCGCGGCTGTAATCTGAGGCGCGATTACTGCCGGGCCTGGTCGTTTCCCTGACGTGCTTGACAATCGATATTTGTATGTCCTGTCTTTCGACAAAAGCAACAAACGGCTTGTGGGGTTGACGTGCAATAACGAGCGCTGTGTCCTGTTGCCCCGCAGTTATAGCAGAACAACTTACTTGTGTCTAACGTGAATTTACCGGTTGTTTTTTTCGTTTCAGTTTCTCCCGAATTTGTCGAAACTTTATTCTCTTTTTCGAATCGCGAGAGATTATTGTCGAGACGTTGTCTCACGAGAGATTTCGTTTTGGTTGACTGGGTTTCTTTTTTATTCTCGACCCGTTTCGAATTTGGTTGGAATGCGTTTAAATCTGTGAGAAATTGTTCGTCTTCGTCGCTATCAAGAGCTTGCATATCAATGTCACTGTCAGTTTGTTCTTGCAAGGTTCTCAATCCCGATTTAGTCGTTCGGTCTCGCGGTTCTTTTTGTGTTTCGACAGATCTTCGATAAAGGTAGTTTCTTTCGTTTAAATAATGCAGGAGTTGATCGTAACTGTTTATTGGCAAGTTCAGGATTTCGAAAGTTAATCGCGGGTTAAACTTTGTCAGTATTTGTTTGAGTTGATCGCGAAAAGGCGGGGGTATTTGCATTCGCTCGAAAATGAGGTGTGCGCGACACGCGAATTCCGCGAGGGATTCTCCTTTTTCGAGTTTGAGGTTACTCACCTCGACGAACAGATCGCCGTCTTGTTTCTTTACTCCCCAATGATAACGAAATGCTCGTGCGAAGTCTTTCCACGAGTGCCAATTTTTCTTGTGCAAGAGGTACCATGATCTGTACGGGCCCTCGAAGACGTTTGACAAACAGGGGATGAATGCATTTCTGTCTATCCCGCTCGCGCTCAATTGATCTTTCAAAATTAACAAGAACTGTTCGGGATCTTTCTCTGTCTTTGGAAATGAGATTTTCCAGTTACTGGTGATACGTCCGATTTTCATTGCCGAATCTAATTCTCGATCAAAATTTTGCAGCGAGTCATAACCCCTTCTGTCAAGTCTGTTGGTCGTGTATCTGTCGTGACTGGCTCTAAACTGTTGTGTGGATTCTTCGTCACTCGAGTCTTCGCTTTGGCATGACATAGTCCCTCTTCGCGGTGTTACTGAGCGTCTTTGACGATAATTTGAAGTAAAGTTTTCGCGAGGGTTTATCTCGTTTGGATTTCCCCTCATTCTCTGACATTCTTCTCTTATTTCGTGTAATTGTTGTGTAAGAATTTCGAGTCTCGAATCTAATTCCCCAGTTGACCCTGGATTTTGTCTTGAAAAATTAATCGATTCTTCCCGATTCGTATTTGAGAATTGATTTCCCGTATTTATCGGTTCGAAAAATCTTACTCGTCGTATTTCCTCCTCGAGTCTACCTATTTCATCGATCGGGTTATTCCCTCTCTGTTGCCTGTTACCGTGCGGCCCTGACACTTGTGCGTTTCTATTACTAGATTCGAAATTTATGTCAGATTGTTCGTTGATGAAAGATCGAGGGGGCTCGTTTCGAGTTACGTTATTTGATAATCCGTTATTCTGGGAGTTCGATCCGAATAAATTTTGTTGTTCGAGTGTTGGCAATCGATATTGTTCGTCGCGTGAAAAGTTGTTTGTCGACCGCGCGTTTGGCAACCTTCTCTGCGGGTTTTGACCTTGATACGGAATGAAAGCTCCGGAATTATTTGACAAATTTTCTCGCGACGTTTGTTCCGAGATTTGATTTACGAGAGAGGTATTTGTTACCGCGCGTACCGCCTCTCCTCCCTCAGACGCGTCGTTAGGGTGTGAGAAACTTTCAATCTGATTTTCCATAGACCTAACACGCGTAATTACTGTCTGAAAATTAACGTCCATTCTCTCCATTTTTCTCATCAGGATTTCGAAGAGATGATCTGTCGACGACGGTTGATTTATCTGCCCCGGGTTTGGGGTATTAGCTCGCGACCCCCTACCCCTTCCCATGGGTAATTTTCCAGGTGTCATTACGTGAGGATTTGGATTCGATTCTTTTGACGATGTATGTCTGTTCGCGTCTCGATTATTGTCGGAACCCCCCGCTCCTGCGCTACTCAGGGCTTCAGCCAGAACGCGGTCGGCTTCTGCGTCTTCGCTCAACGTGCCCCCCCTCTCTACTTGAAGGGGAGATGTCTCGTTAAGCGTCGAATCCGACGGTTGGACATTTGACGAAAATCCGGGTTTTTCCGTATTATTCTTATTCATTTTTGCTTGCAACCTGGTGTTTCTCTTGGGCGGTGAGAAAAACATCGGTGTCATTTTAACATTTTATTCTGAGAAATTGCCTCATAAAAAAAACTCTCGAATGATTAGGATTATGAGATGAAATTCAAATAATTGGGATTACCTTCGCGAAAGAAAACTCTCAAATTATTTCAATTACGACAATGAAATTCGATTTGTCTGAATTGTCGAGGTAAATATTTTTTCGATCGAAAATTCGGGATTATCCTGATATAGAGATTGACCACACCGAACAATAGAGAGAGAAAAAAAAATTTTCTTCAATTTTCTGGAATTGTTTTCGCTAAATTATTGAGATTTAAGATTCTCGGAATCAATTTATTCGACGATAAATATACCAATGATCGTCGAATTTTACAATTAAATCTAACGAAATAATTTTACGCACAATTGTTAGCACGCAATCAATAAATATCGCACAAATGATTTACGCAGGCGAGATAAATTTTGTCAAAGTAAATTTGCATAAATAATTTGACGGAAATAAATATGACATAAATAATTTGACACAATAAATAAATTATTAACTAAACATTAGTGCTTGCGCATAATAAATAGCAGAAAGCGATAGTACATAGTATAGAAAGCGTTGTAGATTGGTTACATTACTCATAGAATAACCTGTAGAACGGTTTCATCGAGCGAAATAATTTTCGTGAAATATTATTTGAGGGAAATATCGTTAGCACGAGAAAGCATAGCATGAGAGTGTAGCGTAAGAAAGTATAGCTAGGGAACGTGAGCGTTCGCTCGAAGGTCTCGCTTTGTTTTGACCATGTGTTTACATTTGACCCGCGTGACAAAGGAGATGACGAACGCCTGGCGCGAAGTCGTCGCTGTTACCGGGCAAAATTTTTTGACTTTCTTTCCCGTTGCTTGAAATTCAAGAATTTATTTTATTATCGATTTTCTTTTCGTCAAATATTATTTCACTATACGCTCTTGGAATTTACAGGCTTGGCTGATTTAGCCTTGCATATTCTACGCATAAATTTTGACGAAAATTTTCGACGATGTTCGTCGCGCAATAATAACGAATTTTCTAGATGATTCGTGCACGAAATAAATTTGTACGCACTTTTTGTCGTATAACGCAAATATCGCAATTGGACAGCACAATTAAATTAACACGAATTTCGCAATTGGACTGCACAATTAATTTAATTCGAATTCCGCACGTTTATCAAATTTTACGCAAAATTTTTTTTTATGAATTCGCGCGTTTTATAAATTTTCACACACAATAAATTGTTGACTGGTCGATTATTCGACACGAAATTTTTCACGCGTAATATTTGATTCTCTTGAGAAAATTCTAGATCTTTGTTTAATTAATAATTTTATACTTTGTCACTTTCGAAAAAATTTTAATGAAATTTTATTCACGATTTTGACACTGAACAATTAAGAAAATAGGCACGATTTTAAAATTTTTAGACAAAAAATTTTCCAACGCGGCCCCACGTTGGGCGCCAAATGAAACGGGATTACTTTAGACAAGGAATTTTCCCTCACCTACCGCGGCCGTGGTCCACCGGCTGGTAGGGCTCTTTGACGATTAAGTTTTATATAATTTTATCTGCATTTCATATGTTGGGCGCCAGTTAATTTTAGGACGAATTAACAACCTTAAATTTTAACTTGATTAATTTCATTGATTGACTTTATATGATTTTACCCGAGCTTGAGACGGCGGGGTGGGACGCTGGAGGACCAGGATATAGAAGAAAGAAAGAACGTGCCTGAGAGATATATGAATCTTTCGTTTTACTTACTTTTAATTATAATTTTCCAAACTCGACGGACCTCGACGTTGACGAGTGGTTTACACTTTCTTTTATCGACAATTACACAAGTACGATACTTTTCAATGGACAATATAATAAACGCTTGTACAGGTTTTCGGTTGACGTGTTCACTAGACGGACAACGCTCGACCGTGGCTGAGAGGTCCTCGTTGCTCAAGAACGCACGAGAAGCCTCTTAATATACTAAATTCTTTGTAATGTATATTTTACGACTCTTTGTCAAAACGCACGACCGCTCTAGACAGAGACAGGATGAGTGTTCGACCGAGAGTTTACAGAGAATGAATATATGTGACTCGCAGACGAGAAGTCACTCTCTGGCCAGGGTTCGTCACTTATATATACTTGACCGCGCGCGGTTGCCCAATCGCCGCTCAGCCCCTGTCAATACGCTGTTGCCAATTTATCGTCGGTCAATCGCTCAGATGTAATTGCGATCGACTACGTACCTGACAATTTCGTTTCTCCATATGGGATTAGATTGATGACGTCGAGGAAAATTATGTCAGAAATTATTTCCCGTCACAATAATCATAAAGTGATATAATTACTTACCTGGAAAAAAAAATCAGGAAATACTTGTTTCCATAATGAATGCTATTTTGCACAAGCCGCTGTATGAATCACATGTTAAATGCCTAACATTGAGCTCATATATCTCAGCATTCACATATGGGAAAAATTTTGTCAAAAAATATTAAAAAATGGTATGCATCAAAAGATATACGAAAATACTTTCACTAGGAATTATAACGCATGTTGCACTTTATTATTATCGCGTGAGAAATAATTTCACGGTGCGACCAAACCTAACCTAGCAAAAGTATAAACATGCATTGGAAATCGACGTATGACAGGGAATCGCACTATTCACGCAATTCGTTGATTATCTAAATCCAATAATCTAAATTATGAAATATTTAGAAATCTAAGTGTGTACTTTACGATTTTGACCAAACGGTCAACACGATGTGATCAAGATAATCACGGCACCACACAATATGCACGCACGTCACTTAGAACTCGTACACTAATGTTCTTTAAATACAAGAAAAAAGAAAATCATAAGGAATCAATAGCGTAGTGGTAGCGTGTCAGTCGTTAGATAGGTCGTTAGGTAGGTCTCAGGTAAAATCTCAGGTAGGTACAAAATTAATTTCGACGGAAAAACGTCCGGTCTATGAATCCGAAAACACTCATAAAAATAAATAATCTTTTAAGCGTTAATTTTTTTTTTAAATAATTATTTGAGGATCGAAAGTTCTGAATTCGCCGATTCGAAGATAGCGGGTTCGAATCCCGGTGAATGACTTTTTTTTTTTTGCAAAATTTACAGTATTTTTTAAAATAATGGTACAGCAGTTTTAAATTCGTCCATCGATTATTCCTAATTGCTAATAAATTATCGATAATAAACTATATTATGTCAAATAACTATGAAGCCCTGATTAGGGTTCTCTTACGGCTAGCCTGTTCAGGGCATCATAGTTAAGCTTACTACTGGCCTGATCAGGCCGCCTGATCAGGGCATTATATGCCGGAGTCGTTACATTTCGCATCAGGGCGTGATTCGATCGCCTTATTAGCGCCTGAATAAGGCAGTCAGGCAACCGCAATATCGCCCTGAAAAGGCCCGTATTATAATTTCTACCCGGGCACGTATACTTTTGGGTGATCTACGGGATATTTACCGAACTTACATATGTATAAGTACAGCGAGCAAACGTCTACATATCGTATTTTTTCCGTAGCTTCAACGTCATAGAGCGTAACCATATTTTCTGTTCGTCGGCCGAAAAAAGCAACACGAGGATTGAGAGGTTCTGCTGTAACTAAAGAATTAGCTTGCAGGAAAGTCCTCAACTCGACTGTCGAGTTTACCAAACGGTCATATTCACACTCCCAAATTTCTGTGAGCTGTAACGTCGGCCAATGGTTTCGATTAAGGAAATCAGTCGCGACGTTTTTCTTATAAAAGCATTGAAAAGATGCAACAGACCCATTAGCGCGAAAGACACAATAGACCCAAGCGTACCGTCATTAGGCCCTAATAAAGTAATTTACGCGTACTCCAGTCGGAATATAATTGCCAGACCCATTAAGGAGCATTAAAGTCTAGATGAAGAAGCAAACAGAAATTTCCAGGGAAAAACCCAACATTTAAGAATGACGAAGAAGAAAAAACAATAGAATAATGCGCCTAGAATATTCGACGTAACTCTCAAGAATATTCTAGAACATTAAATTAAAACATTTTATTTAGTTAACAAAACATTTTCGCATTCGTCAAGATAAACTTTAAATATAAAAAGAACAAACGAAACACCCCAAATAAACAATAGCTGAACCAAAAGGAACGAGTGACTACAAAGCGACGACGAGATAAATAAATTTGTGGTTAACAAAAAAGAACAAAAAAAAACAATAAGCAAGATAACACCCAAAGTTGAAGAAAGGTCCCCGTGCGGAGAAGAGGGAGAAAGCCCCGAAGCACCGGAACGGGGAGTTTGGAGGGAAACTTTGGGTCAAAGTTACATGATTGGTCCCGAATTTTCCGCCCAAGTTCCGGAGGGCACAACCTCCATTAGAATATTATTTCAGCTTGCGCACTGCACTTTTAGTCGGTCATTTTTCGTTTTTCAACCATCGTATCCACCGAGAAGTCTCCACGACATTTAGTCTATTAATAAAGTAAAGTCCAAAGTATCAAGAAAAAATACAAGAACCTTATAACCAGTTTAAGTAAGAGTAGTACGCAATAAAGTATACTAAAGAAAAGATAGAATACAAGGAGGACGGCAAAAAGAGCCTGTTTGGAGTAAGTAAAAGACTGTTATCGCGTTTCGAGCTTAATCTCACACGTTTATTTTAATAAATTTTTTTTGATATATTAACCCCATTGCACAATTTATTTTTTTCTCCCAACCCTGTGTCGATCGAGAAATCGTCCTAAATAGGGAGTGAGCCGCGACTTTCGGAACTTTGTTTTCGCATGCATTTCTCAAAGTTATAAAGTGCTAAATCTAATTTTCCTCAAGAGACAAATATTTCAGTATTAAAATTGCGTTCGAGTAACAGAAGTTTATACTTAATTCTGTTTCCTTCTTGGCCCAATATACGAATTCCCTGACATAACAGAGCAAATACCCTCCCGTTTGAATTCTATCGGTTACTGCTGTTGTTCTCTCGAAACGTTCGTGCATGGATATTCCGTCGCTTTGTCGACTGTCTCTGTTTGTGGGATAGCAACGTGGGCAACCGTGCCAATAACAACCGTGAAACTGCAATACATGCGCCCCGTTAGGAGTCTCGTAGTACCCATCTACCAAGAGATTTTGAGGTATTCTGAATTAGCGTGATCGGCCCGCATGAATAATACGAACACCCAGCGAGTACTCTATCCACGATAGCCATGAAACCGCCTTTTTCGATTGATTTTGCGCCCATCTGTATCCCCCCGTGGGTATAATACCTATTGAATTATCTTTCAAGAAATTTTTTCGAAAAACTCTGAAGCAGGCTGATGCTATTGTTGTACTTTCATCAGACGGGCAGACGCGCCCGATGGTAATGAACATATTGCGAAAAGTCATACACGCGCGTCGCAAAATCGTGACATCTGTCTTACAATAGTTTATAAGCTCTTTCGAAAAAATGAATACGTAATTGTTGTCTTTTGTTTCGCGATACCAATCGAGAAATTTTCGGCGCTCATCGGCGCGCATCGTGTCCGGAGAATACTGCTCGAGAGGAGGCAATTCGCCTACGTAATTTTGATTTTTCGGTCGGTTAAACAGGTGTGGAAAAGTGCCTTTAACGATAGCACCGGTAAGCCCAAAGGCTTTCGGTCAACCAATCAGAAGCATGTAAAAGTAATTTAGACCGTCGAGAAATACGAGTTTTCCGACGCACATCGTAATAATTTTTGTCCCATTCATGATTAGGGTGGGGAGCTGAATTTTTTTCCTCTTCGATGAAATAACGTAGGATGAATTGAGCGTCGAAACCCCCTGCGTTATGTGCAATACAGATGGTACGCGAAAAACCTTCGAGCGGTTGCATGGCTAATTCGACAAGCTGGGCTGCGGGGCTGTGACTAAATACAAACTCGTGTTCCCCGCAATGCTCGCACGGCTCGGCTAGAGAGTCGTTAACACAGCAAAACGTGCAAACCCGTTGAGCCACGCAAAGATTTGGCTCGTGTATATGAGTAGTTGAATCACCCTTTACAGGCTTGCTCTGCTGTGTTTCAAAATCATAAAAAATGAATAGTATTTTTTTCAGGTCTGAACCACCGTGAATCGGTTTCATGAAACACAGATGATTACTTGGCTGATGAGATTTGCACGTTTTGCAGAAGCCTACCCCGCATGTATGCTCCTTTTTTTTCTAAGGGCTTTATTGCTCGAAAGCAGTTACGGCACCGTTTGAGAGATTCGCAAACGCTAGCCTCTCTACGCCTCATGGTCACCAGCGGCGCCTTATGCCTCTGTAAACACGCATCTCCGAAAAAAATCGCGGTTGCATGCTTCGCATCTGATTCTATTGCGCGATTGTGTATCGCACGTCTGTAACCCCCAGCACCGAGGACATTTTTTTTTTTAAACATCTATGACCGAATCGCCGATATGCTGTGTTACACGATGAACAGAAATCTCTACTGCCGACAGCTGCTCTGAGATTTAGAATAGGTTCAAAATGATGTGAACGCTCATAATACAAAATGTACAGGGTGTGCTGAATTGTGCCCACGCTGTTCAGAACACCCTGTCTACCGTTAAATAGTGGCTCCTTCCCGTGACCCAGAGTTAAAAACTCGTAAACGACAATAGCAAAGTCGTCTCGTGCCAAATAATCCTGATAGCGCGCAATCTCGTATACACCACAGCCCTTTACAGGTACGCGGACATCTGCTCCTCTTGTAAGTTCGAGGGCTGCCTGTTATTGTACAGATCCGTTCATTTGTCTAATACGCTGCGATTTATTATGTAGAGTACTCGACCGTATTTCACCTCGTTCTGCGTATGCTCGAGCCACCACCAGTGAGCGCGGTAAGCATAGATTGTCGGTATTTCGGATCGAGAGAATAGATCGTTTTGCGACAGCCTCGTGTGTGAGACCTTTCCGACTGCGCCCTTCTGCCCCTTTGACAGCGCACATTTTTATGGCGCACGAGTCATCGATGTTCAAAGATGATCCACTTTGTGCCACGCTGCTTATCGATTTCCAAATATCTTCAAATACATAATCACGGGTCGGTCGGAAAGATTACAACACGGGCCCGTGCGGCAAGCTATTCGCTGTAAACGAAACGCCTACAGAATTGCCGCCGTCGCAGGAGCTCGTGATATGCGTTAAGAGGTCGCGAAACGCACCGTTGAGCCAGTCCACCACGCTAACGCCCGAGACTGGTTGACGAATTCGCAACGCCGTTTCACGCCCCCGGATTTTGAAGCGCTTGAAGTACCTCGTGTAATCACCGATGATCTCAAAATGCTTTCCCGGCGGGTGTATTTCATGATGTGGTCCGCTCCTTGCTGCAGCACGCTGTCTGCCTGACCCACTTTGCAGCTCTGGAAAAAGAGGCACGTATTAGATTCTAGAGCTGATTAATATGAAATTATTAAATTTTATCAATATTTGTACCTCTCGCGCATCATAGTACTGCTTAAATAGACCGATATCACCACTCAAACAAAGATGCTGACGAATACCCTGTTACAAAAGGACCCACTTACTTACATGCTTAATTAATTTTTCATATCTAAGAAAAATTATTTACCAGCATCGTCATCAGTCACGAGCATTTGAAGCCAATCATCAATTCTTTGAAAGGCTATTTCCTCGCCTCTCTCGTTTTCGATCGGATATTCCCACAGCTGATTTTCGCGATGGTCAAAAACATGATCAGGGTCAGAGGCTGGGATTGCTCGTTGTCCAGAATGGCATAGACCTGATGGGCCTGGTACAGCAGCGTTTTCTTCGTCTGGTACCCTCTCCCGGTCTATGTGTTCTGGATAAATTTTTTATTTTTTATTTTTTATTTTTTTGCACCTTAATTTCAACTTACGTTCGAAAATCGACGAATTAGTAAATATTTTAGAAGGATGCTCGATGCTGGAAACAGTACTCACAGGCTGCTCACCATTCAGCTCGGTGCATGACAGGTGCTGACTCGTTACGCTCCTCTGCTGGCATGCTAATTCCACAGCACAATCCCCTTCTTCAAGAGCTGCTTCTTCATTCGGCGGTGCATCCAAGAGCTGTCGATATACTATATTAGGTGCACAACCATTAAAAATAATGCCCCTTTTCTAATAGAAGTACTGCTTTCAGCTCATAATTTTTACCGGTAAATGAACCGGGTTAAAATTTCATATAAATGTTTTTTTTACGATGATAATGTAAGGAGCGAGAGAGAGCTCTATTTCAATTTAATAAGACAGAGAAAGAGGAGATTGGTGAATAAGAATACATTTTTTAAATACATCATGTTGAAATTCGTAAAATATTTTTTCTAACGATAACAGGCTCTCTGTACCACTTTAATGAAAGAGAGAGACAGCGAGAGGTAGAGAGCACAAAACCACGCGAAGCATAGCACAAAGAGTAGAGCTCGATAAATAAGGATTATCTCTGCTTACGCAAGCAGGTGCTCTGCATCGTGCTCATGAAAAAGAGCGAGAGAGAGTGAGAGAATGGCAAAGAATGCGGAACCACGCGAAGCATGGCACAAAGATAATTAGGGCTCGATAAATAGGGTTTGACCATACTATCTTAATAACAGCCGTGAAACTATTTTTTCAATGCGCTTTAAGATCCATACCACTTGAACGAGAGAGAGAGAGAGAGAGAGAAAGAGGAAATTGATCAATAAGAATACTTTTTGAATATTTCGCGTTGAAATTCGTAAAAATTTTATAACGATAACAGAAGCTCTGTATCGCTTTCATGAAAGAGAGCCAACGAGAATGAATGAATTAATGAATATGTATTTCGCTCTGGGGGTTAGCCCATGGAGCAGATTACAGATTGTATACACGTGTAATTATAATTTGTGTCTTACATACTAGTACTTATATTTAAAATATACTTTGAATGAAAAAAAAAAAAAAAATGAGAAATAGAGGGAGGAAGAGAGAGCGATCAGTGAGTGTTGTAGCATACGATGAAGGCGGGAACGACGATCCAGAGTAACAAAGAAAGCTTTATCGTTTCCTGTACATACGATCTTTTCCGTTCGGAGCACTTACGCTTTCCGAGGAATGATAGATGGGATGATACGTTTGTTTAGCCCACGAGAACCTTATGTTATCAAGAGAAGCAATTTTTATCACGAAAATTCCGACACCTTCACTCCCGCGACCGACCCGATCATGTCGTATAGATTATAACCGTATGAGATTATGGCTATGACGTCGTAGTTGTCATTCTCCACGTGTACGACGAAGAGTAGAACGGGCTGATGATGGTGGGGACGACAGAGGGGTCAAGGAGGATCAGCTGCTAGACACGGCAGTGTCCCCAATGTCCGCCTTGAGATTCTCGAAATCATTCATGGTGCGCAGGACTATTTGCTCCGAGTTTTCTGTCGAGGTTAGGTAAACTACATCGTTGCGCAAGCGGACCGACGGGATATCCGATCGAGATCAGGCCCATGAGCGTACAGCTTTTTGCAGAGCATATACCGCGCTTGGTAGATTACGATTTATGTAGACTCTGGCACCACTAAAAGTCCCATCTACGTCCAACGCAACGAGCGTTGGTATAGTTTGCCGGGCACTCACCAGCGCCTGTCATATAAATGGCCATTTTCAAGTCGAGCTAGAATTTTGGCTGGATTTTGCGGGCGTGAGGTCCCAAGCTGAAACGCATTGAGTATACTAGTCGGAGGGATAGTAGCTTGGACAGCCGTGCATACCGACTGAACAAGATCACAGGCGGACTCCCCTTCAGTTTGGGGTTGACCAGCTATGGTAAGTTCATTTACTTTTTCATGCGACTCAACCTTGCTCAAGGGTCTCGAGAGTTCCCCGATTTGGCCTTTCAATGCGAGATTCTCCTCCCGTATGGCGGATATATCACAGCGAGCACTCTCAGTGCTCCTCTCAAGAGACTCAATGCGATTACACATCGTTTTTTGGGATGCAGACAGTTCAGTGACATTGCCGCGCAGTTCCGTCACAACCTCACGAAGTTCCCCGATATTTTTTTCGAGGCCAGCAAGCGTGCTCTGTATTAGACCGAGTGTTGCATCGGTAGAGGCACTTGAGCGCAGCAGTTGAGCCATTACATCTTCGAGGGAGACAGATTTCGTATTACCTGCGCTTTGTGCGACGTGTGGACGATAAGCGTCATTTTTGGGAGGAGAATGCACAATACGAAAAGAGCGGTGCATAGCACATTCGTCGCATCGGAAAACAGACGCATTATCGGGGTCATAATTGAAGTTGCTAAGCGCACATTTCCGATCAAACATTGCACCGCAGTCGCCAGTGCAAGCGATAGCATCTCTGCCCACGAATCGACAACAAGATCTGCACCGTGTCCCCATCTGTGCCTATTTGCGACACACGGTGCCTATAGGGATACTTTGCCGCGACCAATAATCAATATGAGAGGCAGACGGTGAGCGCCGGCTAAGGCGAGTAAATGGCCTGGGTGACACTAGAGGTAGAGAGAGAGAGAAAGTCAAGGAGCGGTAGAGAGCTCGGGACCACGCGAAGCATGGCACAAAGAGAAGAGCTCGATAAATAAGGCTTGCCCGTGCTAGCGTAATAATGGCATCGTGAAACAAATTTCAATACGTGCTGGCGTAATAATAGCGTCGTGAAAAAATTTTTCAAAACAGTCTAAGTATTACAAATATCCATGATTATTTTTTATGATAGAACAGAACTTCTGATTTCATCAACAATACCGCGGACACACGGCGCGTTTTCCAATCCTCGACGCTGCAGCTCTTCAACCACACACGCTAGCACTTGTTGACGATTTAGTATACCTCTGTTGTAGGCTGCCGCTATGATTCGCAAGGGCGCCCACCATACAATATATTTTAGGCGTCGTATAAGTCTATCGCCCGATAATCAATTTAATTCGTTGCACCATTGCTCGTTATACCGACGGCGAAGCTGAGAACTATGTAATATGGCCAAACGCAGAAGATTTAATATACACTCGCAAAGTGCTCGATCTGCCATGATTGATAACGATACGTGATAATTCCCTGCTGGATTGAGACTGATTAACATTGGATCTTGTTCTTTTCATATAAATACTTAGCGCTAGCCTTCTGAGCGAATTTACTTATTTACTTAAATTGCAGCGCCATCAAAAATCGATGCCCTCTGTGGCACAAAAACATGCATGATGAGGTATCAAGATATCAAGATATCAAGATTTCAAGATCTCGCCACATATGTATATAAGCATTCCAAATGCTCTTATTGTTTCAATGTAACATGATATAGTGAGACTCTGATTAAATTTTTTAAACAGCGACTTCTTCGAAAAGCGCAACGAAGTGGAGATCGCTTAGCTTTGATATGCATTTTAAAACTTAATATCATTTTTCAAAAAATATACTTTTACAAACGAGAAATAAGTAGGTGGTCTCAATAATTTTCATAAGTCTTAATGGGTCTTGAGGCCTAAATATATTAAAATTATATTACTATAAAGAGCATGAAGTACGAAAACACATTAAATGAAGAATAAGGAGAGATTCGCAGCAATGAGCAAAGAAGGCATGCAGTCTGCTGATGCTCCGCTGATGGTGCGTTTCACGCACCTCGAGAAATCGAGAAATCTCGTAGTGTTATACCCGAATACTCGGTATACATCGAAAATATTTTTAAAAAAATGCCCGCTATTGTTGCGATAGGAAGGCATGGAGAAAAATATGGGTGCAGAAAGAGAGACAGAGGAAAAGAGACAGAGTTAGCGAATATTCGCACAAAAAGGAGAGCTCGATAACTATGCTCGTGATCTCAGCCGTACCTCTCTGCTGACTCTCGAGCTCATATCTCTCTCCAATGATTTTTTCTTCAAGACCGATCAAATTTTCTTACATAACTCTAATAGGGCTTATATCATTTTAATGAATCATTGTGATATTGATACTCTGTTTTTGACAAAAGAAAGTAAGCCTTGGCGTGCGCAAACTCGCGGTCATCCTCTATTCCACAGAATATGACTTATGGATTTGGCTTGCAAATTTTTTATAAAATATTATTCTTATACATATCCTGCTCTTCGAAAGAATGGGCTGTATATATATATATATATGCTGAACTACGGAGCTCGCGAAAGACGCGAAATAAAAAAGATGCTGTATAGGCTCAACGGACAGCCGTGTCTCCGGGCACTGTTTACTCTTATATTAATTACAAAGGGATCGTTACTTGGACCACGTGCATTTTTTTGGGCCATGCATTTCTTGAAGATCGCACCTTTAATATCGTCACAGCATCTTCTCTGTTGCTGTATATTATAGCACGTAGACTTCAGTCGTTATTGAGCAGTCAAAGAATCAAGATCACGCGCGCGAAAATTTTTTCATTAAAAATTAAAATATAAAAATGTATCCACGATACAAAGATGATGTTCCGTCGGGTGCGTTTTGGTGTCGTGTGGTGGGGGTGCTAAGTGAGCAATTTATAGTCATACGCACCGCCGAAATGATGGATACGTATGTACAATTGGCCCAGTTGTTGTGCGATTTTTATATCGCACAACAAAAAGGCAATCGCATGACGGCCGATGATCTGCTGGCGGGAACGTCATGCGTTACACGGTGTGGTACGTCGATGTTACGCGGGGAGATAGTTTATTCCGACGACGCCAGATTCACGGAGGTATGCTTCATCGACGAGGGGCACAGCGAATATTTCGAGGTCGCGGACCTATACGAGCCGGAACCGTTGTTCACCATGCTACCACCCCAGTGCGTGGTATGTCGATTGATGGGACTGGCTGGCATGGACAACGGGGGCATCATCACCCTTTTGGAAAACCTGTGCCTCAGCGAACCCCTCATGGTGGCTCGCATGATGTACCGTAGTCACGATACACCATGTATACGCCTGCGGAGCCCTGATCGTCGGGATGTAGGGGGCATTTTGATAGATGGCCTCGATAGCTATATACCCTACGGTCGGGGGTACCCCAATGAAGGGTTCGCCGAGGAGGAAGAGGGTGGTGATGCATAGCGACTCCACTTGTGTGTGTGTGTGTGTGTGTGTGTGTGTGTGTGTGTGTGTGTGTATGTGCGTGCGTGCGTGCGTGCGTGCGTGCGTGCGTGCGTGTGTGTGTGTGTGTGTGTGTGTGTGCCCCTCAGTGCATCGGCTGTAGGCGTCGTCGGAGCGGTGTATGGATTTCCCCTCAGACACGTAAGTTTTTCATATTTATTAATAAATAACAATAAAAAGAAAAAAGTATGAATTATTATTATTATTTGAATAATGATAATAATCGGGCCGCTCTGGCGAGGCCCTCAGAACTCTTTCCCCCCACCACCTCTCCCGAGAGAGAGAGCGAGAGAGATAGAGAGAGAGAATATTGAAAATAATAAAAATGAATAATAATAATAATAATCTTACCACTCTGGCGAAACCTCAGAACTCTTTTCCCCTACCACCTCTCCCCACCATTACCCCCGCTACGCTCGGAAAGAGGCTCCAGCGCGGGGGAAAGTGGAGGGGATGGGAGTGGGGATAGGAGTGGGGGTCGCCGTAGTGGTCCACATACTACTAACGTTAACTTTTGAGTTTCCTGCTTCGCTCAAAACCGCGTTTATTTTCAAGATTATCAGAGGTATCGCGTCGTCAAGAAAACTCTGAACATCTTTGTGCTGTAGATTGATAACCACTCCAGTACCAACTCTTTTCTCAAACGCAGTGTCCATGACCCTCCACCGCACCTTGTCACTTTTCACAGCACCAGCATCACATTTTTTCAGCTTTTCACTCAGCGACATCAATGTCACCATTGTTGTCTGAATACGAATTTTTTCACCTATTGTCGGAAAGTTTGCACGTAACACTTTGCCCAAAATCTTCACATGTTTATCACTGAACTTTATCCACTTTTGCACTGAAGCTGGTCTAGATTTTTTTCTAATTATGGGAAATGCCTCCTCCATAAGCGCGACAGTCATTTTACACATTTGCGCATCTTTTTTTTTTTCTGAGCGATAATATTTGTTTGATTGCACGGGAGAAAATGTGAGCTAGTGATGGGGAAATGCTTATATATATCGGCCAGAAGAACACCGATTTTTGAACTATTTAAATGCTTTTCCTTCAGATGCCGAGGACCAGCGAGACACTATCATAGGCGCCTCTAAGATTTTATGACCTCATGTACGGCCTTTTCCAGACTGCGGTCTGGTCCTTAGCACACAAGCAGAAATGATTTATGACCAACGATAAGGTTGCGACAAACAGACGCACTGGCCCGGGAGGTTAGCGTCGCGTGTGGTTGAAACGTCTAACGCTCCGGCCTGCTATTTACTTGTTAGAGATAACAACATTCCAATGCCAGCAGGAAAAACAAGCTGCACTGCAGCTGCCAGAAATAGCGGCATTTTAATACCACCCTCAAAACTAGCCCCCCACCCCTCTCCTACAGAGACGCCAGTCTAACTGATAATCATCAATTAAATGCCACCATGAAAAATTAGGCGCACCGCCGCTGCCAAAGATAGCGGAATTCCAATACCACCCTCAAAGCTAGCCCCCCCATCCAACAATGTCTCGACCCATAAGAGATTCGGTGCCCTCTAATTGTTAGAGATAGTGACTTTCCAATGCCACCATCAAATCAGCCCCCACCCCTCCCGGGTTCATTCCTCGGCTAAGTCGTTTATGTCTCAGCTGAAAAATGTCGGTAAATGTCGGGGTAGGGATCTTGACCCAGAATTGGTACCGTTTCTCTACTGAGGATCCACCATAAACGCTGGAGATGAAATCTGTCTCCAGTATGAAATCTGAAATATTTGAATCGTTCAATCGTAAGTGTGGCCTTCAACTCTCACAGTCACAAATATTGGAGGTGCGTTTGATTTTTAAATCACCTGTTGCTAGACTACTACACGACGATAGTAGTATGTGGACCACTATGGTGACCCCACTCCTATCCCCGCTCCTATACCCTGTACTTTTACCCACGGTGATGCCTCTTTCGAGTGGGATAGGGGCAGTCGTTGGACTAGGTCGTTGGGGAAGAGCTCTACGGGCTCACCATGGTGGTCTGATTAATAACACCGGCACACAAAAAAAAAGTGATCTGTACTTTTGACCAGACCCATCCAGGGTTACGTATTTCGATGCGCTGAATCCGAATTTAAGGTCGGTTTAACCCGTACACCCTCAATATTTTGAGTAAATTGCAAAAAACCGCTAAAAATCACTAAAGTAGCAAAAAATGCAGGTATGCACGCGAGAATAGTTTTTACGAACTAGATCAAGTATGTTTATTAAGTATTCCGATGCGCTGAATCGAAATCTGAAGTTGACTTAGCTCGTCAACCCTCTAAATTTTGAGTAAATTGCAAAAAACCCCTGATAATCGCTAAAAATCGTAAAAATTGAAGTTATGCAAACGAAAAAAATTTTTCGAACTAGATCAAGTCTGTTTTTTTGTGTATTTCGATGCGCTGAATCAAAATCACAAGTTGATTCAGCTAGTAGATCCTCCAATGTTAGAGTAAATTGCGAATAACCGCTGAAAATTGCTAAAAAATCGTGAAAAATTGCAATTCTGCAAACGAAAAAAAAAATTTGTTAAACTGAATCAAGTATTTTTCTTATGTATTTTGATGCGCTCGATGACGACGCTTGCAGGCCTGCTTTCTCACCCTGACCAGAGGCCGATACTAGGGTTCCGAATCCCTGCATCGTAAAACACTTATCGCTTGTGCCTGCCATGACGGCATCACCCCGCTAACCCAGGGACTCTGACAAACGGTGCTGTTGCCCACCGTCACCACGTGGAGGTGCCCTGGTTACAGGAACAAGCGATAGGAGGGAGTTGAAGGGTGTACAAGCCAAACCAACTTCTGATTTCAATTCAGCGCATCACAATGCATAAGAAAAATACTTGATTTAGTTCGACCATTTTTTTTTTCGTTTTTATAATTGCAATTTTTCACGATTTTTTAGCAATTTTCAGCGGTTATTCACAATTTACTCTAACATTGGAGGGTCTACCGGCTAAATCAACTTGTGATTTGGATTCAGCGCATTGAAATACACAAAAAACATACTTGATCTAGTTCGAGAAATTTTTTTCGTTTGCATAACTTCAATTTGTACGATCTTTAGCGATTTTCAGCGGTTTTTTGCAATTCACTCAAAATTTGAAGGGTTGACGAGCTGAATCAACTTTAGATTTCGATTCAGCGCATCGAAATACGTAATAAAAATACTTGGTCTAGTTCGTGACAACTTTTCTCGCTTGCATAACTGCATTTCGCTATTTTTAGTGATTTTTAGCGGTTTATTGCAATTTCCTCAAAAGTTTGAGGGTGTACGGGTTAAACCGACCTCAAATTCGGATTCAGCGCATCAAAATACATAACTCAGATGGGTCCAGTCAAAAGTACACACCACTTTTTTTTGCGTGCCGGTGTAATATAACAGTTCATACTTTTTTCTCGTTATTTTGTGAGCAATGATTGATTCTGTAGGTAATAATCATTGGCAATGATTGAAAAGCTCATAAAGAATTTTTTTTTTTGAAAAATTCATGTATAGGAAGAGTAGTAGAGCTATGCTGATTCTGGCTCATGCGGGCACCTGATCCAACTTAACTCCTTCGATAAGGTAGATTCCCACTGTTCGTGTCCAGGCTAAGTGCAGATTTCCGTGTCCCAAACCGTGCTGCCCACAGTCAGGAAGGTAGATTCATGCCTGTGAGGATTCCGCATATCCGACCTGAGTTACGCAAGGTTGGTAACGTGGATTCCCCCGCCAACCCGGTACAGATTTCTGCATGCTCAACCCGACTCGTTCAAGATAAGGTAGTTTCTCGGGGTTTGTGCGACCCACATTAACTCCGATTAGGGATGTGCATGAGCGCTATATGCTCGAGCGCTTGCACGCTCAGCTTGAAAAGATGTCGCTCGAGCAAGCTCGAGCGTAATATGAGCGCTCATTTAATTGAAACAGTAATTTGGCTCGAGCGCTCATCTCTTTCGAGCGCTCGGTCCGCTCGAGCGTTCGGTCCGCTCGAGCGCTCGGCCCGCTCAAGCGCTTATTCGACGCGAGCGCTTATTCGACGCGAGCACTCACAAGGAAGGTATCCCAGGTCGATCTCTCCGATTATGATCTAACTCATATATGTTGTAGTACATTGAAAACTAAGCGACACGTATTTTTTTTTATCTGCCATTAAACACTTTAAGGGGGTGAAACCACCCTCCAAAGTAAGGCATGTCAAGGGGCCATTTGGCAGTTTCACCCACAAGGACATAATATTTTTTAACCAATCCAACTGCAAAAGTTTTCGCATAATGAGAAACGAAAAATGTAATTTTCTCGATAAAAAAAAAAAACAAGGGGGTGAGCGACCCCTAAATATTATTACATTAATGCCAAAAATGGGCAAATTCAAGTAAAAAAATCTGAAAAAAATATATATTACGTATGAACACAAAATAAAATTGACGTGTTTTTGGATTTTCCCGAAAAAAAAAAAATTGGCCGGGGTAACTACCCCTGAATGCTGTTTATCTTGCGTGTATGCGAAAAATCGTCAAATTCAAGTTTAAAAATCTAAAAAAATGTATATTGCGTATAAACACGAAATAATATTGCCTTGTTTTTGGATCTTCCCGAAAAAAAATATTGGCCGGGGTAACTACCCCTAAACGCTGTTTATCTTGCCTGTACATGAAAAATGGTCAAATTTGAGTCTAAAAATCTGAAAAAAATGTATATTGCGTATAAACACGAAATAATATTGCCTTGTTTTTGGATCTTCCCGAAAAAAAATATTGGCCGGGGTAACTACCCCTAAACGCTGTTTATCTTGCCTGTACGTGAAAAATGGTCAAATTCAAGTCTAAAAATCAGAAAAAAATGTATATTGCATATGAACACGAAAGAATATTGCCTTGTTTTTGGATCTTCCCGAAAAAAAAAATTGGCCGGGGTAACTACCCCTGAACGATGTTTATCTTGCGTGTATGCGAAAAATGGTCAAATTCGAGTCTAAAAATGTGAAAAAATGTACATTGCGTATAAATACAAAAGAATATTGACTTGTTTTTGGATTTTCCCGAAAAAAAATATTGGCTGGGGTAACTACCCCCGAACGCTTTTTATCTTGTGCGTATGCGAAAAATGGTCAAATCAACTCTAAACATCTGAAAAAAATAGATTGCGTATGAACCCAAAGGAAATTCGACGTGTCTTTGGTTTTTCCCGAAAAAAAATATTGGCCGGGGTAACTACCCCTAAATGCTTTGAATTGTTAACGTTTGTTTGTTTTATCACGATATCATCAAATGCTTAAACAAAAAAATCATCGGGAACAAAGACAAGGTAATTTTTCGAATGAAGTTTATTGGTATAACTTATCGTTACGAAAATGATAAACCAAAAATGATTAATTTTCGAATATTGAACAATAGGGATAATCGTCGAAAAAGTGTTTCAAGCAGAAGGATTTTTTACACCATGAACATCGAATAACAGCAACGTTTGTGCAGCCTTCGATTTCGACGTCTGCCTTGCAGATTCAGTATTTTGTATAAAATTAAATTCCTCACGGTCACCTTTGAAACGTGTACGTAGAGTAAAAACCGCCCGAATGAATTTTGTTCATCGGGGGTAGTTGCCCCGGCCAATATTTTTTTTTCGGGAAGATCCAAAACAAGTCAATATTATTTCGTGTTCATATGCAATATACATTTTTTCTGATTTTTAGACTTGAATTTGACCATTTTTCGCGTACACGCAAGATAAACAGCGTTCAGGGGTAGTTACCCCGGCCAATATTTTTTTTCGGGAAGATCCAAAACAAGTCAATATTATTTCGTGTTAATACGCAACATACATTTTTTCAGATTTTTAGACTTGAATTAGACCATTTTTCGCATACACGCAAGATAAACAGCGTTCAGGGGTAGTTACCCCGGCCAATATTTTTTTTCGGGAAGATCCAAAAACAAGGCAATATTCTTTCGTGTTCATATGCAATATACATTTTTTTCAGATTTTTGGACTTGAATTTGACCATTTTTCACGTACAGGCAAGATAAACAGCGTTTAGGGGTAGTTACCCCGGCCAATATTTGTTTTCGGGAAGATCCAAAAACAAGCCAATATTCTTTCGTGTTCATATGCAATATCCATTTTTTTCTGATTTTTAGACTTGAATTTGACCATTTTTCACGTACAGGCAAGATAAACAGCGTTTAGGGGTAGTTACCCCGGCCAATGTTTTTTTTCGGGAAGATCCAAAAACAAGGCAATATTATTTCGTGTTTATACGCAATATACATTTTTTTAGATTTTTAAACTTGAATTTGACCATTTTTCGCATACACGCAAGATAAACAGCATTCAGGGGTAGTTACCCCAGCTAATTTTTTTTTTTCGGGAAAATCCAAAAACATGTCAATTTTATTTTGTGTTCATACGTAATATATATTTTTTTCAGATTTTTTTACTTGAATTTGCCCATTTTTGGCATTAATGTAATAATATTTAGGGGTGGCTCACCCCCTTGTTTTTTTTTTTTTTTATCGAGAAAATTACATTTTTCGTTTCTCATTATGAGAAAACTTTTGCAGTTGGATTGGTTAAAAAATATTATGTCCTTGTGGGTGAAACTGCCAAATGGCCCCTTGACATGCCTTACTTTGGAGGGTGGTTTTACCCCCTTAAAGTGTTTAATGGCAGATAAAAAAAAATACGTGTCGCTTAGTTTTCAATGTACTACAACATATATGCGTTAGATCAAAATCGGAGAGATCGACCTGGGATACCTTCCTTGTCAGTCAATTCGGGTACTTGAGTAATTATTCGATGCAAACGATCAATAATATTTATCTTTTGCATAGATAAAAATATTTGGCTATACTAGCAATAAATTTGTCAATATTTTTGATAATCTAGCAAATTCTTAATTTGTTGTCCGAGTATACAAAAAATTGGCTAGTTCAGCAAAAAAAAATTTTTTTTCGTATGGGCATTTGCCCCCCCCCCCCCCCCCCCCCCCAATGAATCTTTAAAGTATAAAAGCAAGACAATAAAATATTTAAGTTGTTACTCCAAATGTATTTTGCGAGAGTACTGCATGAACTTAATGAATGCAAATATCATAGTACAACCAGCGAATAGTTACGAAGTCGCAATTCACGCTTGTATATTTTTGGCAATGAAATAATAGCAATGATAATAAAATTACAAATGATTCTACTATTAATAATAATTATTCAAATGATCGAAATAAATTGCGTAAATGCTAAGCAGATCCTCTCGCAGACAGTTGCAAATACTCACACAAACAGTCGAATAGACCGATACAATCACTCAAAAGCACTCATACAAGCATACGGTTGCGGGCTTTTCAGAAACGGTGGTTGAGATCGTGTGCCCTATAGTCGTTTATTTGTAATTCTCGTGGAGAAATGCAATTTCTTGAACATGACTCGATAACAATTGAGCTCTATTCGGAGTCACGATGCTTCCTGCCGTTGAGAAGAGTCGTTCACTAGTCGTTTGAGACACAGGAATGTTGAGATATTTTTTGGCCATTTAGCCAAAAGTGGAAACTCCGATTTATTTTTATTCCACCAATTCAATACTGACACATTTCGAGGAAGAACTTTTTCGCGCATATATTGCGTCAGTTCCTCTTCAATGTCACTCTGAGAATTGACCTCGGTCTCGAGAACTTCGTCAAATAATTTGAATAATTTTGACTTGGGTTCACCTAGAAAAATACAATTTTGTATTGTAGCTGTAAAACCACATTGACCATTGGAGACAAAACTAAATGAACCTGCTGCATCGCTGCGACTTGTTAGTGCTGCTTCCTCCACAGTACATCCACTACTGTTAGCGTCAGCTGTTCCCAATTTGGACTTCCATTTCAATCGCTGCGAGGCTTCAATTTTTTCTACTTCGTTGAATATGAAGCGATCTTTGAAGCGAGGGTCCAAAAACATTGCGAAGACGAGAGGGTCGTTATTCGAATTCACAAAATTAAAACGTGTATTCAACGAATTGGCAAGTGAAATGGATAAATTTGCGTTATGATCCTCCTCGTCGATGTCCATGTTACCGGTATCATCTCTGCATGCTTTTTTAGCGTTTCAACGACTGGAAGATACTGTGAGAGGGTCGGATACGTTTCACCACTCATCAATACTGTCGCTTCTTTCACAGGTTGGAGAATTCGGACGTATTCGTCTAGTGAATTCCATTCACTTTCGAGGAAGTTAGGTGGCATACCTATAAAATGTTATGAAGTCCGTTTTGTAAGTGTTCGATTGCAAATATACATATTGGTTCGTTTAGTAGCCGATGGATCGATTTATTTATTCATTTATTTATTGGACACACGGATACACGGAGAAAAATGTTTTTGCTAAAATAGCAAATGATTTTTCATTTACTAGAATAAGCAAATTTATTTATTAAAATAAAAAAATTTATTTGCTAGAATAGCATATTTATATGTTAGAATAGCAAAATTTATTTGCTAAAGTAGCAAATATTTTGTTAGAATTGCAAACCAAAAATTTTCCGTGTAGTTGCTCAGCTGCTTCGCGATCGTAACGTTGTCCAAGAAAGCACAAGGAAGATTCGGTTTCCAATGCCTTACTCGAAGTACCAACCTTTTTTGCACAGCACCACCCCTAACGGTTTCCTCAGCTCGAGCAGTCTAGTCATCATATCGTGTTAACTATTCCAGCGAGTGTCCACATTTTGAATTAATTTCAGCACTTTCTTCTCTGGCTGAAGGGACTTCTGAACTTGAACTAGTTGTTCATGTCCTGTCGTTGATCGTGAGAAGTAGGTCACTATTGCCTGAGCTTTGCGACATATTTCTTTGAATGCAGTGGAACTCTTAAACGCGAAATAGACAACGTTCTATATAATTATTGAAGTACATCTCGATATTATATTTTCAAAAAAGAGATGAAAGGCAAATACGGCCAGGTAATCAAGATTTTATAGCAGGCAGAGGATTGCCATCAGGGACCTACGGCCATTTTGTTTATGAAGAAATGATCGTTTTGCTGCAAATTACCTGTATCAATGGAGTCGGATGACAAATAGTTCAACCACTCGATTGAGGATTGACATTTCGCAATGATTTTATGAATATGACTTGTTACGAGATGCACTTGATTTTATTAATAATTTACTTTTAACGTTTTATTTAACTTTTGTATATGACTGTATAAGTCAACCTTGAAGTTACGTTGACTACATCTTTTACAGCTAGCTGCAAAGTGTGAGCAAAGCATGGGATTCGAAACCACTTGTTGTTGCTGCGGATGGCTGCGACGATATTCGCTGCATTATCAGTGATGAAAAAAGTTGTTTCAATTGATGGATCATCAAGCCCCCACTCGTGGATCATTGTTTGCAGGATATTGTGCAAATTTACGCTCGTATGACTTTCAGTCAAAGGAGTAATCCCCAACATGAATTGCCGTGCTTCAAAATTTTTTGTCACGTAGTGGACTGTCAAAGAGATATAATTTTCGACCGCCCGCGAAGTCCATCCGTCTGTGGTAAGCGCTATCGCAGAAACCCCTGAATAAGTAATAAGGAGTAATAACGAGTCATGCAGCATCGAACACAATCGTTAAATACGAATGTAAATCCTGGCCACGATAATAACAATTTTAGTAACTTGCGCTAATTATAAAATGAACAGAATTTCAAAAAAGATCGTTATATAAATAGACATTGGGAGTGCACCACTGGAAACATGCCTTCTTTTATATCATTTGAGATGATTTGTCTGATTCGCTCAGTCTCGGTCTTATATAATCTCGGTATATACTCTCGAGAAAAAGTTGTTCTTGACGGAATATTATAGGAAGGCTCGACTTTCGACATTAGATATCGGAACCCCTTGTGATCTACAAGGCTGTACGGTTCTAAGTCCCAAATCATCATGTTGGCAATAGCGTTTGTCAATTCCTCGGCCCTCGGTGAGTTACGATCCATCGTTATTTGTGATCGAGATCCTCCTTCTAAAGGTAAAATCAAGGAAAAGGGATAAAAACGAAATATAATCATACACTCAAAGGAACATGAAAAACAAAATCAAAAAATTTTTGAATTGGAGATCGGTAATTTCCGGTAAAAACGTTCTATGGATACGCTGTTGGATTTTGCGTATACTAGCTATTATTGGAAAATTGCTTTTAATGAAATAATTGTTTAATTGAAAACAAATTCTCCCGTTTGCCAGAATAGCGTTCTGACTTTTAATGGCACATAGAGTACGCTTTAGTGATATTCCGAAATTATGACGGATATTTATGAACGCATTTTTCACCTTGATAACTGGAAATGTACGAAAGTCCGAGCAATCCACCGAATTTCTCGAAGAAATGAAAATTTCTAAATTTCCTAAAGAGCATAACCGAATAAGCATACTAAAATTGCCCCCTGACGAGATTCCAGATGACATTTGGTCTATCGTATCTCCACCAAACAAATAACATTGGCTGAAAATTACAGCCTCTTAACCTTATTAATTTTCGAGTAATGAGAAAAACTGTGATTCTTGTTTTTTAATTTTTTTTTTTTCTACACTAATATTTATGATAGGATTTTATTGATTTTTTTTTCAAATACTTATCTACGAAAGACACGTAATTAAATTTTTCCATGACCCTCCTAGTGACACTCGATTCAACAAACAAAAATAAACAGAAACCGAAAATTATAGTTTCAATGTGTTCCTTAATTAAGCGGTACAATTATTAAATTTACACAAAATACTCTTTATTCAAGTCTCTTTCTTCTCAATTTTTATTATTTTTTTTTCCATTTGGTGAAACAGTCCGGAAATTATTAAAAACGTTTTTTTTTTGTTTTCGATTTTGTGGTAATAGATATTTATGATTTTTTTAATCCTTTTTTTGCCGTTATTATTGAGGTAAAATACATTTAATAACGACAAAAAGAGGATAAAAAAAATTTCATAAATATATATTGCCAAAAAATCGAAAGAAAAACGTTTTTAATTATTTTCGGAATGTTGCACCAAATGGAAAAAATTAAAATAATTAAGAAGAAAGGATCTTGAATGAAGAGTATTTTGTGTACATTTAATAATTAACTCAAGAAGCACAGTGAAACTATAATTTTCGGATTCTGTTTTTCTATTTGTTGAATCGAGTGTTACTGGGAGGGTCACGAAAACATGTAATTACGTGTCTTTCGTGGATAAGTATTTGAAAAAAAATCGATAAAATCCTATTATAATTATTAGCGTAGAAAAGAAAATAAAAACTAAGAATCACAGTTTTTCTCATTACTCAAAAATTGATAAGGTTAAGAGTCTGAAATTTTCAGCCGATGTTCTTTGTTTGGTGGAGATACAATAGACCAAGTGTCATCTGGAATCTCGTCGGGGAGCAATTTTAACCCTTAATCCGTGAAAGTTTCTTATGCACCCTAATTCCGTGAACCAGAGTCGTGCTTTGTCTTCGCGCTATCACACCCGCAATTATAAATGAAAAAATCTGAAAAAAATCATGGTCAATCTTCAGACTGTACTTTTGAAGCGAGAACAGATTTTTTTTCTTATTTTTAATAATTTTTTTTTCGTCAAATATCAAGCAATATGCGAAGAAAACATTTTGGGGTCGACGAAAACGACCCTGGTCTACGGATTGAGGGTTAATATGCTTATTCGGCTATGCTCTATAGGAAATTCAGGAATTTTAATTATTTCGAGAAATTCGGTTGCACTGACTTTCGTAAATTTCCAGTTATCAAGGTGGAAAATGCGTTCACAAATATCCGTCATAATCTCGGAGTATCACCAAAGCGTACTCTATGTGCCATCAAAAAGTAAAAACTGTCAGACGGAAGAGTTTGTAAATGCTCGAAAATTATAAGGAAGCGTTAAACAAATTTCAATTTTCCCCGTTTTCAATTAAACAATTATTTCATTAAAAGCGATTTCCCAATAATAGTTAGTCAACTTTTCTTCATTTTGACGTTCTCTAGGAAAGCAATACATATGTTGTTAATTTTTTGCGCTCTCTTTAAGCGTGAAAAATGTTCATACACATACAGACTCGCACACATATACGTACGGGTACTTTTCGTATAAATATATTTTCTCGACGTTCTCGAACATTTCCAATATTGGTATTAAAAACTTGATTTTTTCTCCATGAAGAAAAGCTTTGTATATAAGGAAGAAAAACGTACCTTCTGTCATGACAAAACCCGGATGGCTTCGAGCATGTCTTAACATCGAAGTTGTTGCACCCGATACGGTTTTTAAAATTTTGCCGCAATGGTTACATTTAGAATTTTTTTGATCGATAATCGTAAAATAATTCCACGCCATACTCTTTCGTTGGTTCTGCTTTTCAATACTAGAGCTACTGCTACTCGAGGAATTATGGTTTCTTCCTCGTGAATCGATTGGCTCAGGAAAACCATCGCATGAATTATCTTCCATACTATAGTATTTTAAATACTGTTTATGAATTATTTGCCATAAATAATTATATACCATAAATAATTAATAACTCTTACCTTTGTAAATATGAATATAAAAAACTATTTATACTTTGAGAGCGAGAAAGGTAATTGATATCGGTGGATATATGAATTCACAGTTCACACGTTTCTTGAGTGAACGAAGCGTTACTCTTACTCGTCGAACAAACTATTCGCGAATGAGATGTTGCGATTCCTTTGCTAAGAAAAAGAGCTATTGTCATGCCGAAAAATTCCGAATATCGAATCACACAGTTAAATACACGTGAGGAAACTTCACCACGTATATCAACGCAAACGATACTATCAGATGAAAACGTACATTGCAAGTCACTTCATCGTTACAATGTAGCGAATGTGTACAGCGTATAAACTATATACAGATATATGTATGTATTTATCTTGTGCCCAAAACCAGAAGGACGTATACGGCTATGCTTATATATAATTTAGGGCTACATACACACTTTATACGTGTATAGGACATTCCATGTATGGCTAGACTGTTTGTGGTCAAGGAACAGCGATTTTGACGCTCGTCCAAAATTTATGTTTTTTTTTTCATCAGTCACACGGAGAGGAATATTTTACTATTCTATCAAAAAATTTGCTAACAGCGACAGCAAATAAATCATTTGCTACTCAGACAACTGATTCATTTGCTGCCCGAGAGAATGACTTCCACTGTTCTAGAAAATTTATTGGCTAATCTCGCATATTTATTTGCTAGGATAGCAAAAAAAATCATTTCCTATTTTAGCAAAACCATTTTCTGCTGATAACAAGAATCCTTTAGTTCTATCTTACAATTACAATCGGTATAGAAAATATGAAGTCTGTGAATTTTCGAAAATTATCGTGTCGGGTGTCTTCTACCCTACGTATATTGAAATTGAGTTGATTAAAAATGGGTTTAGGGATGAATTTTGACCAGAAACAACTATTAAGGAACTGCTTGAAAAATCAAGGATTATGCGCAATAAACCGAAAAATGAATTGAACAGAGATTTTGACATTTTTTTTTCATCTTTCGGGTCAATTTAGTTTAAAAAATCTAATTATATGCATGATAAGACCATATGTTTCCTGTAGAAATTTATTGATAAACTTTTTTTTTGTTTATCCACTCGTCCTAAATATATATGAAAGACTAAATACGGCACATAATAATTTCAGGAAATTCAGTTATCACATTTTTCTTACATAGATCATTATTGGGATGCATAACTGGAGGCAATTGTTAAAATAATGACAGTTCGAACTAATCGTCCGCTCACTGTCAAATAAACACTCGAACCAATAGATCGTTTGCATCGGCTGAGCGCTGGAAACGCTTAAACGCTCGTGTCGACCGAGCGCTAAAACCGTTCAAGCGCTCGAACTGCTCGAGCGCTCGAACCGCTCGAGCGTTCGGACCGCTCGAGCGCTCGGACCGCTCGAGCGCTTGAATCGAATGAGCGCTCATTGTTCGGCTCGAGCTTGCTCAAGCGGAGGGCATTGCGCTCGAGCGCGCTCGATCGCGCTTGTGCACATCCCTAACTCCGATCGGCCGAAAATATGTCAAACGTCAATGTCAATGTTTGGATGGTTTTGCACGTCGCCGGCCGATGGCTCTGATAATCAAAGAACAGGCTATACATTTAAACGAGGCTGAAATGAGAAATTCACCGCGCAAAATAATTGATCCGAAAATCCGCCAATGTGTATGTTTGGATAGTTTTGCACATTACCCGGCGATGACACTAATATTCAAAGGCCTGTACATTTAAACGTGGCAGAAATGAGGAGTTTCCCGGGAAAAATAATTAATATTTTGAAAATTCTGAAATTATAGCCTTTGAATACCAACGCAATCGTCCGGTGCCGCGCAAAAGTGGCTCAAGACCAGGCTACCCACCGTCCGTAAGGGAAATTCTTGCGGTTTGCGTCCGAGGCTAACCTCTGTTCGGTATGGTAGAGTCCCAGCTGCCTACGTGCACGGTCACTCTCACCCGATACGCCAGGAGCCGTATTCTGTACACCGATCGACTTCCATCAGTCGAATTTGACAACTTCCACTCTCTCGTTTTCATAGTTCATGTTTTACCGATCATGGCCGAATATACTATGGGCCATAAACTAATCACTCAAAAAAATTAGTGAAAAATCGAACATTTCGGTTTTCGCGAAGTTCATTACGAACTCGATCGCTGTACAGATTACGACTCTAGATCCCTTGGCTGATTCTCTGGGTTCGTGTCCGGGCTGACCTCCGATCCCCGGATTCACCCGTGTTTCGTATCTGACCAGACCCCCCCACTCGGGGTATCATGTGACCCGATATTGAGATACCACGATGTACGATATCGGGCTATCTGGAGTTGGGATATAACAAGTTAAGATATTGCGATACCTGGATATCCGTATGAATTCCCTGACTTTTATAGTTAATATTTATCAATTTAGGAGCGCAGTGGCTTGGTGGGTGAGGCTCAGGGGTTCGCACGCAGCGGACTCAGGTTCGAGCCCCACAGCCGACGCCAATGGAAAAAGTTTCCGTCTTTTTCAGCAATCCTGGTTGGTTCGGATCCCACCATGATAAAAAAAATGGGCAAAAACTTTTCTGTGATGGATGGGTGGTCGGGGTACGGCATTGAAGGGCTTCCGTGCCGGTTTTTATCGCTCGGAAGGCGGCCGCTTAGCCGTGCACTGACTTTCTGACTGTATCGCAGCAAAGGAGGAATCTGCCTAGGGTGCCTCTGGAGACCACTCTTGAGTTTACTCGCGTGGTCACCAGGGGGACTAGAAAGGAGCCGACCTGTATCGACGGTAGGTATTCTGCAGTTTGTCTCCGTCTACGGCAAATGTGATACAGGGACAAAGGGGAGGTTAAGCGGCAGCAGACGTGGAACACAGAGGAAGGGCAAAAAATGTCGGAGTGGAAGGAAATACAGGCAGTATACAGTATTAGCGGCTTAGTCAAAGTAGAGTCTTCTACGTTCGATATGTGATGGGCTACTTGTCCCATCTGAGCTACTCACTCTGTATTGGTTAGTGCGCCTTTGATAGTCGAATTCTTCTACTCTATCGTATATGAGTAACTTGTTAAAAAATTATTTCAGTAACTTAAATAAAACGCGCCTACCGAGGAACTTGCGGGTCTCTACTTATTCGTTTCTGGGCATAAATGCGATTCTGGCTTTGGATATAGAAATTTAATATGAATGTTTCGTTTCTTACAGTAATATGATGCTCGGCATGCTATCCATGATATCGTAGTCGGCTGAAGTTGAGCTAAAGCGTGCAGGTCTCTGCTCTTCTTTCAGGTGTTCAGTTTCGCACGAGTCTCTTTTGGTTGGCCTATTGTTAATATTCGGGATTTGGTTGACTTTTATTTTTATCTTGGTTCGACTTAGCCAAGCTTTCCTGACTATTCTTGATTGATTTGGGTTTGATGCACTTTTGCGCGGTGACTCAGTCACTTGTATCGCAGCTTCCTTTTTGGCACTTGCCCCCTTACCATGTGTACTTTGGTTATAGATTCATGGCAATCTCACCGCTGCCACCAATGGTGCGCCCCCGATAGGATCAAATGCTAGTATCGATGAACCGGGGATGGCATTTGTGGGAATGATTGCCAAGATGAGTAAGGCTCAATTATACAAAACAAAGTACGAGATATTACAATATTCGGGCGCAAAATTTTGGCCATGCGAAATTGATTTTTCGGCAAAAAGAAACACTTTTTCAGGAGTAATAAAAATCGATTTTCAATCAAATAACGGTGGTATAGCAATTGAAATTAAAAAAGTCAATTCGGTACATTTTGAATCTACGGTGATTTTTCCATGGGTTTCATGGGCAGTTGTATCATATTGCGAGTGCGCGTGCGTGTGTGTAGGGTGGGTGGCTCGGCACGTGGGGTTCGGAGGGTTTGAGTTCCCCGACGGTCCAAAAGATGGCACTAGTGACAATAAATTTTAACGCTTTCCGGGCATTGAAAGCGCGAAATTCAAATTTTACGGACCAGCACAAACGTGTGGTTACCACCGAAGTCCGTGAAAGCTCGTTTCCGCGTCAAAGAGTTGAACTCACCTCGCGCGAGCAAAATTTCACCTGAAAATCGCGAACAGTAAACGAAAGTCGAATCCTCAAGGGTTTAAAGTCAGTTAATCAATATAGGACAGTTTTATTGTAAAAATTCTATCGTTCTAAATCCAAGTGTTGGTGAGACGCGTTATGTTAGATACAGGCTGTTTTTCGCTTCGCGGTTCGAAAAAATCTTCTGACTACTTTGCTAGGTGTCACGGAAAAGTCAAAGTTCCCGATACTCCCCCTACTGTATGCAGGGCCCTCCCGTTGGCCAATTACCAATTTTGACTCGACCACCGAAGTCCACGTGGACACTCCCCCACGCAAGGGTGGGTCCGTGCGTGTGCCCCTCTCTTCCTTTCCCTGTCTCACCCACCCTCTTAAGTCCCAACCTGAAAAGTTATTTATCCCTGGAAATTTTCTCTTCTACCCCGCTCTCGAGTTTTCCGTCGCGCCGAGCGATGACTGGTGAAAGCCTCACTTTGTACTTTCGGGTAGATTAATAAAAGATAAAAAGGTCGATAAAAAAACTGAAAGAAAGCAAACCCGTCTCTGCTGAGAGTGCGTATTTTTGTGCATTTACTTTTAACCCGTGTGCGACGAGTTGCTTCGCGTTCGCCCGTCACGTGTTGGACACTCGTCCTTTTATTTTATATTTTCGAGAAAGTATTTTTGCAGCCAAAAGCGTACCCATAAGTTTCCGTCTCTTGCGTTTCCTTTTACAATGTATGGTTAAACATATATTGTAACGATATCGCAAGGCCCCCTCCCCCATTTTTGTAATACACTACGACGATCAAGTCGAGCGCGCCGAGAAGACGCATCGCGCATCGTGAGAATCCGGCTTAATGGCGGAGAGGGGATGAAGTCGAGCGCACCGAACAGACCCGTCATGAGGATCCGCCTTAACAGCGGAGAGGGGGGAGGCGCAGAGGATTCTGGGACACGGCCCAGGACAGGTATAAAAGGAGGGATTTCGGCTACTGGAGGTTACTTCGCTCCGAGACCGGAGAAGAGGACGGAGCTCTAACCAGCCGACTCTGCTCTAGCTCGGAATGACCCTCGAAGTCCCGACGAGACAGTTACTCTGCTCGACGACAGAACGCCATTAGTCAATTAAAATCACCTAAAGAATTTAGAGTTTGTAATAGAATCCAAGTTTCCTCATCCAATTCCGAGTGCCAGCAACGGATTTCCTTGGGATGACCTCGGATTTCCCGCCGTTGGGCTCTACCTAGATCGTCCGCTCAAAATTCCGAGTGCCAACAACGGATTTCCTTGGGATGACCTCGGATTTCCCGCCGTTGGGCTCTTCACTCCTAATTAAAAACCTACCTCTTCTATCATTAGATAAATTTGAATATAACAAGGACACCATAAGCTGTTGTGATAAAAAAAAAATATATTATGAATAAAACATAAGAAATACGAGAGAAACGACTGTAACAAATCAAAGAAAGAAAAATCAAGAAATTAAAACATATTTGAGTCTCTTTTCACCTGCTCCGTATATCAACGAAGCGCGAATTCACGCGTAGCGTGAATACATGTCATAAGGACAGAAGCGTACCGTTACAACTGGCGCCCAACGTGGGGCAGGTGCATAAAAGGAGACTTGAAATAAAGAAATTGAAATGGCTACCCAACCAACGGGTAACGAGACGGAAGAGATTCGGGATTCTGGAGTAGCGAAAAATGAGATAGAAGAAATAAATACAGACTTCACAACTACGATATCCGCTCCAGCGCTGGCGCAGTGGCTTGACCCAGCACTAGCAAATTTTGGTGACGCTAACCAAACGAAAGAACCATTAACGAACAGGGGGGTGAAGACAAAGACTTCACTCCCACATCCACAAAAAACAAAGAAGGGAAACGAGGATATGGAAGAAACGTTAAAAAGCATCCTCGAGACTGTCCTGGACCTAAAAATGAATATCGAGAGAGTTGAAAAAAGAACAAAGGAACAAGTAAAGACTTGAATACGAGCCCTGGAGAATACGTTTGCCGACCGATCGGTGACCATGGAAGCCCATATGGCTAGCGAGATGCACAAGGTAACCGACCCTATCAATGAACAAATACACAGTTGGGCTCGGGGTTTACACGAGGCTATGGCAAGGATTGCAGTATGCGAGGTAACAGCCGCACAACAGAGGCTAAATCAAGCGAACATCGAAAAAAGGCTCCACCACCTCGAATTACAACTGGACGCAAAAAGACCAAAAGAACATAGTACACAGATACAACGTGAGGAAAATGACCAAGAAGAGGAGCAGGAAAAGGAGCAAGAAACAAACGAGACTAGCTCCACGTACCGACCAAACAAAATAAAAATAATCCCACCAACGTTCGATGGCTCAGGGAGAACAAGACCAATGAAATTCATAATGGAATTCCGACAATATTGCGAGGTAACGAGACCATCACCCTCAGAATTGACATATGTACTGGGACAATGCCTCGAAAAAACAGCAAAAGAATGGTGGGTCCTTGTCGAGGAGCAAGTCAAAACGATCGAAGAACTCGAAAAAAAATTCACAAACCGATTCTGGAGTAAAGATGTGCAAAGGAAGGTACGAAGAAATCTGAAATTCGGGTACTTTGACAGTAACAGCAAGCTGCCAAAAGTTGACTATGTAATTCGACTGTTTGGAAGCGCCAGGGATTTGGTACCTCCACCGTCAGATAAAGATATCGTGGGCGCATTAGCTCAACATTTCTCTGAAGAGATTCAAGCCACAATTGTGGGTAGAGGATTCGAGACGCTGGAGGAACTCATAACATTCCTCGAGAAAGTCGATCAAGGAGGACCAGTCAACGCAAAAAGAGCAAAGGAACCGGTAATTGATCGAAGCAACAACCAAGGAGGACAAAAACCATTTCGAGTGCCCTGGAAACAGCTGGAAAGTAGCAACGTACAAGAGAAAACGACACAAAGTACCGGGATGAGAAATAATGAAAAAACGCAAAGACCATGGCACTCAAATGGCCCCCAAAAAAAAGGGGAAGACAAAACGCAAAAAAGAAATCTCCCTTTGCAAACGATAAACATCGAGGAACCGCAAAAACCTACAACCTCAACGGCGGGAAACGCTTAGGCGTTGTACCCGTGAACAACATGGGGGAAGAAGTTAAGACTCGAGGTACAACGAAAATAAAAGGGTTCAAGGAAAGAGGGAAGACAACCAAGAGAAGGGAAAGAAAGGAAAAGAGAACAACCAGAAAAAAGATATCTTCAAGTGAGGAGGAGGAAATAACACCGATTAACACAATATTCACAGATACGAGGGAGTTTCTTCTGGGAGAAGAGATTAACGGTGAGGCTGTACCACTAATCGAGTGTCCAGAAGTTTACGCCAAAATCAAAGGAATTCTGGTCACCGCATTGGTGGACAGTGGGGCAAAGATCACCGCAATCTCCGAGGAGTTTTTTTTGGAAAATCAGGAAGTTCTCAAAAATTGCCCGATTTTACCAGTCACAGGTGGAACGGTGAAAGGGGCCATTAGAGGCAAGTCGTGCAAAATGAAAACGCAACTAATGGCCACCACAGCCATCGGGAAAATAAAAACCTATGTAAGGTATTTAGTGGTGCCGGGATTAATTAGAGATGTTCTATTTGGGATAGACACTCTATACCCTCTCAAAAGCCTGATCGACATAGGGAATATGACGTTACGTGTCAAATACAACGAGTATACAGACACAATTCCTACAAAGTCAAAATCTATAGCAGATTTGACAACAAACAAAGGGACGTCCAACTCAAGAAACACGGAGACGCATAAGCCTAAGAATCAGGAAGAAGAAAATATGCCACTACCTACTGGTAAAACAAAAGGGGAAACTAAACAGGAACTTGCACTTAACATAACCGAGGGAAAGTACAGTCAAGTACTGAACCTAACAGTGAAAAAGGAGGAGGATAATAAAGAAATAACCAAAGAAGAAATCGAAGAAATTGTAAACAAGGATACGGAGCTCTCTGGAGAGGAAAGAACCATCTTAAAAAACATCTTGTGGAGAAGACGAGGGGTTTTTCGGAAACGACCCGGAACCATTGTAGCACACGCATACGAAGTGCCAATCATGTTACGAGATAAAGTCGATAATGAAATTGATAAATTGCTAAGATATGAAATAATTCAACGATCCACCAGTCCTTGGGTAAACCCAATTATTCCAGTCAAAAAAAAAGATGGGACGGTGAGACTTTGCCTAGATGCCCGAAAACTTAACGAAGTAATGGCAGATGACCACGAGTGCACACCCAATGTGGAAGAGATTTTTCAAAGATGCCACGCGGTCAAGGTCATGACTACACTTGACCTAACAAGCAGTTTTTGGCAAATACCGCTACATCCAGACTCGAGCAAATACACCGCTTTTCGACACAGAGGAAAAGTCTATGAATTTACGGTAACTCCATTCGGGTTAAAGACTAGCACGGCAAGTCTGTTAAGGGCACTGGATATTATACTCCAGAACCTAGGAGAAAACATTGTAAATTTTGTGGACGATCTGTTATGTTTATCAAACAACACAAAAGAACACATGCAACAACTCGACGAGCTGCTCGAAAGGCTGGAACAACACGGGATGACGATTAAACTCCGAAAAGCCAATTTTTTTCGAAAAGAAGTGGAATTTTTGGGTCACATCTTAACTACGAAGGGAATAAAGCCTCAGCCAGAGAAAATAAGGGCAATCAAGGAATTTCCGACGCCAAGATATCCGAAACAATTGAGAGGATGCCTCGGATTGGTGAACTATTACACAAAATTCACAAAGCAACATGCAGAAGAAACCATCCCTTTGTGAGAACTACTCCACAAAGGAGTAAAATGGAAATGGAAGGAAGAAGAAATAATAGCTTTCGGGGGAATGAAAAATTTGTTTATAAAAGATGTGCTGCTCCTTCACCCAGACCCAGCACGAGGTTACATTTTACAAACCGACGCGAGCAACTATGCCCTGGGAGGAACTCTGGCCCAAAAAGACGAAAACGGAGAGACTGGAGTGGTTGTATTTGCGAGTCGAACACTAAAGGGAGCCGAGCTCGCATATACGACCACGGAGAAGGAATTGCTGGCCATTGTATGGTCACTCAAGAAATTTCGGACATATTTGTTCGGAGCCCACATTCAAGTTATCACGGACCACCGAGCAATTATCTTTCTTAACAGCTGTCAATTGCTTTATGAACGACTAACTCGGTGGATTTTAGCAATCCAAGATTATGACCTAACATTCGAACATTGTCCGGGCACCAGAAACATCGAAGCAGATGTTTTAAGCAGAGTACACCAACCCGGGACTGAAGGAGGAAAAGGCAAAGAAATTATAATTGCAACAATGCTAGCAAGGAAACCTTCAAAGGAGTTGGAACAACGCATCAAGAAAATAAACGAATGGCAAAACTCAGACAGGGGATTGCTAAAAATAAAACAAAAAATTCAAAGGGAAGGTGGAAAGAGTAACAGATACCAAATACAGACAGATGTGCTTATGAAAACTGCTGGAGAAGACACATGGAAGATTATGCTGCCTCGTACGCTAGTGCCTTTGCTGATTTATGAAACACATGAAATGTATGGTCATATCGGGGCTAAAAAAGTGTGGAAGATCATAAAAGAAGATTTCACTTATCCAAGATTATATCATGAAGTGAGGCGATTGATAGCCACTTGTGACTCCTGCCAAATAAACAAAGTACCGAATCAACACTCATATGCAGCACAACAGAATATAATACCAGAGGGCCCTGGAGATCTAGTCTCCATCGATTTCTTCGGGCCTCTGCCAGCAACAGAAGGGGGAAAGAAACATATCCTAGTAACAATAGATGCTTTCTCGAAATTTGTAGTGTTGTATCCACTAAAAACAGCCACGGCCACGACGACAATCAATAAGATCTTTAATCATTATATTCCAACTTACGGGAAACCAAGGAAATTGCAATTTGAACACGGAACCCAATTCACTTCAAAAACCTGGTTAACCAAATTAGCAAGCGAAGGAATTCAACCAGTATTCTCCTCAATTCGACATCCACAAGGGAACATTGTTGGAAGGGTAAATCGAGAGATAGGGAGATTCTTCCGAACGTTTTTGACCGACAAGCACACGAATTGGCTAAAATGGATAAACGTCATGGAAGATTGCATGAATGAAACGTTTCACGAAACGATAGAATTCACGCCAGTTGAACTACAACTAAACAAAAAACCAGAGAGAATCTGGAGACGATGGATTCAGATGAGAAGAGAGGAGGGGAGAGAGAATCTTGAAGAGAAATTAACATTAGCAAAGGAGAGGACAAAGAAAAAAGGTCGAGATAGAGCAGAAAGATTCGATGACCAACACAAATTAACAGAATTTGAACAAGGGGACTTGGTGCTGGCCAAAGCCTGCAATGTTAGTGATCCAGCCAACAAGAAGATGGCGAAATTTTTCGCTATCTATGAAGGGCCGTATCAAATAAAAAAAGAAAATCGCTCCAGCAACGTACATCCTTGAAAATAAAGACTCTTTAAAAGAACGAGGCATGTACCATGCATCAAATTTAAAAAAATATTTCACGCCAAAAATGCCTACTACTACGTAAAAAAAAAAAAAAAACTGTTTTACCAGCAGACCCACAAATGCCCATATGTAAGAAGTACACGGCCGATGGCGCGTGGATCAAGGTATGCAAGAACAAAACAGCCAATCACACCAAACCCGCGAACAACAAATCAACGAATCAGGAACAAGGATAAACTTTAAAGAGAATAAAGCGGAGGACGAAATTGCTTCGCAAAATAGACAAAGATTACGAGTACATAAGACAACACGTCGAAATGGACTCCTCAACGCAAACAGACTCGAGCACCGGGTGCAGGCATTTCCAATGCCAAACCGGCGAGGATGGAAGATGGGAGAAAGAAAAAAAGAAGGTAGTCAAGAAAGAAGAAATAAAAAAAAAATAGGAAGAGAAAATATGGGAACGGAAAACAGAGTAAAAGTCACAAACAGAAGAACTCAGACAGGAACGTGGAAAAGAGAGAAAAGTACACAGACTAAAAAAAAAAGAGGAAGAAGAAAGAGAGAAAGAGAAGGATCCAGTCGAGACGATGATTATCAAATGGGAAGAAATTTTCGCCGAGTTTTCCGTCCCTTCCCTTCTTTCGCCGATACGTGAGGAAAACCCGACTGACGAGAAAATGGAGTTGGCCACCGAGGAGCTAAAAAATTGGAAAGCGGGGGAATTCCACTGGCCGGATAAGGAAGAAGAGAAGGTGCAAGAAAAAGTGAGGGAAGGCGCGTTAAAAAGAAGGAGAGAAAAAATCTAGGAGAAGATAAAAGAATGGAAAACGACGACAAAAAAAGAAAAGGAAACGAAATCACGAGTATGCCTCGACAACGTTTGCAAAAAAGGGACCTCCAAACATTGGAAGGTCAAAACTGGTTAAACGATGAAGTGACCAACGCATATATGGAGCTCATCGTCGCACGAGGAGGAGAGGGAGGAGAATCGAATCCGAAAACCCATGCGATGAACACTTTTTTTTATCCACGGTATCTGACCGGGGGTTATGAGGCAGTAAAAAGATGGACGAAGAACATTGACATATTCGCATACGATCTGCTCATCATCCCGATCCACCTGGGGAGACACTGGTGTCTAAGTGTGGTCGATATAAAAAAGAAAATGATCAGCTACTTCGACAGTTTTCTTCATCCGAAGAGCACCGGGACAAGAGCGGTTTGGAAATATTTGGAGCAGGAGAGTCAAGAAAAAAAAAAATATGGAGATGAATTTGGCAGAATGGGAGCTGAAAGTGATGACATCCCAAAACAAGAGAACAGTGACGACTGTGGGGTATTCACGTGCACTTTCGCAGAATACCTCTCGGCGGGCCGACAAATCTCTTTCGAACAAAAAGACATACCTCATTTCCGAAAAAAAATGATGTACGAATTGATACAGGGAAAATTAATGTAAAAAAAAAAAAAAGGAGGGAGAGAGAGAGAAGAGAGAATAATAGCGATAATCACAATCATAACATAAGAATAATAATAGTTTCGACAAGAAGAGAATAAGAGAGGAGAAAGACTATTTTTTTTATTATTATTTATAAAACAACGAAAAGAATATTTTTTTTTAATATAAAAAAACGAAACACCATTCCATTATTATTAAAACTACTATGAAAATTACTCCTTAAAGTGTTCGATTATTCAACCCAGAAAAAAAAAAAACGCGATATCGCCAGAGATGAACAAAGAACTTATCCAAGGAGTCGTTCTTTGTTCAGGGGGGCGTTGTAACGATATCGCAAGGCCCCCTCCGCCATTTTTGTAACACACTACGACGATCAAGTCGAGCGCGCAGAGAAGACGCATCGCGCATCGTGAGAATCCGGCTTAATGGCGGAGAGGGGATGAAGTCGAGCGCACTGAACAGACCTGTCATGAGGATCCGCCTTAACAGCGGAGAGGGATTTCGGCTACTGGAGGCAGAGACTAGTAGAGAGATCGCCAACGCAGGTGCTCGAGGGGGTTTCGACTGGCCGAGGTAGTGGGGGTAGTTCGCGTGGACATTGACTCGGGCGGTGTGGCAGATTTTGAGTCAGCTGTGTGCACATTGGCCTCCCGGGTAATGCAGGTTGACTGAGCGTGGCGTGCACATGGTATCGAGTGAAAACGCAGATATATATGTTACACGGACCACGGACTGTGAACCGCGAACACAGTCTGCTACCCTGTCGGTCTTGGGATCGAAACTACTACTCGCATTTTTTTTCGGAATTAATATTTTTCTAATATTTATTTTTTTTGTATTTAGTAATAACGATGTTTTAATTTTAGTAAATAAATGGTATATACTGTTATTATAACGAATCTTTGCTACAGGAAATATTTTTATTTTATTACTCTGTATTCTTCATATATTCCTATCAAATATTCCTCAAGGAGTTTGCACACATTGGCATCCCAAAAAAAAGGCCTATTTATTTTATATCCTAAACATAAGGAAGCTTTTACCAAATCTTTAACCCCACCCCGCAGATGTACGGAGTAAAATATACGGTATAAATGGTAATCTCGAGAAAATTATCGCCATTAAATTTTTTAGACCAATAATAATTGGGTCCTCGAAGTATAAAAAGTCTATTTATTTATTTATTTACATTTATGCAAACACCACGCGCAATTTTTTTCTTAATTAATATGTTTTTCAATATTTATTTTTTTTTTGTATTTTGTAGTAACAATATTTCAATTTTAGTAAATAAACGGCACCTACTGTTATTTTGATGAATCTTTTTGCTACAGGAAATATATTTATTTAATGACTCTGTATTGTTTAGATTTTCATGTCAAATATTTCATAAGGAAGTTGTACACATTGGAATGCCACAAAATAAGCCTATTTTCATAATTCATTCATAAGTATAAATCGATCTTGTATACTGAAACCTTGATTATTTGATAAATTAAAAAAAAAATGCATACAAGTCTAAAGCAATTGAGCCTAAACAACCAGGCAAAGGTCTAAAACAATCAGCTGTTTCAACACTTTCAAAGGACAATATGACATTGCACCAAAATTTCATCCCCCCACTATTGTTGCTCCTCGAAATAATGATTAATGAATTCTCAATTTTACAAAAATTATAAGTTTGTAACTGCTGATCGGATTTAAATGATTAAAAAAGGATATTTTTTATCTTTGTTGCCCTTAAAAAAAAAAAATACGCCGTCGTCGGAGAAAAACGTATTAGACAGTTTTAGGGGTAATTTTTTGATTTTTTTTGTTCTTTCTACGAAAGGGCTACCCGGAATTCCACTCACTATTTTTTTTTTCCTGTTAGAAGGGGCAAGACGCAACTCCACGGTATTTTTTTAAGATGGAAAAGGGCATCAGTGGAGAGGGAAAAATTGTTTTTTGTCAATTTACCCCGAAAACTCTCTAATGAGCGTTTACCCGATGACGGCATATTTTTTTTCGAAAAGGGCAAAAAAATAAAAAAGATTTTTCCTTTAATCGTTTAAATCCGATCAGCCGTTACGAAGCTATGATTTTTACAAAATTGAGAATTTATTAGTCATTATCTCGAGAACCAACAATAGTGGGGAAATGAAATTTTGGTGAAATGTCGTGTATATATTGTCCTTCGAAATGCCTATACTGAATAATTTTTTCGAGGCGAAAAAAACGGGGTGGTTGAGTCGACGTGGAACGCGACATATGTATGTGTGCGTGTGTGTGTGTGCGTGCACGTTTGACTTTATCACATACAACAATAAGATGCGAGAATGGCAAGGAAATACAAATTTTTGATCTTTTTTGGAAAATTCTAGAGCTTGCTGAGGAATCATGGAATGTGCCATATGGACATATATATGTGTGTGTGTGTGTGTGCGTGTAATTTCGTCAGGGAAATAAATCACGGTGAAACGTGTTCGATAATAGGCTCCTATAGTAACTTGTCGAATGATGAGTGCATATTATTTCCCTGACATGCCTCTGATATACGATTTGACGCTGGTTTCGATGTGTACTTCTTTTTTATCATATAAATATTTTAATTTATAAAAAAGTCCGTTTACGCTCGTAAAAGGGTTTTTATCCGAGAAATAAATAAATGAATGAATAAATAATATAAATAAATAGATAAATAAATAGACTTTATACTTAGCGGATTCAATTATTATTGGTCTAAAAAATTTAATCACGGTAATTTTCTTGAGATTACCATTTATGCCGTATATTTTACTCCGTAAATCTGCGGGGTTAAAGATTTGGTAAAAGATTCCTTATGTTTAGGATATAAAATAAATAGGCCTATTTTTTGGGATGCCTCTTTGAGAAATATTTGACGGGAATATTTGAAGAATACAGAGTAATCAAATCAAATATTTTTCCTGTAGCAAAGATTCGTCATAATAACAGTATATATACCATTTATTTACTAAAAAAAAAAAAAAACATCGTATTACTTAATATACAAAATAAAAATATGTCAATTCCGAAAAAAAATGCACCTCGTGGTTTCGATTCTAAGATCGACAGGATAGCAGCCACGGACGCAATGACCACTGCCACGACCTGTGTACACATATGCTGTTGGTTACCGGATTATGTTCATCTACAGGAGGCTAAACCGCCAATTAATTTAATTTTATGTCACTTTGGTCGAGTTAGATATGATTTAAACAATAATATTGCCAAAACGTGCATGCTAGAATGAAAAAGTCGTCTCTGACGCAGTAACGTATCGATGAGCATATTTTTCCGCAATACAGGCACGACAATTTTTGTGATATATACTCAAATGAATGCTTATTATAACTAAATTTTGAGATAAAGACTCGTCTTTTGTCATCAAGACATAATCTAGTGTATAAATGAAGGGCAGCTCTCACATTTTTTGTCTTCTACAACAAACGCGTGAATCGCGGTTCGAAACGGCCAAAACGGTTCACAGTCCGTGGTCCGTGTCCATATATCTGCGTTTTCGCTCGATACCATGTGCACGCCACGCTCAGTCAACCTGCATTACCCGGGAGGCCAATGTGCACACAGCTGACTCAAAATCTGCCACACCGCCCGAGTCAATGTCCACGCGAACTACCCCCTCCACGACCAATCCCCCCTGACCAGCTTTACACCCGCAGAGCGACCGTTGGCGATCTCTCTACTAGTCTCTGCTGGAGGTTACTTCGCTCCGAGACCGGAGAAGAGGACGGAGCTCTAACCAGCCGATTCTGCTGTAGCTCGGAATGACCCTCGAAGTCCCGACAAGACAGTTACTCTGCCCGACGACAGAACGCTATCAGTCAATTAAAATCACCTAAAGAATTTAGAGTTCGTAATAGAATCCAAGTTTCCTCATCCAATTCCGAGTGCCAGCAACGGATTTCCTTGGGATGACCTCGGATTTCCCGCCGTTGGGCTCTACCAAAAATATCCGCTTAATTTCCGAGTACTAGCAACGGATTTCCTTGGGATGACCTCGGATTTCCCGCCGTTAGGCTCTACCTAAAATCTTCCACTTAAATTCCGAGTGCCAACAACGGATTTCCTTGGGATGACCTCGGATTTCCCACCGTTGGGCTCTACCTAGATCGTCCGCTTAAAATTCCGAGTGCCAACAACGGATTTCCTTGGGGTGACCTCGGATTTCCCGCCGTTGGGCTCTACCTAGATCGTCCGCTTAAAATTCCGAGTGCCAGCAACGGATTTTCTTGGGATGACCTCGGATTTCCCGCTGTTGGGCTCTTCACTCCTAATGAAAAACCTACCTCTTCTATCATTAGATAAATTTGAATATAACAAGGACACCATAAGCTGTTGTGATACAAAAAAATATATATTATGAATAAAACATAAGAAATACGAGAGAAACGACTGTAACAAATCAAAGAAAGAAAAATCAAGAAATTAAAACATATTTGAGTCTCTTTTCACCTGCTCCGTATATCAACGAAGCGCGAATTCACGCGTAGCGTGAATACATGTCATAAGGACAGAAGCGTACTGTTACAGTATATATTTCCTAGAATATATAAGAACGTCGACAGCGCAATAAAGTTGCTTAAGGGATACAAAAGTATTCATATTATCATTATTATTATTATCATCATTTGAACGTTATCGTGATTACGCTTAAAGTTACTGTATTTATGCATATATTCAGACATATCATAATATACTGGTATTAAATTGTTCTTGTAGCATATGATATATAATTAAATGTAATTATATTATTTTCGGCAATGTCAGCACGTTCCCCTCTCAATCAAAATCTCTGCTCTTATTACGTTTCGAATCTACGCGTGACAGTACGCCCCCGATTGATGGCACCCTTCGCGGCTAATCCACGAAGTGCGTATCGCGGAGCGTTACAAAATTCAACAAAAAAATTTTTTTAATAAAAAAAAAACAAAAAAAACCAACAACAATAATGATGCGAAGAAACGACCAGAAAAACAACTTTTCTTCTTCCAAACGCTATAGCGCCGTTATTTTATCGAAAATAGACTCATTACTCTCGAAAAAGTTTTTGTTTTTGCCGAAATATTTAAACTGTATTGTCAAAATTTGGCACCAGGGATGTCGTAATACTGCCCAAACTTTCAACCTCATTTCCAATTATTGCCCAATTGTTATGCTCGCCGTTTTAACACCCACATCCACAGAGGTATTGCAAGCATTGTATCAAAATATACTATTTTAGAGGACAACAGTTTGAAAAATCGTAAAAACATGCGAATTATATTTTTTCTGCTTCTAGTTGGGCTGTCGCTTAATCATAATCGTTTAAGGGTAACACTACCCTGAAATTTTCGAAAAATCGATTATTTCTTTAGATATTACTTCCATAGTTTGAACCTTGGAGAAAAATTTCAGTTGAATGCGAAGTCTGTAACTAGTATATCCAAGAAGATATTCATTTTTTTCTACCGCACTGTGCAGCGCTCCGCATGCGTCACTCGAGCGCTTGCCCACTGCAGGTGTGCTGAGGTAGGGCGAGTTAGAATACAATAGATTCTCTCAACGAGTCGGTGTACGTGGCGAATAACGGAAGCACAAGCAAACCTTTACGAATATCAGCATAAATTTACACTTTATACACACTTTATATATCTACAAAAAGCAATTTGCCCTGTTTACGAAGCTCACACCGACTATGCTCTGCTAAAATGGTGTTTAGGAGGGTATATCAAGACTATAACGAAAGCATAAGCGCTATGATATGGGAAATCGCACTGAAAATAAGTTTCTGTGGCATGAAAGTAGTTGAAATAGCTACTTACATCGAAACATGCATTTATAATGATGGCTATTGTAATCATTTTATTACAATTACGCTTATCGAAAATTAAAAAAAAAACCATCGCAGGTAATTGTTATGACATGTGTAATGATGAAGACAAGCACCGTCTATCGCGTGCTGAAAAACGCGCGCAAGAATCTGTAATAGAAGCCAGAACAGCTCGGAGAAGACCAAGATTATCTCTTGAGGACTAGTAATTTGTTGAGGAAAAACCCCGATACGGACCAGGAATCGGGGGTCAACTGTACAACAAGGTAAGCTAAAAATTTTCAATTTTTTCACTGTTGAAGCCGCGTGAAAACTTGGAACGCATTTTTCTCGAAACAAGAATTTTCGAATTTGCGGGGAATACAACTCAACAACAGCTATTCCGATTGATTTGAAATGTATACCAAACATTTGTAACATAATTATGTCAATCCTTTTGTAGAATTTTCTTTTCTAATGTTAACGGTTTTTGTTTAATCAATGTTTGTAGGTAAAAATTTTATGTGAAAAACAAACATAAATTTCTGCATGATACCAAAAACCCTTTTTTTCAGAAAATCCTATGTAGCGCCGTTTATTAAACCTTAATTCACAAAATATTTTCATTCTTTAATGTTTCAGATGAACCGTACGGCTATTAAGATTCCAGCCGATTAAAGGTGGAAAAAAACTTAACACGCGTGGAGGCGTGTATCTCCGCCAATTATCAATATTTGTAGATTTGAAAAAGTTCGCAAAGATATAAATAAAACATATGCCTTCGTTTCGCTACGTAATATTCATGAATACCGAGTCTTATTCTAGCCTTTCAAGGTGATGTAACCCCTCAATATCTCGTACTGTACGGTCCAAAAAGTCTCGAAATGAACCTTTCAAGGGATGTTTCACCTTCTTGCGATAAAGGTGTACAGAAAATCGAAAATTTACATTTAATTATTTAGCATCGGAAACATTTCACAATCAAATAAAAATATTTCAGTACCAAAAAAATCTTCCTTCTGAGGAGTTGTTCATTCATTTCGGTTGATCGAAAAAAATTATAAATATGTGAACTTTTTTTGTGCTACTTAATTTGTTTTTTGTTTCAAGATCGGTCAATCGATGAGTTTGTTGCACCAAAAAATGTATAAAAATACAATTTATATGAGGTGGTTTACCCCACTTGCAACAAGGGTGCATGAAAATTCGGACATGCAAACGTCATTATTTAACACATTTTATATTTTTAAATGGGTTTTATGTCGATCACAGCACTGCTTCTATGTGAAACGCCGAAATGACCAGCTGCACCCTCTAAATTTGATGGTTGATTTCAGCCCTTAAATTGGTTTAAGGGCACTTAAAGGAAGTAGGCCCCTCTTATTACAACAAAGACTGCGCCATATAAAAACCTTATCAATATCGGAGGGGCATGCCTGGGAATGTTTTCTGAGTCACTATAATAAATTTGCCAAAATCTTCATCACAGATACTTTGAGTCCCAATTTTACAAAATATATCTCCTTGTTAACACTCTATAACAGACTAAAATATGCAATAAGACTCTTCCAACGCTTGCTTGAGCACTCGCCCTTTTCATGCGGGCTCATGTTCTCAACTATATAATGGCTTCCATAATATGAACGTATTGTAATTAATGATCTGCGAGTAAATTATAAGATCAAAGTTTCGTGAGACAAATGAAAGATTTTCTGGCATATGATAACGGCAAGGGGATGAGGAGGGTTTAAATAACGTCCGAGGATTCGCATCGAGCGTTGACGCAGGGCAAAAATATCCATTCAAATTTTTCTTTTACATCATTCAAGTCTACTAATTCGACTGTGCTATCGTAATACGAATATTTCCAGTAGCGACTATAGTCACGAAACTTATCATTGAAACCTTTCATAAGTGTGCATTTTTCAGGAATGCTAACTGTCTACTCGATGAGCCAAGCAATGTCACTTCCACGCCAGACATGATACGGTTGCCGGGAGAAGAGTATTCAGGAAACAGACAGTGTGAGCTGACTTTTGGTCGAGGATCTCAAATCTGCTCTATGAAGTCTGAAGATGGTAAGTTATTTGTGTTTAGTAAGCTCGAAATTGGAATATAATAGTGTTTAATCTATTTCAGAAGTTACGAATTGTGAGTTTTATTCCACTGTATGTGTGAGTAAAATCAATAGTTACTACAAAATTTACATCCATTTTTTAAATGCATTTCCGCCTGTCAGTAGGCTTTCGCCTATTTTGAGGATGGCCCGGGTATGTAATCAGTCTCCCCTTGCTGTCGCATCTGATTCTCCTCTCTGCATTACAATCCTGATAGCATTTTTGCTATCACGTACCATGTTACCAATTAGTCACATAGCGGCTTGGTGACGTGGGATGACAATGAAAACTTATAATAACAATATAGGGCTTATCTTATATCGTGGACTCCGGAGGCGGCCTGAACATGTGAAGCAGTACTCGCGCGAGTGGGGTTGCTGACTTCATTATAATCGCCCCCGCTTTTTCACTTGTTGACCGTGAGATCGTGAGTTGAGGTAGCGAGGACAAGTCAGTCTCTGGAAGCACACAATAACATACATTTTGATTCCGGAACAACTACGCCTAACACTTCACATAGCGGCAATAATTCTCTAACGGCTGTTAGTCGAAGAAATCGCAATGAGACCCCCGGGCTGCTCGCGCTGTGTTACAAGTCGGTTCACGTTCAAGTCCAATTTTTTAGCACCTGTGCATGCATGCATGTCATGGACAAATTAATTTTAAAAAAATCCTATCGTTGTAAGGACCGGTCATTACGGATTTTAATCCATTATTCCACTTTTGGTATCAATGCTGAGCCTATAACAGTTTTGAGGTGAATAAGATGTCAAGAAATAATAATTTTACCCAAGTGTGGCAAAATTTTTTTTTACTGATTCTGAAATCCATCCCGTAATCTCAGATATTTTTTTCCAAATGACCTATCTCACCCGTAGAATTCTGTTCGCTAGCCAGATGCTCAAAAAGACCTTCGAAATTTAGTCCAACCTATTTTAACCGTCCCATCCATGCGTTTGATGGGACAAACCAATTTACAAAAAATTCTAGGACCTTAAGTACCAGCTATTACGGATTTCGAATCCTCATTCCACTTTTCTTATCAATGTTTAGCTCATAAAAGTTTCCACGTGAATTCGATGTCGAGGAATACTCATGTTCCCGTAGTATGGGAAAATTATTTTTTGCTCTGGCTCTGGAATCCGTCACCTACTATCAGATAATTTTTTTCAGAGTGATCTATTTGACTTGTGGCGTCCATTTTCGCTAGCAGAATGCTCAAAAATACCATAATACATCAGTACAATTTTTTTTAGTCTAGGCAAGCATCCGTTTTGAGAAAATAATAACTTGAAAACTATCCTATTACCGTACCGAGCGGCAACTTCGAATTTTGAATCATGAGTCCACTCTCTTTATCTAGGCGTTCCCTAAAAAAGTTTTCAGGCGAAGATGGCATCGAGAAATGATAATTATACCCGAGTATGGAAAAATTCGTTTTTACTCGAATGGGTCATAACCAACTTTACCAGCCCTGGTTGCCCGAAATCATCCTACGAGTCATTAAAACCATCCTTAATGCTGTAGTCAGATCTTCTGAACATTCCTTTAGATTTATACTTATTTTTAAAAATTGAAGTGAGAAACAATTTTCCCGTACATGTTTAGAATTACAAATAATATCCTCTCTCGGAATCTTTCGACGTCTTTGGCAGTGCGGAAATTTTACCAGTGATCGATTCTTCCATCGACCAATTGCTTCATAATTTGACAGTTTGGCAGTTGATATTATGGCCATTAGTTGTATAGATTACTGGATATCCATCTGCGTTCTAATAAAAGTATCAAATTATCATTTTATTAATGAATAATAATTCTTATCATTATTGTACTCAAAGTAAGGGGAATTATTCTCCTCTTTTTTTGAGGCATAAATTTGGACTGAATTAACATGTGGTCAACAAATTTTCCAGTCAGAATTTGATACAAGTTTTTCAACGTTTATTTTCGTCCTTCTTAATCACGGCTCTTCCGAATGTTCGTGTTTTTTTTTTCTCGACAACTGTCTTCATTTTAGCACGGACAACGATAATCTGGCGAGGAAGTATGATAAAGTTGCAAAAAAGGTAAAACCATAGAATTTTCATTTCTCAATTCTTAACCTCTTGCTTGATAATTATTATCAGTGCTGAATTAAAGGAAGTAAAGTCGAAGAGTCCCGGGTTCGAATCCACGGGCGGCATATTTGACTCTTTTTCTCGTCGTCTTGGATCATCACCACTCATTACCCCGTTCGACCATTAAAACGTCAGAAGTTTTCGGACCAACACACGTTCACAAGCATAATGTATGGGGGAGACAACACAGACTTCCCGCAAAAAGGCGTGGCACTGAAGAGTCACTCCGCGGAATATTACAAAGAAAGCGGGGCGAGGGAAGAGCTTCGACGAGGGACATAGGCAAGCGTAGCGTCAAGGTATACTCCACATACATTCGAAACCGAACACCCGCAACTCTGCAAAATTGACGTGGACGTTGAGTTCAGAGGGGGGAGGGGGGGGGAAGATCCCGCATTACATTCAAGTAGACGACAGAAATGAGAGAGATTAATCGGTGGCCGTAGCGCAGTGGTTAGCGCTCCCGCTCGCAAGCCGAAGAGTCCCGGGTTCTAATCCACGGGCTTGATCCACTTGATTCTTTTTCTCGTCATCTTGGATCGTCACCACTCATCACTCCGTTCGACCATCACAAACTGTTTGGCAAATCTACTTTGCTGATTCGTTTTTTTTCATAATAATTTGAGCCCTTCCTGGCCAGATATCCCCTGAAGAATTGTGATGGGAATCTCGCAATTCGCGTCACCTTAGGCCTATCTCACCATCATCCACGCTGGGAGAGCCGTTGAGCGCCAGGTAATCTTTTTAATTCGACGGCGGGAATTGCCAAACCCGCTGAACGTAACTTTACCTGAAATTCAGAAAATTAACGGAAACCAAACTTAACCTAAAATGGACGCCGGTGTGTCGGATGGCAAGAACGGGGACGGTATACCCGATTCGCTCAGAATGTAGGTTGTGGTGAGAGGGCGTGGACGGCTAGCTAATTTTCGAGTGCCTTCGAAAACGTAACCTGAAATAAATGAACTCAACACGAAAAATACGGTAATCGGCCTTGGTTCGGGCTCATTTATTTATGCATTGATAGCTTACATTAAATCCCCAGACCAGAACCCAAGTTTCGATAACGAATGAAAAAAACGAAAAGAAATCTCGATAACGAATAAAACGCAACGATATCACGATAACGGGAGTGATAATGAATAAAACAAATTCGAGAACGGCAAGAACGTCGGTGGTTAAAAATAAATTCGGTAACGCTGAAAAGAATAATGGCTGAAAAGAAATTCAAAAAATTATTAGCGATAACGTCGGTAACGGGAACTGAGCACGGTAACGGAAACGGTAACGCCAGATCGAAATTAGCCGAGAAGACATGATAACGGCCAAACGAGAACGCCGGAAGATAGCTCGGTAACAAATGATATCAGAAAACAAGAACGCCGAAAGACAAATCGAGAACTAACGATATCAGAAACGAGAACGCCAAACGATAGCTCGGTAAGAAACGATATCAAAAAACGAAAACGCTGAAACGATAGCTCGAGAAATAACGATATCAGAAACGAAAACGCCAACCGATAGCTCGGTAACAAGCGATATCAAAAAACGAGAACGCCGAAACGTTAGCTCGAGAACTAACGATATCAGAAACGAGAACGCCAAACGATAGCTCAAGAACTAACGATAGCGTAACATTAACAAAACGGGAACAGAAACGGTGGCATGTCGGGAGCTCCCCGAGCGGTGAACCGCTTGGGTCAAAAGTCGCGCCGCAAGAGAACGAATCGAACCGATAGCTTGATCGAAAAGGTAACGCGAAAAAAGGGGACAATTACGCGCACGCGTAATAAGATTCCAAGCTCACTCTTTTCCTTACATCAAGCACACAAATAAAACCCTATCACAGACATGAACGGTAAAATTCGAACGATAACACGAATTCAAACAAAAATATTTCTTAATAGTCGATAACGGAAAAATGCCCAGGTGTTAGGGCGTGGGGGTATTTTTTACTTTGAGGATAGAACTCCAAGGGGAATTCTTCGAGTATGGGGAAGATCCAGGACTACCTAAAACTAAACCTACGATAACTGCGATCGGCCAATCCGCGACGGCTGGGTGATCGCAATATCAGCCGGCAACGGCCTTTCATACATAAACGTAATGCAACCTCAAACTAAACCTACGATAACTGCGATCGGGCAATCCGTGACGGCTGGGCGATCGCAATCCTAGCCGGCAACGATCTTTCATACGTAACTCAAAAACCGCCCTTCTCTTCCGATACCCTTTATCTTGAAGCGTCGAGATTTCTACTCGATCCTTTATACTCCCCTCGATTACTTGTTCAAGGAAGACCGAATATACCGTGTGGCTCGTTATTTCGGCCCTGTCTCACGGTAACTCGGTATCCTTCATGCGATTGACCCTATAAAACACGACTCGCTAACTAAAACGTACGATAACGCAAAAACTGAAAAAAAAAAAACGATACCGAACTCATACGCTAAATATTAAAAATTAACCGAATTATTTGAATATCGTCTTGTAAACGAAGGTCGGGACGACCTGGGACGCTAAAACTAAAAAATTGCGTCACAGAATATACAGACACAATGTAACTGTGCGACTGTCTAAATCGGATGCAAATCTACTGAATCAGAGTCATAACACGACTATACGATAAGCTTTGTTTTTTAATGATTTGACAAGGGGAGGGCGCATCCTTGGGGTCACGGGTTTCAAAGCCCTTTTGGGGTAGGAAAGTACTTTATAATAACGAATTACAGACCAAGCGGCAGGACTAGTTACGCAACCGTTTTCGAGAAAAACCGGATTGAAAAGCGCAGCGGTATTCATATATCTGCACCGTTGCATGTTGTACCGTCGAGGTGGCATGGCTCAGGGGCTATGCGCCCGACTAACACCCGGTCGGCCTGGGTTCAATCCCCGTTACGATTCTTTTTTCGCTTCTTTTTTTTTTCTTTTTTTCAATCAATTTTTTCTCTCTTTTGCTGCCTGACAACACAGCAACAAAAAAGAAAAAACTTTATTCGCCAACAATTTCGTCAATCAAATTACAAAATTAATGGGTTGTAACGCTATTATTCTTTATTATTAACCATTGATTTATTAAAAAATAATAAAAAAAACTTACAATGGCGTTATTCATCGCTATCGCTTCCATGGTCTGCCGCATAGCCGGTATGGGCCAGTCGGAACTAAAGAGATTTATACGAGGGACGTAGGGCAGATATACAAATTCTACAAATACTTGTGAAATATGCAGAAGTTGGGAGTAAAATTATTTTCAAAACAAAATTATGCCGCTTGACATGAATCAGTGGTTAATAATAAAGAAGAATGGCGTTACGACCCATTAATTTTGTGATTTGATTGACGAAATTGATTGAAAAAAAGAAAAAAAAAAGATGAGGAAAAAAAATCGTAACCGGGATCGAACCCGGGCCGACCAGGTGGTAGTCGGGCGCGTAATCCCTGAGCCACACAGCCTCGATGGTATAATGTGCAACGGTGCAGGTATATGAACAACACTACGCTTTTCAAACCGATATTTCTCGGAAACGGTTGCGTAACTAGTCTTGCCACTTGGACTGTAGTTTGTTATTATAAAGTCCTTTCTACCCCAAGAGGGCTTTGAAATCCGTGACCCCAAGGATGCGCCCTCCCCTTGTGAGACTTTCCTGGACCGATAAACCCTTAAGAATGTTGTGAACAAATGTAATCGGGCGACTGGCTAGATCAGATGCAATTTTTTTTCAGCTCTCCACCTGTGTGTCACTTCTGGTGCTAGAATGAATGCTTCTGTCTAGAAATAATTGAAAAAACACAAAAATTTTGCAAAGCCGCTACTCTAAATAATTGCCTACTTTTTTGAAGCGAAGCTCCTTCAGCGAGACTGATTTGAAAATTATGAACCGAAAAAGTGATACTATGTAATGTAATGAGATAGAACATTATTTTACACGGTATTCCCTATTCTCTTAGTTTCCTCTTTGTGCGATGCTTCGTGTCCTCCTCACTCTTTTCCATAAGCATGCGGCAGCTCAGGCCCTATGTCATACACAGTATAATATAACGCTTGCTTAGGCCTAAGCGCGACTATAGATGCGCTTGTACTTAATGTATGGATGCGCTGCGGCAGCTCAGGCCCTATGTCATACATAGTATAGTATAACGCTTACTTAGGTCCAAACGGTATTCACTACAGATGCACTTGTACTTAATATATGGATGCGCTGTAGTATATATTTCCACAAAGATGTGTGGGTGAGTGCATCACTGAGCAACACTGCATTTTCGCTGTTTACGAGCCGGTTCATTCTCTGGTTCATACCCCAAAATTTACCGGCCGTTCATCGACAGAATCTATTCAATCTAGTCAATCAACAGAACATTATTAATATATTGTTATGATTATTAAAGCGAAACGTAACGATACGACATTAGACAGTCACCGGACTGAAGATGGATACTCAAGATAAACCGACAACGACGAGGACTGGCGTTTGACAACGGTTACCATGAACTGGGATAACATAGTGACTAGCATAACAACAGATCAAGAGTCTTATTCAAGACCTTCTGTCATACGGACGCGCATCACTCGACCTAAACAAATCACTCGTACTTTAATATTCTACAAACGCTTCATTCTTTCTTTCGTTGAACATTACAATATGATACTATGTACGTTGTATGTGGGCTGCCATAGAATAGCAAGGAGAATCGAAATGTTTATATACTGATTGCAGTACATATATGTGCAAATGGAACCTGATATAATGGAAGATACAGTTTTTTTGGTCACTACAAATGGAATAATTATACTTTTACTATCATTTGTAGAAGTATTGAAATTCGAAACGTATGGGAATTTGGGAATGAACGTGCCACTCATATATACATAGTTTCATGTATGTCAGAGAATACGATGTTGTCGACATTCACTGAGAGCCTTCGCGCACGCATCTGTCCCTTAGATTGCTTTGTTTTGCGAGACTTTCATTAACATTTCTTTGTCAAATATCCGATGACCCGAGGTTTTATTGGACTAGTTGAAATTCTTAGTACCCAATGCACAAATAGAAACTTTGTTCATCGGACGATCTAATCATCCAATGTATGAAAGATGTGTTCGAAAAGCTGAGCAAGTAGCTCTCCCATACGACCGTATGTTAAATTCTCAGTTTTTGGTATTGAGTTTTTCGTCAAAGGGTTCGTTAAGGGGTCCTCAGATTTCATAATACTGAAGTGGATTACTTAATTTCGAGATTATTTAAAATTAGTGACTAGATCTAATACCTCGAGCAACGAGACGACCTCCTTAATAGACTTGGTATTAATATCATATGGAATATAACCTATAATTCTCTAACAGTCCTGTTTAGTATAGTATAATTCAGTTATCATAGGCTTGTTATATGGTTTTTAGATTTTCAAGATCCTGAAAGCACCGAGTAATATAACCAACTATATGATTACATGTGTATAAATGCGTATTTTGTTACATATAACCAAAGTATGGCCTCTCTTGTCTAACAGGAAATCAAAATTTTCTTTCACTTGACTTCCCAATAAGTTTCATTTCTATTGCGCGCAACATGCACGCAGATTATGTTTTTATAAATTTTTACTAATCATTGCTAAAAACTTTTTTTTTCATTTGTATCATTCCTTTTTATTCTTATCAGCTGGGCCATCGCGACAAGCATGAATGTTGCCGCACCCTAGTGTTCATTCGTTTCGCTCTCGCGCAATCGCGTGGCGTTCAATGGTGTGTGTTTACGAGCGTTGTTTCAAGAGCCCCGCTTCTACTGCTGTCGTCCTCACCACTTTCTCAACTCTTTTAAATTCACCTTCGGTCGAGCGCTCATCAGTCGACGGAAATCGTGAATTACTCTAACAAATTTGATGGTACAAAATTTTCGACAAGGACTTTTTTTCTCGGTTTGAGTTTCTTTTCCCGGCAGGCATAATATTTCGGACGCGTTCGTGGACACCCTGTGTGTTTATAGCTTTGGCGCGCCATTTTTTCATTCAGGGCGGAACTAAGAGACAGGGAATCGAACGAACGACTTCTCGCTACTCTAATGTAGATACGAACACGCAGTTACTATGCTAAAGTATAATTAAAAATTACTTCTATTTGAATGCGAGTACGGAGAATGATTGAGACTTTTTTTGTAGCTATATTGGTTGGTTCAGTAGTAAGTTCCCACCAATTTGGCCGGGTCAAGACCGAGGATCCTCATATTTGGTAGCAAGAGGGGCGCTTGATTGACAAGGAAACCTAGGTGGGTGCTGCCCGTAGATTTTTATTTATTTTGTATGTGTTAGTAGTTAGTGCGCCACTCCGGAGACTTCCACTCCTATCTCCACTCCTTCCCCCACCATGCGGCTTCCCCTACCACTCGATTTTCCCCCACCGTGTGACTGGGTGAGTCGAACATTGAGCTGGCGATGTGGGTGGGTGAGGTGAGAACAGGGGGGAATCTTCAGAAGGGAACACATTATTATTATTATTATTATTATTATTATTATTATTATTATTATTATTATTATTATTATTTACTATTAATATTATTTTTAATATTATCATCTCCCTCTCTCTTTCTCTGTCTCTCTCTCACTTTCTGTGTTATTATAATTATTTTTACGTTTATAATTAATATTTTTTAAATTTCACTATTATTATTATCATCATTAAATATTTTGACTTACGTTTATTCTAAGTCGATTGGTCGCATCTCTCTCGATCTCTCTCTCTCTCTCTCTCTCTCTCTCACTCTCTCTCTCTCTCTCTCTCACTCTCTCTCGAGAGAGAGTGAGAGAGCCCTATCCTATTCAAAAAACGAGTTTTTTGAATAGGATAGGGCAATATATATCGGCATACACCAGATGTGTCGTATATAAGGCAATTATAGCACCACACTTCGAGTATTGTGCAACACTGCTCGTGGGTGCGGGTGAGACAGAGTTGAATAAACTGCAGGTAGCGCAGAACAGAGCAATGCGAGTCATATTGCAATGCAGTCGGTACACGAGGATCGACGATATGTTACAAGCGGTTCAGTTTATGAGTGTGAGACAGAGACTATATTATAATGTGTGTATATTTATTTCTAAGGCCGTGAAGAATTTGTTGCCGAAAGAACTGGCGAGTAAATTGAAAGTTGTAAAATCTAGAACAGGTCGGGTAACACGGCAAGCTGAAGACATTGCAATACAATTTAGAAGAACGAGAAGTGCGCAAAAGAGTATGTTTTACGAAGGAGTGAAAATGTATAACGCGTTACCAATTGAGATTAAAGGCTGTGAAAAATTAGTTCAGTACAAGAGTATGTTAAAAGCATTCATTGTAAGCGAAATTAATTAAGTGCAATACAGTGGTAAGATTAATATGTAATAATATGTTCAACAAATAGCTGAGAAAGCTAATAAACATCTCTCTCTCTCTCTCTCTCTCTCTCTCTCTCTCTCTCTCTCTCTCTCTCTCTCTCTCTCTCTCTCTCTCAAGAAACAGGATGTCGCCGATACCAGCAATCAATCTGAACGTAGTCGCTCGTCAAAGAACTCATTTATCCTGTCCCTAAAATCATCGCGTGTGCGTGACTTTGTTGTCGAGAAAAAAAGGGCCAAAAAGATTCTTACCGTTGATGAAGTTTTCTCGAACAACCTGGACGGCAATGTGTACGTTAATGAGCTCCTCCCTACTGAGACATACAACCTACTGCTACGGACAAAAACTATGGCTAAAATGCGCTTATTTAAATACGTATGGGTGAAAGGAGGATCGATCTCAGTCAGGCGCAATGATGGGCAACCAGTTATCACCATCAACTCTGAGTCTGACCTTTCAAAATTACTCTGACTAGCTGATGCTACAACGCCTGGGCTAAGTTCCTTGGCTGCTTTATCGTCTAAACACGCCTCCGCTTCAAAGTATTTGAAAATTGCGCAATTCAACGCCAACTCCCTTCTGGGCCACATCGACTTCATCCGGCTGCACTTCGAGTCCCATCGATTCCGTATTATTTCAATTTCTGAAACGTGGCTTCACGCTCATATCTCCGACGATCTCATAAAAATTAAAGACTATTTTATCATTCGTAATGATCGCGAAGGCAGAGAAGGGGGCGGCGTTTTATGCTATATTCATAAATCGCTCAAGGCTAAGGTCCTTGCACTGTCTCCGAGCCAATTCTCTAATTCACCAGAATTCCTGATTATCAATTTACACTTTTCGAACTCTCAATCTCTTTTATTTGTGTCTATGTACAGAAGACCAAAAGGTCATGTTTTTCATGATTTCCTAGCCACGTTTAGTAGACTCTCCTATTCGTGTAAAAATATCGTTATTGCTGGTGATATTCATTGTAACTTGTTGCGCGATTCCTCTGAGTCCAATTATTTACGTGGTACTGTCCGCTCTCGTGCACTTCACATCGTTTCATTGGATGGAACTTTTCACACAGCTTCTGTCGGCTCGTGGCTCGGTGTGCTCATAGTTGATGATCGCGATAAAATTCTAGCATTCACTAAATCCGACTGTCCTTTTATTGCTGGGCATGATCTTTCGGAGTTGAGTTACTCGTTTGATGTACCACTTATCCAACCACGCGTATTATCGAGAAGGAATTATAAAAAGTTTGTTGTAACCGAGTTTTATTGTTCCCTTAATAGCATGCTCGTGGAACGTGGGGCTGCGGCGTGTGGGGCCTGCTCTTTGCCAGGAGATATTGACCACCTCACGGATGTTCTCTCGTCTTCCCTTTTAGACTCGTTGAACATTCATGCTCCGATTAGTACTTTTTCTGTCACTAAGCCTCCTGTACCCTGGCTAACAGACAGTCTCAGGTACCGTATCCATGATCGCGGCTTACTCTACAAGCATGCTAAGCGCTCGAATAGTTTACTAGCCATTGCCATTTACCGTCATACTCGCAATGTATTAGCAGCCGACATCAAATTGGCTAAAAATACTTATGAATACGAAGTGCTCACCGGAATTCGCAACCCCACAAAAATGTGGAAGGAGCTCACTCGACTGGGTCTTGTAAAATCCTCTTTGTCCTCTCCTATTCATTTCTTCACGGTTGATCAACTCAATAATCACTACTCAACCGTCTCCCGGTCAGTAATTCCATGTTCTTTAAAGGAACTCATCATGTCTCTTCCTTACCCGATTCACATCCCCAATTTTCTCTGTCTTCTACCTCAGCTGGCAAAATCTTTCAAATCATCAGTAGCTCTTCACCTTTTTCTTACTCTTCAGGGCCTGACGGAATCCCTCTCTTATCTGTTAACTCTGGTTTTCCCGCGATATCCTCTCTCCTCACTGCCTTATTCAATGAGTCGATTCGTATTGGTTATTTTCCTCTAGCTTGGTGCCGAGCTTTCATAAGGCCATTGTCCAAGATCCGCTCTCCGTTGTCTCCATCTGATACTCGTCCAATTGCTAATCTCCCTGAATTATCTAAGGTGTTTGAGCGACTTGTCCATCAACAAATTGTGTTTTACGTAGAGGAAAATAACTTACTTGACTCAAGGCAATCCGGCTATCGATCGGGCTATAGCACTCAATCAGCCTTGCTGAGAGTTGGCGATGATGTTCGTAAGGGTATAGATTCAAGAAAGATTACAATTCTCATATTATTTGATTTTAGCAAAGCTTTTGACACCGTGTTCCATATTAGTCTCCTTACCAAGCTCAAGTCCTTTGGGTTCTCCATGAGCACTTTATTGTGGTTTTTTCATTATCTGCGGGGTCGAACCCAGGCGGTGGTAGATGAGAACAATTGTGTCTCCCACTGGCTACCTGCTACTTCTGGTGTTCCTCAAGGCTCTGTCCTTGGACCTCTCCTTTTCTCACTCTTTATCAATGATGTAAGTGATTCCTTGAGATACTCTGACTACATGGTTTTTGCTGACGACACTCAAATCTATTTAACTGTTCCACCATCTGATCTTATTCATGGCCTGGAGCTCATTACTTAGGATGCAACAGCTATTCTCAATTATGCAAATTCGAATGATATTAAGCTTAATCTATCTAAGTCTAAAGTTATGATTCTTGGCAGCGATGCTTATGTCAAATCCATTGATCTAAATACCTTGGGCCCTATTGTCATCAATGGAATCTCTTTACCTCATGTATCGAAAGCTAAGAACCTTGGTGGTATTACCAGCTCGAACCTCAAGTGGAACAAACATATTGCAGCTATTTCTCAGAAAGTTTATCATACACTTCATAAGCTTAAATTCCACAAAAACTCTCTGACACATGAGCTTAAGTGTAGCTGGTAACAACCCTCATATTTCCCTCATATTAAGTATTGTTGCTTAGTCTATGACGATCTTCCTGATGAACTTAATACTAAGCTCCAACGCTTGCTAAATTGTGCTATTAGGTTCATTTTTGACTTACGTAGAGATAAACATATTACGGCGTATCGCCACCGCTTAAAATGGTTGTCCGTTCGAAATTGTAGGCGATATTTCCTCGGCATATTTATTTATAATATTCGTGTTCGTCGCTTAGCCTCCTATATTAGCGATTTGTTAGTTGTTGAAGATCCGATCTTACGGCATTCATCTCGTTATCCTTCCTCAGCTTTCGTATATCATATCCCCCTTCATCGCAGCACCGCCTTCGCTTACTCCTTTCAAATTTTAGGTGCATCCTTTTGGCACTCACTTCCTTACTCTATTACTTCTGCCGGTTCCATTGATATTTTCAAGACGAGATTGTACAATTACTTATTTGAGAGTGAGACTCCTCCCTAATTTTTTACTTCATCTTCATCTTCATCTTCATGCGTTATAGCCCAGTATATGGTTTATTATCGGCTTCGACTTTATATTTTCGTCACTATACCACAGCTTCTACTCTTCGCCCATTTTCATTATCATTCTTCTTCAATTGTCACTTATTTATGCTAATATTATTCATGCTCATGCATCGATCTTTTCTGTTCATTCTTATCATTCTAATTTAAGCCTTGTAAATTCATTCTTGTATAATTTTTATTATTATGTGCATTGTTCAGATGCATTGTATGTGCTATCATATCTTGTCAATTTCTGTATTATTTTTGTATACTATACTATACTTTGTATTTTGTATTCTATGTATTTTGTATATATGCGCTTTCATATCTTGCCAATTTTTGCCCCTTAGTCAAACTAGGGCATTATAATAAACAATCAATCAATCAATTTCTCTCTCTCGGTCACTGCATCACTGCACTGCAAAAATCACTGCACAGTATAATTATGAAGGAGCTTAATAGAACTAGCACTTTACCATTAGTGTTAAAAAACTTTGCCTACATTCCTACAAATGAAGTTTCGAGCGATCTTCACAGAAATTATTTGAAAAAACGACACAATGAATTCACGCACAGATCCATTTCTTATATTCATCTTCGCGAGTCACGTCTTTTTTAGATATTTTTATTAACACAAACACGCACGTTAATCCTGGGTAAACATTTAAACGAATAATATTTTAGCCAAGCAACGTCGCGTACACGTTTTCCCGATGTCACTCGAATAAATAACGATGATTACTGTGCTCTACAGCTGCTTGGAGACAAACTCCACTGGCCTTTAGGGATAATATTACAAAGACTTTTTGGGGTGCGTGAAATGCACCGTCAGCACGACGTGCATGTCTTATCGTCACTTAGGCTTGCTCAAATTCGCTCATTTTTTGATTCGTATGGTGAATAATATATTTAATGTATATAATGTGATCTGAAGATGCAACGCGATTGTGCCTATCGACACAATAGGCATACTCTGCAAATATACGTAGGTATGTTCACGAGGCAACGGGCCATAACGTTCAAGAGTCAACATCTATGGGCATACTCGCGTGGTATCGTTTAGCAGCAGCAGCGGCTTTTTTACATGCGGGGTAAAAAACAAATTAAAATGGTATGGGTCACGGACAGGGACGCTTCAGCATCGAATGACCTATCTACAAGAGTATAGCGATGTCTGATACTATTCTCCGTTGTGGATATATTTTACAACTTTTTTATTAGGAGGATAGGTTGCATAGCTATCACCATTAAACATATATTCTACTGCATATAAGAGGATGTCCGCTAATTTTCACGCGCCAAGGTTTATTTTGTTTTGGCAAAAACTAAGTATCAGTATCATAATGTTTCGTGACAAAAATTCAACGCCGAGGTGATACATGCCTTACACCGGAATGCGCGCATATATATACGTTCGTCTTAGAGTATCGTACTATATTTATTTGAAGAGAATGCAAAAGTTAGTCAGTCTTGAATCAGATGGATACCTATTACCATTTCTTTTCTTGAGCCACGATGGACAACAATATTCTTCTTCGTGATATCATTTCAAATTTCTTGCGCTTGACAAAGCTGCACAGTCTTCATCTTCGGCGAAAGTGTACTGATCGATGGCGTGATCAATTCCGATGTTTTTCGTACAACATGCTCATTAAACGTCTCAGATATATTGGTTGGTGGGTCCCACTATGCGTCATTATCGCAGCGTATAACAGGGGTGTGTTAAAAGGACAAAGATGAATGAGCTATGTGTTTGAAGAGATACAGCGACGAGGTCTCTACGACGCTCCTTCTGTGCGTGGAATTCCTGGTGAAATTCGGGGTTAGTATATAACTTTTTGATTATTTTTTAATCACTAAATAATTATTGAATATCGATTTTTGATTCAATTATTATATCAGACTATCAGCTATTGCATAGCACAGAAAGCGGCGTGGAAGACGAATTAATAAGAGTAGCCGACACTGTAGAAAATGCTGAATCGATTTTTCAATCACAAGTAGTAAAAAATGCTACTCTTCTCTACGGAAATATCGATGATGCGTGTAAGTAGCTTGTATGAAATGTATTATGAAGAATCAATATTATTAAAATTCTGAATTTTGTGCAATCTAATACGCGATTGTATGGACGAAACATAACATGACTCGCAAAAATGTGTTATTTTTACAACGATAACACAGGCGCTTGGCGTGAATGAGCATGATCAGGTTCCTGCAAAAGCTGTGGCACAACCTCTCGGGCTACATGGTGATGTCCGAAGTACGGAAGATTTAGTGGTACCAGGGCTATCGGAATTGCGCAGGCAAGGCAGCATATCTGCCGATTCATATTGTTATGCGCAGGCCCATCTGCCCACGCATTTCTAAAAATAACACCTTCCTCGATGTAGTTTATCTACAACAGGAAAAAAATATGAATTAAAAAAAACTAGTAAAAAACGTTAAAGATATGTTTGCTGACAAATTTCCATGACAAAGAGGAATCTAGAAACCATATGTTGAGAAAAGGAAAGTCGCGTCCATATGCGTTAAGATTCGAAATAAAAAATACTCATTAGGTAAAATCATCCTACGACGAAACTATTACGATCGATAAAAATAACGAAATTTCAACAAAAAACTCTAGAATAAATAAGAATAGAATTAAGGAGAATTATACATACCGAGAGATTCCTGTACACAAGCAGTGCCTCAGAATATACACGTGAATTACGCAAACTTCGGCTTAATATATTTGTACGCACAATTATATTTCGAATTACAAATAATATTTTGTTAAGAAGATTATACATCACTCAAATCCAGGCATATGACAGATTATCGTTTTAAGGTTACACCCGTGTGAATAGCCCACACACCCAGACATGACTCCCTATAGGGAATTCCCGAGCGCTCGGTAAAGGAGAAATTCTCCGTTTCCATGAAAACCCGCCTCTTAATCCCCGAGCGTCGCGACACGAGATTTTGAATTCTCGCGCCGGCATGACCCCCCAGAAACTCGGCTCAGTGCCCAGACGCAACCGAGAGAGGGCGGCGGCGCGGAGCAATTCTCAACCGCGGACGCGACGCCGGGTGGTCTTATAAAGGCGAGCACTAGCCGCAAAAATGAGCATTCTGCTCATACTCCGATCAGGTGAGAATCTCCACTGCTTAAGTGCTACCACACTGCTTAAGTGGATACACTGCTTAAGTGGTCCCACACTGCTTAAGTTGACTCCCTATACCAGCAAAATTATTACGCTTATCACCCTGGCTATTTTCATAGAGTCTTCTACTCTTTTAAAATTAATTATTTACATTCAAAAGTAACTTATTTATGAAAAAGAGAGATATCAATGTATAAGATTTCCTCTCTCTAAAAGTCATAATTATAAAATTCTTGTAAAGAAAGGGAGATATCAATGTATAAGATTTCCTCTCTAAATTCTTGTAAAAAGGGACAAACAGACACTCAGTATATTTTGTAATAAATCAAAGTAAATCAAAATGGACAAACATTCATTATGTCCCCAGAAACAGTATTACGAAAAAAGTAAGCCATGACTTGGAATAAGAAAGGCCGTGCCTATCAGCCATGCCCGGATCACGCCTACAACTCCATTCATACCCTCGATCTTGCCCCTCCATTCACCCTCTCAGTCTCCTCACCTTCGCTTACTCAGCATCCCCTCGGATAAACTTTTCCTCTCCTCTGCCTCCTCTCTTCAACACCCCTCTCTACGTACCCTCCTTTCCACCTTCAGATCCTAACATCCCTCCTCCTTCTCCCTTCGCAAAACGGGAGTTCGACGACCTCTACGACCTGCTCGCTGAAGCCGCCGAGCAAGACCCAACGACGACCCAGGCTGGCACCAAGCGACGCATCGCCACTCCAACCATAGAGGAGTATATCCCAACTCGGAAGGCTACTCGCCCGGCCGAACCAACCGCTCCCACTCAGAAGGAGCGAACACCGCGGGTTTAAACCGCAGGAAACCATTCTTCAAACCACCGGCCCTTTTTAGGACCACCACAAATTTCGCACGTGGAAAGAACTCTTCAACCACGAACCCGTTCAGGATCCGTCAAAGGAAATCCCTCCTCCGCTCCATCGACGTGATTATGTCAATATTACGATGCTGTGTCATTATCGTCGCGGATCCAGCTCCTACTGTTTCCAGATCAAGATATCAATAATTTGATAGAAAATCAACAGAGGTTCATCGATCGAGTTTTTATACGCAAAAATCAAGCATGGCTGGAGCGGATCGAGGAGGAGAATCCGTTACCCTTGCAGAGAGCTGATCAGTGGCATCAAGATATCTTGGAGGATAATGATGACTCAGACAAATACTAATTTTTATGTTACGTCTGTACGAGAAATAAGCAGGAATATTTTTTACGATAGAGTACAAAGACCATAGCCGGGTAAGTAGGGGTGTCACATCCGCTTCAAAATTTCATGATATAATATTACAATTAAACTCTATAAATACGTTTCGACTTCGGAACGAAACTTTCACGGGAACGGATGTGACTTCGCGATCCCACGGATCGACAGTCTTATCAGCACATTCTTTTGGTAAGCAAATGCGAGTCCCCGCGAGCTCAAGGAGAACTCAAGGGTATACACGGGCCGATCAAAATTGCCACATTTGCAAAAATTGTCCTGGCGGGACCCAGCGGCGAGCTAGAGTTCCCCGCTGTGTCGCGTCAGTACTGAGTTGTACCAAGTTGCGAAAGCACGCTCAGACAAATACTCCGGCTCTTAGCTTGTCGTGGCGGCCTTAAGCCCGTGAAGATCTCGCGGTGGCTCGCATAGACCATCAGTCTATAGTCGATATCCTTGTTGTGTTGTTACCCCCTTTCAATTGCTATTTCCATTAAAGTTTTACTTATCAAAATATTCACTTCAACCGAATCTCCCGGCCTTAACTTCAGTTAGACACTATAAGTAGTGACAATAAGTTTAGTGACTATAAGTTAGTGACAATAAGTTAGTGACAATAAGTGCCATAAGCGTCATTAATACAAATTTTGGGATTTTATACCGTTTTCTTCTGTTCTTCGTACAAAGTAAGTCCCCGCTCTGCGGCATTATATTAATCTATATACATATATATCGTCCTACTTGGATAAGGTGTCAGCGAGTGAGAACGCGGGCGAGCGCGGCTGACGTAGTGCAGCCACTCTCACCTTACTTCTTCCTCTCTCCTTCGCGGGGCACCCAGTTACTGTATTTCATTTCCCCTATCTAATTTTACTCGTTCACAGATACATGAATAAATCTAAATATTATCAACCCATATTAATATATCATTTAATCCGTCAGATCACCCCTTCCTTATTTCAGAGCGTGACCGGGCCCGTATGGGACGGAGTAGAGGCGCCCAATAAAAATTATTAAATAGAAAATAAATACAAACGAAATTATAGTTTGCAGTGCCTTTTGCACGTAACAAACTTTTTGGTGGCAGCGGTGGGATACTGCTTCTACCTCTCACGCCCTGATTGTGGAACTGGTGATCTTGACATTCGTAATATAAAAAAGAAAAGTAAAGTTAAACGCATTGTTTCGGTCTCTCCTATTGGCAATCAACTTTCTCTCAATCGCAGTCGATTCTTCGTGAATGAATATCTAAGTATTATCCAATATGGCTCAAGACACTTTGTCGGAGGACGTATCCGAAATGTTGGCCCACTCGATAAGGGACATTTCCACTATGATAGGGGGAATGAACTTGTCGAATCGATTGGCCAGCATCCCGGAATTTGATGGGACTAATATTCCCCTCAGGGATTTCCTCCAAAATGTTCAAAATTCGGCAGCGTTTGTTGGGGTAGGCGGACAGGCAGAATTCGTTGCGTCGGTCCTAAACAAATTACGCGGAGACGCGCGCGCTTGTGTCCAAGGAGAATCGATCTCGACCGTGTCTCGTCTAATAGCAGTTTTAAAGGAAGGCTTATCGCGTTCGCGTAGCTACGATGATTGCATGTCCGATTTTTCACGCTTGCGTCTTAACCAAGGTGAATCCTTTCGCGGGTTGTATAATCGCACTCGCGCACTTATCGGAATTACTCGAAATGCTTGGAAGTCGGAGTACGAACAAGATCTACCCGCCGTACTCGAAGGCCCTCTCAATAAAACTGCCCTTAAGGCATTTAGACGCGCGTTACCAACTCGTCTCGCGGAATTGCTAGTGGTCGCGAATCCTACCACACTTAAGGCCGCGATCGAAATTGCGGAAGAGCTTTCCGATTGTAGCTCGAGTCCCGATGTGAACATATCAAAAGGGCTCGATCGAACGCGAAATTCGTCGTCGGATACTCTCGCACTAGTTGCAAGAGAGCATCCAAAAACTCGAGATTCGCGCTCTCCATCGCCTGCACAGTCTCGTGGTGCTCCCTCCTCGAAGTCTCGTTCCTCAAGTCCCAGACCTCCGGGAATATTAAAATTTAAGGAAACGGAGCTTCCGTGGTCCAAGAATCAGTCAGAAAGCCCGGGGTCGGGTTGTGATCGTCGGTATTGCTGCTCACGTGGCACGGGATGTGCTTGCTGCCCTTGGAATAAATGGCGTCCTGGTGCAGAGCCTAAGGACGCTGGGTGCAACCAACGTTACTGTTGCCGTCGGAACGGTGGCTGTGAATGTTGCCCATGGACCGAGCGTGGCTTACGCTCGGCAAGGAACCCTAGAAATTCCTCTCCGCATGATCACCCTGGTAGGTCTCGTTCTCAAAGTCCGGAGTCTTTAAACTCGAAAGGGGCTCGCCGTCGCGATATGGCGAGCCAGACAAATACTCGTATCGCAACATCCGAAACGCAGAAACCCTCTGTAACCTTCCAGGTACCGAGGAAGTAAGATCGCGAATTTACTCGGAAGTAGAAAGTAGTTACGAGCCGAATTCTTCAGTATCTGACTCCGAGGATGGCGTAGAGTCCCCTGTAATTAAATTATCAGCTCCCGAACTCGCGCGCGGAACCGAAGAGTTCTTCTGCGATTCTGGATCTGGATTGAACTTTATTAAGCTACACGCTCTTTGTGATGACGTTCCGTATGATCCCGCGAAGTGTCGGGAATTTACAGGGCCCTCGGGGGAAAAATCGCGGACGCTCGGGACAGTAGAATTAAATATCAATGACAGATCTCACACTTTCCACGTTGTTAAGGAATTCGCGACGGATAGTAACGGATTAATCGGTAAGCCCTTTTTGCGTAAAGAAAAGGCTGAACTCTCGTTTCATCATAATGCGTTATTAATCGCAAGCGATCCGATACGTCCCCGCCCATTTCTTACCAACAAGATGAAGCTGGTAGGTTCTCTGAAACCTGTAAAAAGGGTCTTTACTATCAAGGCTCGATCGCGAGTAAAATTGCCAATAGAAGTGGTAAACACCGACCTTGCTGAGGGTTATCTACCTCGTATAAGCACCTCCGATGGTGTCTATATAGGGGATGCGTTAGTCTCCCAGCAACGTGGGTTGTGCCACGTACTGGCGGTTAATACCCGCGACCGAGATGTCAACGTCGAAGTCACCCCACAAGAAATTATCCCTTGTGACTTATACGAACCTGACTTTGATATGACGAAGGCCAGTTCAGAATCCTCAGATGATGACGCGACACCACCGATTGATCGGGTAGAAGCCGTGCTTCAAGCCCTGAGATTGAACGCGTTAAACGAAATGGAGCGACTGCATGTCTGCCGAATTGTCGAGGAAAATGTAGACAGATTCAAGCTACCGGGAGACAAACTCTCGTGTACCGATCGCGTTGCTCACAAAATCCACACGCTGGATGATTTACCAATTAACGCGCGACAATATCGATTCCCTACGATTTATCGGGAAGAACTTGAATCTCAGGTCTGTAAGAAACTCGATAATGAAATAATCATACCATCGCAATCGCCTTACAATTCTCCGGTATGGATAGTACCGAAGAAGCCAGACTCCCAAGGGCGTCCGCGAATGCGAATGGTTATCGATTTTCGGAGACTGAACGAAAAAACGATTTCCGATGCTTACCCACTGCCCAATATAGTAGATATATTGGACCGGTTGGGAAAAGCGCGGTATTTTTCCACCTTTGATTTGGCTAGCGGATTCCAACAAATTCCAATGGATCCTCGAGATCGGGCGAAAACGGCTTTTTCAACGCCCAATGGACATTACGAATACGTTCGGATGCCTGAGGGATTGAAAAATGCTCCTGCCACCTTCCAGCGCTTAATGGATAATGTATTGCGCGGTCTTCAAGGTGCCGAACTATTCGTATACCTTGATGACATCGTGATATTTGCCACTACGCTGGAAGAGCATGAAAAGAAGGTTCGCCGTCTCATGAATCGATTGCGAGAAGCTAATCTCGTCCTTGAGCCGGATAAATGTGAATTCCTCAAAAAGGAGGTCCTTTATCTTGGCCATATTATAGGACGAGAAGGTGTTCGACCGGATCCACGTAAACTCGAGGCAGTAAAAAAATTTCCGACGCCTCGGACCCTGAAAAATGTTCGTCAATTTCTTGGACTAGCCGGGTACTATCGCCGCTTTATTGAAGGATTTTCCGGTCGTGCGAAGCCTCTCTCGGATCTTCTTAAGAAAGGGAAATCATTCGAATGGGGCCCACAACAACGTCGAAGCTTCCGTGAATTGCGGAAGGCTCTCTGCATGGAGCCCATTCTCCAGTATCCCGATTTCAACCGACCTTTCACGCTCACTACTGATGCATCCGACTATGCTATCGGCGCTGTGTTGGGACAAGAGCGAGATGGATTCGATTTACCTATCGCGTATTACTCGCGGATTCTCTCGAAAGCCGAGATGAATTACGGTACGACCGAGAAAGAATGTCTCGCGGTGGTACAAGCTTTGGAGAATTTTCAGCCCTATTTATATGGCCGAAAATTCAAATTAATCTCCGACCATGAGCCCCTTAAATGGATCGGTTCTACTAAAGATCCAGGTAAGAGGTTGATTCGATGGAGATTGGGCTTGCAAAATTACGATTATGAGTTTGTCTATAAACCTGGTCGATTGAATATCAACGCGGATGCTCTTTCACGAAATCCGATTAATCCTCTCAGCTCTGATTCGAGTGAATCGGAGGGCCGTGAGGTCGTAAAAGTCTTGCCAATACAAGGAGGTAAGCGTGGTGGAGTCAGACCGAGGCTGCACTCGGATCCGCAGTTATCGCAAAAGCCGTCGGGGAAATTAATACCCCCCGTGTCTCAACGGAACCCGAGACTTCCTAATCAGCTAGAGGTCAGTGCCATTGCGACTCGCACGCGGGCCAGGAGAAACCCTGACGCCCTTGGTCGAGCGATACCGCAAACTTCAGAAGCATCTGGCACAAGCTCTGCTGACGAGGAACGACCCATACAGCGATTACATCGTAGTATGTTGCCAGCTCCCCTCCTTCCTTCAAAACGTCCTTCTGCAAGGCCAAAGTTCTCTTCCACTCAATCAAAGAAACCTAATCCCGATGCGGAAGAGTTACAAATTCCTGCCTCGGTAGAGGAAAGAAATACGATCGTGGTCGCGAGCCCACCGGCCAGCGACAGCGATAGCTCCCCTGTGGAAGAAATGATAAGCGACGCGGATAGCACCGTGCCCGCTGACTTACAACAATCATTTCAGAAATTTTATGAATCTGTAACTCAGCTAGAAAGCAAATATCAGGGCGAAGAAACCTCGCCATCGGACTTGGAAGAAACGATCCTTCCCGGTCACATATCAGATGGTGAGGAAATTGATCCGGAAGTTCAGGAAATATTCAATGAACTAGACCCGTTCGATGATCAAACGGGCGACGTCGAATTAGCGCAACGCATAAAAAGATTATCTGAGCGCATGCAGGCGGTGACCGAGGAGGAGCTCTTACGTAGAACGAGCCTTATCGGTCCCCGAGGCCCCCGAGTAGGCGAGGTGGAGCGGGGAGGCGATAAAGCAAGGGAGAAACTCGAGCGGCCGGCGGCAGCATCTACGATGCTGCACGAGATGTCGTGCGAGAAACTCCCGAGCGCTGTCTCCCCCTCTTCCCCTCTTTCCTCGGGGTCCACTATTGCTCCAACTATATCGGGTGAAGCCGGCTGTGAACGACCTACGGCTGTTCCCCTTGCCTCAGTCCCTGCGAGCCGCACTTCGGTGCATGGAGGGGCTTCCCTATGTCAAGCTAAGCAAAACGAAGAGGTCTCGCAGCTGAGCGGACCACTGCCATCTTCTGCTCCCCCTGCTCGCAATCCTAGTGCCTCGACACGATCCATCTCTCATCCTCTCTCCTCCCGTTCCGCGAAGAACGCGAGCACAGTAGAAGAGGAAGTTATGCTCGTCGACGATGTAGATTACGTTTTCCCTTTTCCCGTGGCTGCGAATCATAAATCTTTGCAACACGAAATCAATCCGATTCCGCGAGGCAAAGAGGAGAAAACCAAAGATCTTTCCGCATTGTCGTCGATAACGGGCACCCGAGAGTGCTTGACGTACCGTCGCGATAACTATGTGCATTTTATTTCCTCCGATGGAGAGTTCACTACCCCGATCGGAAAAATATTGTCCGATCTGGGAATCGTCGATTCTCATTCCATTAAAAATAAAAATTTGGAGATAGGACAAATCGCGACGACACGACACGGCCTTAATCAGATTTTCAGCGTAGTAATAAAACGCAGATATTACGACGATACCCTGAGCGAGAACATCCAGTCGGGGCTGGAAAATCTTAGGAGAGAATTGTCACGCTCCGGGATAAAAACCCTACGCATTGCGCGTCACGGGGATTTTCCCGATGATTTACCATCTGGCAGATTGCTGCAGATAATACACGAAGTTTTTCAAGCTGCGGGTATTGTCGTGGTAATTTGTTACGGGAAAATAAAATTACCATCTCCTGAGGAGCGGGAGGGCATATTACAAGAATTTCACTCCAGCCTTATAGGTGGGCACAAAGGGGTGACCAAAACGTATCGACGAATCCGAGAGAGGTTCTATTGGCCTACCCTTCGGAACGACGTACAAAATTTTATACGTCGCTGCAAGGGCTGTCAAGAACAAAAGCTAGTGCGAGCGAAAACACGCGAGCCTATGCTCATTACCGACACTCCGGCCGATACCTTTGACAAGGTCTCTCTCGACACCGTTGGTCCGCTCCCTATTACTCCTCACGGTAATAGACATATTTTAACAATGCAGGATAACTTATCAAAGTATTGCCTCGCAGAGCCAATCCCTGATCTGAAGGCAACAACAGTCGCCGAGGCATTGGTTCGCCGATTATTTAATCAATTCGGCGCGCCACGGGCTATCCTTTCTGATCGCGGTACGGCATTTACGAATCAGTTGCTGCGTGAAATTTCTAAAATCTTTAAAATTCATCAGCTAACTACGTCAGGATATCGTCCGCAAACTAACGGTGCGCTGGAACGTAGCCACATAGTTCTCACAGAATATATCAAACACTATGCGAATACTTTCGATGACTGGGATCGGTTGTTACCATTCGCTGAATTTTCCTATAACACGAGCGTTCACGAGGCGACGAATTTCACACCTCATGAGCTTGTGTATGGAAAATTGGCCCGTCAGCCGAGTCAATTCCCCTCAGATGACAAGATTCCCACGAGCAACTCCTTCCTCGCTGAACTCATCAAGCGCTTGTCCGAGATTCGAGAAATTGCCGGGGAGAATATTATTCGGTCGAAAAATCGTTCAAAGGGGTATTACGATCGGAAATGTAGACCATTCCCGGGGAAAATTGGGGATTCGGTTTATGTATTAAAGGAGCCGCGGAGGGGGAAATTTGATTGCCAATACCACGGCCCTTATAAGATCATTCAAATATCTGATAAGAGTAACGTTATTTTAGAAACCGAAAAGGGCGAAAGATTTCGCAAGCACGTGGATAAAATAAAACTCGCTTATTTATGATACCGAATCACTCGACGGAACTCCGCTCATCCAACATGTCACGAGCGCAGCTCACCGTGTGGATGTTCATCTATGGCCTCACCATGGTCGCCGCCAACCGGACTTACCACGTAACGCCGATTGAGAACTGCCCGGGGCTCTACTACGAGAGGCAGGCTATGGTGCAGCTACAACAAGGAGATTGGAGAATGACTGTGTACATCGACGTAGCCAACTTCGCTCAAGCATTCCCCAACGATGAGCAATTGCTAACACAGGTGCAAGAGGATTGTACCAAAGTTAACACCCCACTCGCATGTAGCGAGCTGACCAGAAAGAAGTACTTATTCTCCCGATTCGATTACGCCCGAGAGCTAATTGGCGAATTATGGACGTTGAGTGACCACTCGGAGATTCAACCGATCCAACGCCCATACACGATAAGGAAAAGATCAGCTCCATTCGGGTTCATTGGAAGCGTCAGCAAATCTCTTTTTGGGACCCTGACCGAGGACGACGCTATCTATCTCAATGGTCAGATTGACCGACTCTTCAACGACCAAACCCGCATCACTCAGCTGATCGAGAAGCAGATGCATATCATCTCCACGAACCTACAAGATCTTCACCGCGAACACCTTGCGGAGTCCAAACGCGTAAACGATGTTTTCGGGTTCGTACTAAAGATGCATCAGGATTTGGAAAAGTATAACAATCATTCAGCTCTCGTCCAGTATAACTTGACAATAGTAAATTATGCGATGCGAGTGGAATCAAAACTAGAACGCTATATCCATGCCTGCCGGCAATACATCCGAGCCATCCTCACTGCAAGGAAGGGCCAACTCGACCCGAGCGTCCTTACTACGGAGCAGCTGACTACGGTCGCCAAGGAGGCACAGCTACGTATCGGTGGGTTGGAATTTCCGCTACCCTCCGATCATTTACGCCCGGAAATTCTCGCTTCACTCGTTCGCACCGATCTTCTGTCGCACAAGGATCGCGTCCTGATAGTGGTACACATACCGCTACTTGATCGCACAATATACGATCTCTATCGGATTTGTCCATGGCCTGTGCCACAGAACTTTCATAACGGAACAGGATCTGCGTTCATAACACCTGAAGCTCCTTACATAGCTGTCGCTGCGGATCATCGAACTTACTACCTTGCCGATGATGGGTACAGAGTCTCCTGCAAGGAGGTGGAACATCGCCTTATCTGCCCTGGAGGGACTCCTGTGCACGAGATAGCCACGTCCACGGCGTGCGAACTGCACATGCTATTGAACCCCTCCGAAGACGTATTGCGGCGATGCGATGTAAGGATACATCCATACCACCGGAATCACTGGGTACACCTATCCGTTCAAGGAGGTTGGCTTTACTCTCTTGAACATCCATTGACCATACAGATAACCTGCCCTGATACGCCGAGGCAGGAGGTAGAAATAGTTGGTGCCGGAATCATACAACTGCAACCTAATTGCATTGGAACGACTCCTACAATCACCCTCACCAGCATAAGGACGTACGAAAGCAGTAAACAATATCTCTACCAGCCTGGCATCTCACTCAACGTGTCTATCCTCACTCCGACAATGGAAAGAGAAGAAACGAGAGCGGTGCTGAGCTCGCTGTTCACGCGTCGAGGCGATAAGCACCTTTCGGGATATCCAAACCCGAGAGTGGAAGGAGAGTCATTGTATGACATAGAACAACAGCTGCAGACCATAGGCGAGCATCGGCGAGAAAAAGACCGACAACATCTCCTCATTCTCGCCAGTTTTGCAGGGCAGGTCAGCATTGTATTCGGAATAATGTTCTATCTCGCTCGCGGTCGATTGGCTTACGTGCTCATACGTATCGTACGAACTCTAACATCTTGCCAAAGGAAGAGAGGTATAGAGGGAACCGGCGTCGACTCCCAGCCTCCCCATGTGTATGCTGCACCAAGCACCTCACCGCCCAACGCAAGCGTGGCCCTGCCGGGTGACGAAAATCCAACACCTAGACAACGGAACACAGTTTCAACGTTTCCCGTCCCCCGCCAGGAACCCATGGTGGCCTAGATGAACTACAAGACTATCATGCCAACAGAGAAGAGGTCGACGAGGACGCCGACAACCCGGGGGGGGGGGGGATAGATGTCACATCCGCTTCAAAATTTCATGATATAATATTACAATTAAACTCTATAAATACGTTTCGACTTCGGAACGAAACTTTCACGGGAACGGATGTGACTTCGCGATCCCACGGATCGACAGTCTTATCAGCACATTCTTTTGGTAAGCAAATGCGAGTCCCCGCGAGCTCAAGGAGAACTCAAGGGTATACACGGGCCGATCAAAATTGCCACATTTGCAAAAATTGTCCTGGCGGGACCCAGCGGCGAGCTAGAGTTCCCCGCTGTGTCGCGTCAGTACTGAGTTGTACCAAGTTGCGAAAGCACGCTCAGACAAATACTCCGGCTCTTAGCTTGTCGTGGCGGCCTTAAGCCCGTGAAGATCTCGCGGTGGCTCGCATAGACCATCAGTCTATAGTCGATATCCTTGTTGTGTTGTTACCCCCTTTCAATTGCTATTTCCATTAAAGTTTTACTTATCAAAATATTCACTTCAACCGAATCTCCCGGCCTTAACTTCAGTTAGACACTATAAGTAGTGACAATAAGTTTAGTGACTATAAGTTAGTGACAATAAGTTAGTGACAATAAGTGCCATAAGCGTCATTAATACAAATTTTGGGATTTTATACCGTTTTCTTCTGTTCTTCGTACAAAGTAAGTCCCCGCTCTGCGGCATTATATTAATCTATATACATATATATCGTCCTACTTGGATAAGGTGTCAGCGAGTGAGAACGCGGGCGAGCGCGGCTGACGTAGTGCAGCCACTCTCACCTTACTTCTTCCTCTCTCCTTCGCGGGGCACCCAGTTACTGTATTTCATTTCCCCTATCTAATTTTACTCGTTCACAGATACATGAATAAATCTAAATATTATCAACCCATATTAATATATCATTTAATCCGTCAGATCACCCCTTCCTTATTTCAGAGCGTGACCGGGCCCGTATGGGACGGAGTAGAGGCGCCCAATAAAAATTATTAAATAGAAAATAAATACAAACGAAATTATAGTTTGCAGTGCCTTTTGCACGTAACAGGGGTGATCGGCCCCGCACCGAATTGTTCAAAACTTTGGCGAAAAGTTTAGTCTGATGGGTTACAAACTCACCCTAAATTTCAACCTTGTAACTGCACTAGGAACAGTGATAAAAATACAACTAGTATTTTTCAAAAAGATTTTTTTTTCTTAGGATCTACTCGATCGATTTTCGTGAAAAAAAAATATGTTGCGAACATATTTCAGGTCATTTCTAGGAAAAATCAAGAAGTCTATCCCACCATCGGAAATACCAGAAAAAAATTATTTTATTTTTCGTGATTTTTTTCGGTCATTCTTTCACGAGATACGATTACCATATTTTTTCATAACTCAATTAGACCCCCTTCTACAACATATATTTTTTTCAATACGATTGAAGAGATGGAGCATAGTTAAAAAAAATTAAACACACTTTTTTTGCACGTTTTTGTTTTGTTTTGGATGTCATATCTACCGAAAAATTTTCTCCGTGTAATTATTACCGAGTGCAGTCGATGTTACTTGCCAGTTCTATCGAAAACTACTAAGAATACATCTACCGTCATCAATGATGATAGCGACGATGATTAAGAAACGCAGAGAAAATCTTCATCGGTCAGTGATGTAAATGATCACCAAATGAGCACCAAAAATTTATCGAAAGTACATTGTAAGAAGATTTAATAAAATTTGGATGAAACATGCGAAAAGAGTGATTTTATTATTTTTAACTACGCTCCTCCTCTTCAATCGTATTTAAAAAAAATATATGTTGTAGAAGGGGGTCTAATTGAGTTATGAAAAAAATATGGTAATTGTATCTCGTGAAAGAATGACCGAAAAAAAATCACGAAAAATAAAATAATTTTTTTCCGGTATTTCCGATAATGGGATAGACTTCTTGATTTTTCCTAGAAATGACCTGAAATATGTTCGAAACATATATTTTTTTCACAAAAATCGGTCGAGTAGATCCTGAGAAAAAAAATCTTTTCGAAAAATAATAGTTGTATTTTTATCACTGTTCCTAGTGCGTTACAAAGTTGAAATTTACGGTGAATTTGCCCATCAGTCCCAACTTTTCGCCAAAGTTTGGAACAAATTGGTGCGGGAGCCGATCACCCCTACTTACCCGGCTATGGCCTTTCGTGCGCACCCTCCACACTATAATATTAAATTCATGTAATTTATCGGTCTCTGCGTGGTGATTGAGAGTTGAATAAATAGATTGTTTTTTCAATTCCTTCACATTAATTACTGTTGACTCACGCAAAAAAAAATTCAGGGGCCCGAGGTGGCTGTGGTAGGTGGCGAAACGTCTCGAGGACGCTGCGTACGGTGATGTGCAACCACCGGGGGCATGATTCGACATCGTGGAAGATAATCTTCGTTATTTTATGCAGTGTAAACTTCGTGGCTGGGAAACCACAATGCGCACCATGCAGCCACGCTCAGGCGTCAGCGTGTTGAAGACTAGTCAGCAGAATTTGTTTCCGATGAGCTAGGCCTCCGTGGCACGAAGAGCTGGACAGTATTGTCAAATCGAGCAACGAAGAAGCATTATGCATATCACGATCGACATAAAGGGTTTGCGAGATCGAAACGACCTTTTTATGTCAAAAGAAGTTGTCGACCTTTGCCTAAGCGCACCGTACACTGCTCATTGGCTTGTGTCTGCACCTCAGGACCATAAGGACCGACAGCCGGCGTTGGAGCTTTAAAGTGCATGGTTGTCTAATAATCATCATGGCTTAAAATGATGTGAGGGCGATACAACGCAGCAACACATGAAGCTAGATTTGGAAAATATTGCGGAGCAGCCTGATCGAATATTCACCAGGGGCTCAATAAAATCAGAGTACCTGTCACAGCTCACCGGGTACTTCATCATAAATTTAGAGGAGGAGAAAGAAGCTCCGTCATTCCGCTAACTTCAACTGGACGACACTCGCTGCATATACCACGGCTCGCTGCGTAAAAATCTCATGAACAAACGTTCCCTGAATAATGTGAAACATATAAAGGATTGGCTTTGCCATAGAGATCGTATCACTTCTTTGTGGAAATATAGAACTACCATGAGTTACCACGAGTTGGAGCTTAGACGGACTTCGTGAGCAAAAAAAAAATAAACCTTCTGCTATAGGCTGCTATGAAGAGCCTAAAAATTCTGGAGGTCCTGCGGAACATACCAAATCACACGATAGACGTATACCCGGCCGAATGTATCCAGAAGGTGCGGGCGTGGCCAACAGCCTTCGTCATTAATACCGATGGCCACAAATTTCCCGGATCCCACTGGGTCGCCATGTCCGTCGATCAATCTGGAGAAGGACGATACTTTGACAGCTACGGGATCCCCCGAATCGTCCCACAGCATCTCATCGGACTTCGAAGGAACTGCAAGTTTTTCCGATGCAACGCTGCTCAGCTTTAAATTCCGGAGTCGCAGTATTGCGGACAGTATTGCATTATATTTCTTTATTATATATCTACTGGCTTTGGTATCGATAAGTTTCGAAGTATATTTTTAGACGATGTATCTCGAAACGATCAAATAGTTAACGATTATTATAATGCGTATATAAATAACCGGGAGACGCTTGGGGCAAATTTAATTTGCCCCAATTTTTTAATTTAAGCCTTGGGGCAAAATTTTCAATACGGGCGCTACGGTTGGAGGTGGGGGTGGCACAAATAATTTTAATCATAAAAGTGTACAACGTATACAGTACTGCTGTTCCCGTGTAAACCTAATTTCAAACGTAAAAAATTAAAAAATTCACATTGAAAATGTACACGTTTGCTTTTTTTTACCTATCCTTGAACTGCGATCACGGGCCTTAGACCCAGCATTCTTTGGGTACAAAAGTCACTTGCAGTGACTGTCATATTTCGAGCAGCACGTAAATCAAACCAACGATTTTTCAAATCGGTATGTTAAAATGCTGATTCCCCAGGGTATCATATACAGGGTGTATACTAACCTACTGATCATATTATAAGGTCCGTGTCGAGCGTCGAAAACGGAGCAGAAAAGTCCTTTTCGAAAATTTTGTGAAATCAAATTTGGTGGAGTTATTAGCGATTTAACGTCGACCAACGTCGACCAATGAGCGCTCGATCGAAGAGAAATTTTAAAAAGTTGAGATAGTGGAGGGGACGGCGTCGGTAGAAGCGGGGTTCGTCAAACAAAACGCTCGCACACCCACACCGTTGAACACCACACGGACGCACGAGAGCGAAACAAATAAACGCTAGGCGTGCGGCAATGTTCATGCTTGTCGCGATGGCCCAGCTTATGAGAATAAAAACAAATGACGATAATAAGCTCGAAAATAATTTTTTCGCAATGATGAGTAAAAATTGATAAAAAAATTTGCCAATTATTTATGATGGTGGCTTTTTCAAATGTTGGTATTTGAAAATTTTTTTTTCGACAGAACCCTTTTATTATAGGACCAAAAATAATAAAAAGGCGGAAAACTGAAAAAAATTGCATCTTCTCCAGGCAGTCGCCGGAAACATTTTTTCGCGAAATTCTAAACGGCAAATCTGTCCAGGATAGTCTCGAATTATTAGAAAAAAAAACTCATTGTACAGGCGAGTTATGTTTCTGGTTCAGAAGATTAATTAAATATTTAATTACAAAATAATTTTTCCCACGTATGGAAAAATTTCCCAACTATGGGAAATATTTTTTTCAAGTATGGGAAAATTAAATTTTACTCCAAATTTGGAAATCATCCCCAAATCATTTTTTGAAACGACCTTTTCAACTCGTAGCATACTTTCTGCTGTCAGATGCTCGGAAATACTTTTAAATCTCAGCCCAATTTTTTTCCACATACTTGGAATTTTTTCCCATGCGTGGAAAAAATGTATTTTCCCAAGTATGAGAAAAATTACCCAAGTATGGGAAATATTTTTTCCCAAGTATGGGAAAAATTTTTCAAGTATGGGAAAATGATATTTTACTCCAAATTTGAAAATAGCCCCGGAATTATTTTTTGAAACGACCTTTTAACTCGTAGCCTAATTTTTAACAGCCAGATGCACAAAAATACTTTAAAATCTCAGGCCAATTTTTTTCCCATAGTTGGGAAAAATATTTTTTCCCAAGTATGGGAAAAATTTCCCATTTGGGAAAAATATTTTTTTCCATGTATGAAAAATTTCCCAAGTATCGGAAAATTATATTTTACTCCAAAATTTCCTACTTAGGAAAAATATTATTTCCCATGCATGGAAAAAATTTCCCAAGGTCGAGGAAAACTTCCCGAGTATGGGAAAATTATAGATTACAACAAATTCAGAAATCGTCCCCGAAACATTTTTTAAAACGACCTTATCAACTCGTAGCATAGCAACCTGGCTAGCACTTTTGCTAGCCAGGTGCTCGAAAATACTTGTAAATCTCAGGACAATTTTTTTCCACTTACTTGGGATTGTTTCCCATACGTGAAAAAAATATTTTTTCCCAAGTAAGGGAAATTTTTTTTCCCAAGTATGGCAAAAATATTTTACTACGAATTTGTAAATCGTCCCCGAATTATTTTTCGAAACGACCTCTTCAACTCGTAGCCTACTTTTTGCTAGCCAGATGCTCGAAAATACTTTCAAATCTCAGGCCAATTTTTTTTCCCATACTTGGGAAACATATTTTTTCCCAAGTATGGGAAAATTATATTTTACTCCAAAATTTCCTACATCGGGAAAACATTTTTTCCCACGTATGGGAAAAATTTCCCAAGTATGGGAAAATTAAATTTTACTCCAAATTTGGAAATCGTCGCCGAATCACTTTTTGAAACGACCTTTCCAACTCGTAGCATACTTTTTGCTAGCCAGATGCTGGAAAATATTTTTAAATCTCAGGCCACTTTTTTCCACTTACTTGGGATTTTTTCCCATGCGTGGAAAAATATTTTTTCCCAAATATGGGATAAATTATTCAAGAATGGGAAATTTTTTTTTCCAAGGATAGGAAAAATTTCCCAAGTATGGGAAAGATAATATTTTACTCCAAATTTAGAAATCGTCCCCGAATAATTATTTGAAACGACCTTTTCAACTCGTAGCATACTTCTTGCTAGCCAGATGCTCGAAAATACCTTTAAGTCTGAGGCCAATTTTTTTTCACCTGTGCATGCATGCATGTAATGGGAAAAAAAATTAAACGGTCCTATCAACATAAGTTCGAGTTATCCCGGATTTCAATCAGTTATCAACTTCTCTTCTCTATGCTCTGTCTATAAATTTTTCCCGTTCAAGATTATAAGGAAAATTCAAAACATTACCCAAGTATGGGAAAATTATATTTTGCTCCCAATTTCCAAATCGTTCCCGAATCATTTTTTAAAATGACCTTATCAACTCGTAACATACATTTTGCTAGCCAGATGCCCGAAAGTACCTCCAAATCTCTGGCAAATTTTTTTCCACATACTTGGGAGTTTTTCCCATACTTGGGATAAGTTTTATTTCACAAGTACGGAAAAGATTTCCCAACCATGGGAAAATCATATTCTACTGCAAATTTAAAAATCGTCCCTGAATTATTTTTTGAAACGACTTTTTCAACTCGTAGCCTACTTTTTGCCGGTCAGATGCTCGAAAATACTTTTAAAGCTCGGGCCAATTTTTTTCCCACACTTGGAAAAATATTTTGTCCCGAGTATGGTAAAAATTTCCCAAGTAGCCGAGCCACCTCGGCCAGAAGCTTTTTCTGACTTCAACTGCCCATAACTATTCGCCAGCCTCGCCAGTGCCACATACAACTGAGGAAGCGACCGAGCCACCTCGGCCAAAAGCTTATTCTGACTTCAACTGCTCATATTCCTGGCCTCCGTCAAATGACTCCATCCACACGACCTTGACCAAGGATCGTGCCAGAGCTCAATTGACTTGGCACAATGGTCCCGGCCTGGCCACGAGGACCCCATCCACACGATCTTGACCAAGGATCGTGCTAGGGTACCTCGGACTGCGTACCTTGGAATATCCAAGCGGCAGCGCCACAATGTCGTCCGACAGGTCTACAGCACCAAGTACACCATCGTACTTGGACTGCAGCTAGACTTCATTGAACCCCAGAATCCAGACTCAGCTCCACACTCTGGACTGAGACTCGAGACTCGGCTAGGCTCCATCAGACTCCAGTTCGTGCATGCCTCAGTCAATGGTGCCTCAGGAAGACTCCCTTCCATTAAGCCTACCGAGTGCATCACTAGTCACCAGAGCTGACCTTCAAGTGTGCCTCGTCGATGAGCTGCACCTCTTATCAGGCTTGAAGCTCTCCAAAGTAAACTAACATAGTGTTACGTCCTGACCTTCGATTTTTCTCATCTCGGCCAAGAAAAGCGCGGCTTTCCCTTTAACACGGTATTCGAGATAAAATCGGAATTGGCCAGGTTATTGCCCTGTTTTGAGCCTAACCTTGCGGAAAATTGCTCAGGATGGGCGGAGAGTGCATAATTTGGTAACAATGGCAAATTAAAATAAAATCTCACGAACAAAACTCTTTAATTTTCGCGAGATACATCGGAAAAAACTAATAAATTGTAATTCGGCAAAATCAGACAAATGAACTCGTAATATAAAGGGACAAAAATTGTATAAACGCATTAAATAAATTCTGAATAAAACGGGAACTAAACTGTCACTGACGCGGAAGAAAATAAACTACAGGGCCATCCTCAAGATAAGCCTCCTGGGGTTTATCCGCGCAAACTGCAAGGACAAACGAAATTATCACGAGGACTAAAATTACCCCTACTACAACGACAGCTATCTTTAATTGGAAAAGGTCCATGGTTGATAGACAGGACAACTTTCACAAAAACAAAAATCAACACAGAATTTACTCGACCACGACTCGATTGAGTTTTTAATCACTCAAAGAAATTCAAAAATCTCTGAAAATAAATTTAACCACGGATAATGCATAAAATTTATATTGGAAATGAATATCAAATGATAAACACAAAAAAAAACACTATTGATCCATTAGTTTCCGGAACAAAACGTGAATCACTCTAATGAATTTGACTCGCACATATTTCACTGAATTTACGAACATGAGCACTTCCTAGGAGAAAATAAATTCACACGAAAAATAATCCTACAATTGATAGAAACACGAACAGGTTTTTCTGAATGATTTACTCGGAACATTGAAATAATCGAATTGCAGAAAACCAAAAATAAAAATAATTTTAAAGGACGGAAAATAAATTGGACAAAGAATTGAACTTAAACATGAGGAAGATAAAATTGGGAAAATAATTTTAATCAGACACTTTTCGCAAAACTGAAGTTAAATTGACATGACTTTTCACAAAACTGAATTTAACACAACAATCTGAATCTCCATAAAACTGAAGTTAACACAAAAATCTGAATCTCCATAAAACTGAATTTAACACAAAAATCTGAATCTCCATAAAACTGAATTTAACACAAAAATCTGAATCTCCATAAAACTGAATTTAACACCAAAACTCTGAATCTCCATAAAACTGAATTGAACACCAAAAATCTGAATCTCCATAAAACTGAATTTAACACGGAAATCGGAATCTAATACAAAACGGATAACGCGAAAAGGGAAAACAACAACGAAAATATTTCATAGACCTTCAACGGTGAGTAACCCGGTAGTTTCGGTTACGGGACTCGAGCCGTCATGGGGTGTCGACCGGGGTCGGAGACACCGCGCAACACGAACGAAAATATACTGAAACATGCGAGAAAACATTTTGAGATACTTACTATAATACTTCGATGATTATGAGAACAAAGCGAGGTGTAAGGCCGGCAAAAATTGAATGATGACGACGATGGAACGATTGACCACGAGGTTGAACGTAATGGAAAATTTGTGGTAGGGCGAAAACAGTGTCCAACAAAAACAAAATGTTCACACAAAAAAAAATATATTGCTCTTTAAAACACAATGTCCAGCGAAAGGAAAATGAAATGTCTGTTCACAACAAAATAGGAATAAAAATATTGTCCGCAAAAATAAAATGGTTCGCAAAAAAAAAATAAAATTGTTCGCAAAAATAAAGTTGTTCGGTATTGAAATCGGTTGAATAAAATAAAATAAAATAAACTTGAGATACTGTGTCAAAAATGATGAAAAGTATATAGAGAAAAATAATTGACGCGACGAACAGCGATTCTGCTTAAAATTTTCTCCTGAGTTTCTGAACGTTCTGACATACCGCGACTTAAAACTAAGATCTACTCTGGCCTCCGACTGCCAGCGATTCGTTACTTAAAATTTTTCTTCCGACTCTGACGAACACACCGCGGGCTCATTACCCGGTCTTATATAGGGTCCTCTAGGATGGCTTAGTTTCGGCGGTGGGGAGGTACGCCCTTAGACGCCTTAGACGCTCCAGGCTCCTCCGCCGCCTCCACCTCGCATCCCCGATGATCCCCTGGAATCTATATAATTTTAACACGAATTCATCCTTATGATATAATATTCACTCCTGCATTCCTTTATAATAATTATTTCATTATTACCTAATAATCAGAAAACGAATTTTCTCATACATACGCCGTCTTTTCATGAAGACGCTCATTCCGTCTCTCTCATACTTACATATTTCGTATTTACTTTCTCACTCACTCTATCCCTCGTTTTGGAGGTTCCACACAGCGGAGGAGTAAACCCCTCTTCTTCATTCTGGTCACTCTCTCCTTCTCATCCCTCCATGCTTGCATTTGACTTCTTCTATGGGCCACGCGTTGACCCGTCATAGGCTCTCGATGTCACACACACACACACACACACACATACATACACGTACATTTCCATTCGTCTTTTCTCATTCGTACTCTCGTTCGGTGACAACTTCTCCTCTGTTTCTCTGTATCTTTCTCGCTCTGGATTCCGTTCGATCTTTTCTCTCATTCTATTCATTCCTATTTCCTTTTTTTTTGATTATTCACCATGCGGAGGTTCTGATGCAATGGTGTATGACATGCAATTTCTTTTGGATTACAATTAATTCTTTCCAATAATTATACGAAAGGAAATTATTTTAGCGTATCCAAACTACTCAAAATTCTCATAATTATTAACCAGTTATTCAGATTCTACATTTTTTATAACAATTGAAAATTCTATCTATGTACTCCGGATCTTGTGCAATTTTATGATTCCGGCTTTATCATTTCTCCTACTTGTCATTACAGGAAAGATCTATCTCATGCTCACGCAACTATCACACAAATATTTGCTCATCAATCTCGTAATTATTATTTTAGGAAAAAGGATTCGTTCACAATTTTCATTTCCACATAAACCTTTATCCATGCATTACGAAATCTCCTGAAATCTTTGAATTTGGTCATTTTTAATTAAAAGAAAAACGTTAATTAAATAATGCGCTTGCTACGCTTTTGGGGTCTTTGTTGGATTCGATGCCGAATTTTAGTGTCGCCCCTCCTTCATAGGCGAGAGCTTGGATTCGTATGTTGATGGGACATACGCCTTCCGAATCCCAGGACTTGGGACAAAGCGCTGCTTGCTCTCTTTCTTTGGCTATAGACTCGGCGTTCTCTTCGTGCAGCATAAACATTCAGTGCTCATTAAATTGGAGTCCAATAACAGTCCAAGCATAAACAGATATTCTCAAAAGTTTGTTTAATTTTGGTCGTCGATGATTGGGTGCTTCGTTGAAATCTTTCTTCCATCGAGTCTCCTCGACTCGACCACTGCGTTAATTTATCGATCACGTGCAGAGCTCATGTAGACCGCCCATGAGAATTATCCGATGACTTTTTCCAGACGCCGTTCCCAAAAAGTCGTGACAAGGCTAAAACTTCCCATAATTTCGGAGCAAGAAAAAAGAAACACAACAAAGATTCAAAGAAGAATTCTCTTCTCTTCGACCAATTTCGATTCATGGAAATCCCGACCTAGTTCAAAATGAAATTGAACATTTAAATGCAATTATCTATAATCTAACGCCACCTTTACCATCACCGATGACCTGACCCAGGTACCCATGCTCATTCTTGATTTTACATTTTTACATCCGTTCACTCACGTACTTTCGGGAATTTAGTTCATAAAGTCTTCATTCGGGGATAAGGAAAAAGAGGATCACCGGTCACTTAGCTTTAGATGAGCCATACATGCTCTTTCTCTCCTGCTTTCCTTCTCACACATACCCAAAGAGACCGCCTGTGGTTCTCACGAAGGCAAAGACTTTGCACTCAGCCTGTATTAGTGTCCCATGCACATTGCTTTTCGTTGTGCAGAAAGGCCGACCACTTCTGAGTAATCTGATGCCATGGCCAAAGATTTCTTCAGCATCGACGGATGTTTTTCTTCACGCCCGATGATGGAAGTTTTGTTATAAAGAGCTGCGATATCGACGCCGCCATGGCGTCACCTCTCGATAATTTATGCTCACTTGAGACCATATTCGTGTCGACGAAGACAGCCCGAACTATCCGAGTTCTCCAAAGAAAAAAAAACGTTTCTCTCGTATGACCGGGTCCCTGTCCTCGTATTAAATTTTATTGAGAATTACAAGATATAAGTAATCTCAAATCGATGCAAAAGTCCCGAAAGTCGCGGGACGTAACAATAGCTTCAAAACCCTAAAAACGACGAAAACAGTTTGTTAATAAATAGTTTCCCACCTTATTGATACTACCGGTGGTTAATACTAATCCAGAGCACCACACGTAATCGATTTACGCATGCTCCCCATCGCAACCACGATCTTTTGACCCCGAACTTTCTCAAGTCCTCTCAGATCTTCAAGTCCATAGTTAGGACGTGCAGAAGTACTGCGATCATCCTGAAATGAAACCGCATATTACTGCAACTTGGACCTTCATGTGTCAAACCGGGCCTTTTGCTTCGCTTGTTTCGCATCAGGGGAATGCTTGGCTTCTTTGCGCAGCTCCGTCAGATGCACCTGGTCGAGCAACCCTTGCATTGACGCAAGTAACGCTGCATCCGTACTACGAGACTTGTAACTATACAAGAGCTGGTTAGGGCTCTTCTGAGCAATCCGATTCGTAATGCAGTCAACATCACGTTGCACTTTCTTGACGTCATCATTAAATAATTCTGCAAATGCACTAGCATTGGTTGCGGCGACTTAATGATAACCATACGATTCATTCGTACCATCCGTTTACCCTTGGCGTTATCACAGCGCTCAGTGTTGGGAAAAAATTATGTTTAAGCTTTCGCGCTCAAATCATCCACGGCAGCACCTCTCAGTTAGCGCTTCTCGCACGCTCTCTCTCGGGATTGTCTAGCGACTCGATCGAGGAGAAGCCGGCATTCGCCATTCTTCGCTCAACCACCGTGACTTACAACCACGTGTTTTTCGATCAATATGTAATCCGGCATGTTCTCCACATATATTCAGATCATCGGTATTTCTCTCGGCGGTAATTGGACGGTCTAATTAACCCCTTTCGGAATCATCTCATATTTTTTACGGATTTGACTCATGGCACGGCTCGGACTCGCGATATTAATCTCGGGAACAGGTGCTACGCTCAGCCTCGTGTGCATCCCGGTACGCCATCTTGGCCGAAAATAGTGTTCATTGTCGCTCGTTATCTCGGAACGTTTTTCCCATCCGGTATATTCTCACGTGAGATCACTTGCTATATTGAAGCAGCTCTCTACAAGTCGGGTTGTACTCAGGAATAAAATTACTTCATCGTCGACCGTAGGGTCATACTATTAATCTCTGTGCGTTCTACATTCATTATATTATCGGCGTTCCTCACCTTGCTCCCTCCCTCAACCAGATATCTCACCGGGAACTTTAACACTCAGTATGTACTTAATTCCATACTCTTGACGAGACACCATAACCCAAGTCAATTAAGGCAGCTTCACCCTTTACTCATTATGAGAATAGGAAGTCTAAGAAGAGTAGACACTCGGCCTGGAACTCTGATGACACGCATCATTCCTCTCCCTTTTTGTGAACGAGCTTGCGAATACGGTGTTCCACAATCCTTCTATCGTGGTCAATATTCGGCTATTCTTGCGTTTACAACACACCAACAGACCTTAGTGGTCCCTGCAATTCCATGAAATGGGATAGCGACCCTTTAGATGGAGTGCGACAAGCCTGGTTACGGTTCGATGTAAATTTACAATAGAGGCAATTCAAACGCACTCGCACATGCTCGCCAACGAATCTTCATATGCGTTCGAGACTAGTATTTTTCTTCAAATTTTTCAAGGGCCTTTCCGAGAACAAAGTGCCCACGGTAACCACGGCTAAACTTTCACATTAAAGCGCGACGCGCAAGGGATTTCGTACTTCCCCTCTCGCTCCGTCTACCGGCTCCTCACTTAATCCCTGAGATCATGCTTGTTGAACTATTGTTTCGTACTAAGCTGAAGGTCTTCATATAGTTTTCGTAATGCGAACATATCTGAATTAAGAATTTTACCCTTTTTATTCATTCGATACTTATGCTATCGTTGAGGTCCAATCAGATACTCCCCTTTAATAAATAATCGATGGCGGTTGCCTGAGGTCCCAGCCAATATTCAATTTCTAAATAGTAATCTCGTACACACGATCTTTGTCTAGCAATACAAGGCTGTATATTTTCTCATACGGCTTCACACCTATTGCACCATGTCACTATGGTCAGCTTGAGGCTTGAAACCGAATAAGTAAATACGGCAAGCGTTAATTCTCGTCGACTATAGCAAACGTTTCCAAACTGTACAAATGATACGACTCTTTCCCTCGAGCCCTTTTTCGTGTTTATATAAACATGCCGCCGGCTACGAGAACCTACGACTGTATACGCCAAACTTGGAACTTCAAACTGCTAGAGCTAGCCCCCAAAAGGATATTCATCTTATTTCCTCTAAAGTCCATTCTTTTATTGTCTCTTGACGTGCTATCACGGAGTTTTTGTGCAACGGATTCAATAATGAGATATACTTGTCTCACATGATCATTTGGGAACATTGCGAAAGCATTCCCGAGGTCCCAAGAATTTTATTTATTCCTCTATTTTTTTTACGCTATCTCTATTTAATGATTTGAAAATGGCTACAGTCGTGATCAATTTTATGCATCAAGATTTCAGTAGGCAATTTTTCGATTCATTTATCATTTATTGCTGTGATACAAAGGAAATAGTAGCTAATCGAAATTAGAGTATACACATACAGGAAAATTCCTTCCAATATTACTTAGCGTCAACACGCTGGTATACCTAGTGCCGAGAAATTATATATATATACTAGGGGGGCTTCGCCCCTCTGCGTGCCTCGCCCGCCAACCCCCCGTTTTTTGTTTGTGTCAGTGTTTAGAGAAACATTTTCTGGAATTTTTTTATTTTTATTGTTTGTATTCGTGTTTTTTGCGTTTTGTTTATGAGTTTGGGTTGAGTTTGGGTTTGATTAATATATCGATATATCGATATGTTCGTTGTTGACATGATTTGGTATATCGATATATCAATATTTCGATTCTTGACATGATCCTATATTTCGATATATCGATTACTGACATGGTTCAATATATCGATATATCGATTCTTAACATGATTCGATTATCAATATATCGAAATTATATTTATATACTAGGGGGGCTTCGCCCCTCTGCGTGCCTCGCGCGCCAACCCCCCGTTTTGTGTTTGTGTCAGTGTTTAGAGAAACATTTTCTGGAATTTTTTTAATTTTTATTGTTTGTATTCGTGTTTTTTGCGTTTTGTTTATGAGTTTGGGTTAAGTTTGGGTTTGATTGATATATCGATATATCGATATGTTCGTTGTTGACATGATTTGGTATATCGATATATCAATATTTCGATTCTTGACATGATCCTATATTTCGATATATCGATTATTGACATGGTTCAATATATCGATATATCGATTCTTAACATGATTCGATTATCAATATATCGATTCTTGACACGGTTCGATATATCGATATATCGATTCTTGAAACGGTTCGTTATAGCTATCCTTGAAATGGTTCGATACATCGATTCTTGACACGGTTCGATATATCGATAAATCGATACTTGAAGCGTTTGATATATGAAAACTATATCGATATATCGATATATTTTGGGTTTGCGCTATGAGTTCGGGTTTGATTGATAGATCGATATATTGATATATCAATCTACCGATTATTGACACGATTTGATACAGCGATATATGCTGAAACGTTTCGTGAAATTCCTTGATTTTATTTCAACGGAATCCACCATTTTGATCTGATTTATTTTATTTGTTGTTTTTGTTTTGTGTGTTCGTCTGTCGTCCCGTCGTTTCGTCCGGGCGAACAGAAGGTTCGACACAGGCCCGAGGTCAGTGACGTATTGTGTAGGAGAGAGGTTTGCCGAATCGATGTGATAATTTTTATTGGTTTTTCGAGAATGCCTGAGATTGGTTGTTATAGTTATTTCCCATTGGCCATGTCAGACCTGGGGATAACGTGACCCTTCATCATAGGCGTGTAAAAAGTGGGCCCCTTAAAGGAGAGGAGAGCCTTGAGAAGCAAGGTCTCCTTTAGGGCACGCAAAAGTTAAATCCAGCGGCAACTGGGCAATAAGGAGTTGAACGGTTGATGAATAGGTGTGATTAATTGGGACTGAAATGTAGGATAAATGAATCTAAGATGTTAAGGAACAGTCTGCGTTCGTATGTCTGACTCGAATCGTCGTATTGTCTTCGTTCGTACATCAGTCGTTATAGTCTTGATTCGCCAGTTATGTGGCGCGAGACTGTACGTAATGTTTCGAGACTCGGTGTGCTTTGAGACGTGACGTCTCTCTGTTGTTATGCCTGGTTGCCCGTGTGAATGTTCGTTGGTGTTTGTGTGTGTATGCGCGTGTGTGTGTGTGTTTTCGCAAGTTTCACGGTGCTTCCAATCGGGAAGCGATTGGAAACACAAAATCAATTTTTCGTTACATTTCGAAAATTGATATCTTATTGTCGGCTGACTGAAATTGATGCGTTTAACCAGCGTCCTGGGAGTGGAGGGCCACTCGCCTAAATTCGAATGATTTTAGAAGATACTCAAAAGGATTTCAATTTTATAGGGACAGAAGGTCAAAAGATTCAAGAATTGATGTTAATGTTTCACGAGGATAAGTGAAGCCTATCACTCGTGTAGGGTTTTCTCGGCAATGCACCTTCTTCCTTGTTCCCGCCCTCAGCCGCAGTGCTGAGGGTTTTTCCAAGGCTTCCGGTTCCCTACCTCGAGGTCTTGTTTTCTGAGACGTACACCTGGTTAGCTATCCAACTTCCCGACGCAGTGCGGGGGCTTCAAGCAAACCAGGCTGTCTAGCACCTGAAATCTTTTATTGAATACGAATGAACGAGAGTTGTGATTTGCTGTGTCTTGAGAAAGACAAGCAAGTACTTTATAATTGATTAGTCCTAAGAAGGACTAGTCAACGATGATCCCGAAGAGTCTTGAAAAAGACTTTTCGAGATGGATGACGTTGCAGCGAGGTCGTTCGATTTCGTAGTACTCAATGCCCAAGATGTAATCAGAATTCGTAGAGAATCTTGAAGAGTGGTGACGTGAAGTGGATATCGAAAGTTGACGAGAATACGTCATAAATGATGAATGTCAAGAAATCGCTTGACACGAATAATGGTCACCGCTAAGGTTGATCAAAATGAGGACGAGGCTTGCTCGTCAGGATCTTAAATACTTTTCCATGACCAACCGGCGCCGTAATTTGATTGGTCGAAGGTTTTGTAGTAGGGCAATTTTGCCAAGCTTCTAGAGCTTTTGCACACAGTACGATGGTGACGTCATGGGCTTCTCGGAAGGAGAGATTCTATTTTGGGATTTCGGGGAATCGCGAAATTGATCAAATATGGACATAAACAATGGATGACAAAATGTGCTATATTGTAACGGTAGACTGCCTAGTCTGTCCCGTTACAATGCATTTATCGATTCTTGACCCGATTCGATATATCGATGTATCAATTTATCAATTCTCGACACGGCTCAATATATCGATATATCAAGTCGTGTCAATAATAGATATATCAATATATCAATCATTAACACGATCCGATATTTCGATACATCGATTACTGACATGGATATTAATATATCGATTCTTGATACGGTTCGATATATCGATATATCGATTCTTGACACGGTTCGATATATCGGTGTATCGATTCATGACACGGTTCGATTATTAATATATCGATTTTTGACGTGGTTCGATTATTAATATATCGATTTTTGACACGGTTCGATTATTAATATATTGATTCTTGACACGGTTCGATATATCGGTATATCAATTCTTGAAACGGTTCGTTATGCCGATTCTTAAAATGGTTCGATTTATCGATTCTCGACACGGTTCGATAAATCGATATAACGATACTTGAAGCAGTTCGATATATCAAAACTTTATCGATATATCGATTCTTGACATGATTAGATATATCGATATATTAATTTATTGATTCTTGACACGATTCGATATATCGATATATTAATCTATCGATTATTAACACAATTTGATATAGCGATATATCTATTTATCGATTCTTAACACAATTCGATGTATCGATATATCAATTTATCGATTCTCGACACGGTTCGATACATCGATATATAAATTTATCGGTTCTTGACACGATTCGATACATCGATATATAAATTTATCGGTTCTTGACACGATTCGATAAATCCATATATCGATTACTCACACGGTTCGATATATCGGTATATCGATATGCAGAGGGGCCTCGCCCCTGCGCTCTTCGCGCGCCAACCCTTCATCCTGTGTTTGTGTGAGTGGTGAGGGAAGAAATATTCTCGAAAAATGTTTTTGACAAAGTAATGTTTATAGTTCTCTTTTTTTTTAGATAATTAAAAAAAAAAAAAAAATATCGATTAAAAATAAATAAAATGGGTAAAAAAGGGGGTTAATTTTTTTTTCTTTAATTGGTGTCCGCCGAATTAAACCTAATCCACTGTCATCGTGTACCACGAATTTTGAATAGACATAATAGGCATAGGATAGAATAAGCAGGTGAGGATTAAGAGGCGCGGCAGAGCCTCGAGACAAGTACATTTCCTCCTATACCGACATGTCGAGAGGTACTACAGCTTCTTATACGCCACACATCGAGCTTATACACGGGAGTATATCTATATAACGAAACTTATTTTTCTAATTATCAATTAATTATACAGACTTCGGCAATGATATTAATACGAATATTTTTTATTTTTTTTTCTCTTTCGATTGGTACCCGAATGAATGCTGTAGCTATTGACATATGGAAGATATCGCATTTTATTTTTTATTTTCGACGTACAACGATCATCATTTTTTCGCTCCGCAAATTTTTCGCTCCGCAAATTTTTCGCTCCACTAATTTTTCGCACCACCAACATAACCACACTAACCGTCTTCAGTCCCGTGTCACGCTGAAAGGCCGAAAAGACGCGATACCGGCGCATCTTGAAAAAATATTTATTTCTAAATAAATATTTTTTTCATTCAATGTGGTTCTGTGTTAAAAAAGAAAAGTTTCGTCCAGGCTGATCGCACCATAACTTTTGGTGTCTAAGTTAATCGCGTCATAAATTTTTGGCGTCCAGGTCGATCGCTCCATATTTCTTCGTGTCTAGAGGTCAATCGCGTCGTAGTTTTAGGTGTCTAGGTCAATCGCGTCATAGTTATTGGAATCCAGGTTGATGGCACATTAGTTCTTGGCGTTCAGGTCGATCGCGTCATAGTTCTTGGCGTTCAGGTCGATCGCACCATTGTTCTTCGTGTCCAGGTCGATCGCACCATAGTTCTTGACGTCCAGGTCGATCGCGTCATAGTTCTTGGCGTCCAGGTTGACCAAGCCATAGTTATTGGTGCCTAAGTCAATCGCGTCATAGTTCTAGGGGTCCAGGTCGATCACGCAATAGTTCTCGATGTCAAGATTAATCGCGCCATAGTTCTTGGCGTCCAGGTCGATCGTGTCATAGTTCTTGGCGTCCAGGTCAATCGCACCATAGTTCTTCGCGTCCAGGTCGATCGCATCGTAGTTTTTGGCGTCCAGGTCGATCGCGTCATAGTTCTTGGCGTCCAGGTCGATCGCGTCATAGTTCTTGGCGTCCAGGTCGATCGCACCATAGTTCTTCGCGTCCAGGTCGATCGCACCATAGTTCTTGGCGTCCAGGTCGATCGCGTCATAGTTCTTCGCGTCCAGGTTGATCGCGCGGTAGTTATTGGCGTCCAGGTTGACCAAGCCATAGTTATTGGTGCCTAAGTCAATCGCGTCATAGTTCTAGGGGTCCAGGTCGATCACGCAATAGTTCTTGGTGTCAAGATTAATCGCGCCATAGTTCTTGGCGTCCAGGTCGATCGCGTCATAGTTCCTGGCGTCCAGGTCGATCGCACCATAGTTCTTCGCGTCCAGGTCGATCGCGTCATAGTTCTTGGCGTCCAGGTCGATCGCACCATAGTTCTTCGCGTCCAGGTCGATCGCATCGTAGTTTTTGGCGTCCAGGTCGATCGCGTCATAGTTCTTGGCGTCCAGGTTGATCGCGCGGTAGTTATTGGCGTTCAGGTTGACCAAGCCATAGTTATTGGTGCCCAAGTCAATCGCGTCATAGTTCTTGGCGTCCAGGTCGATCGCGCCATAGTTCTTGATGTCTAGGTTAATCGCGTCATAGTTCTTGGTGTCTAGGTCAATCACGTCATAGTTTTTAGCATCCAGGTTGATCGCGCGTTACTTCTTGGCGTCCAGCTTGATCGCACCATAGTGCTTGGCGTCCGGGTCTTACGCGCCATTTATATGCGTAATGCCTTGCCGTTGACCTGGAACTTAAGAACTACAGAGCGCGAGGCCTGGACAGCGTAAAACGCATTCCCATCAACTTGGAACTCGAGAACAATCGAGCGGTAGACCTGGATGGTGGAAAACGCAATCCCGTTGACCTGGAACTCAAGAACTACGAAGCGTGAGACCTGGATGACGGAAAACTCATTCCCGTCGACCTGGTTCTCAAGAACAACGGAGCGCAGAGCCTGGACGGCAAATAACGCCTTCCCGACTACCTGGTGCTCAAAGATTACGAAGCGCGGGGCCATTCCAGGATGGTAGGTGACGGATGCCCGTCGACCTGTGCTCAAGAACTACCGAAAGTGATACCTGGACGGCAGGAAAAAAGATCCCATGACCTGGGGATCTGGTGCTACGGAGCGCACCACCACATGTCCATCGGGAGCAAAACATAAAAATAATCAAACGTAAAAATTAATTAAAAAATGATAACTCTGGGTGACGAACGATGTTCCGGAGGATCTGTTTATTGCGAATTTGTACTCGTCTAATCGATTACAAATTATTGATTGAATATATTACTTTCATAATTTATAATTAAACGTTGTTCAATTACAATTTTAATTTGTAATTAAATTCTTGTCGATTTCAAATTACATTTATAATTTGTAGTTACACAGAAGTTTAATTACAAATTACATTTGTAATTTAAAATTAAAAGAAGTGTAATTAGAAATTTTATTTGTAATGGGTAATTGAAAAGAGTGAAAATTTTAATGACAGATTATATTTCTAATTTTTAATCACAAAATGTACAATTACAGATCACATTTGTAATAGTCCATTGAAAAAAGTTTAATATCAAATTACATTTGTGATTTGTAAGTAAACAAAGTTTAATTACAATTTCACAACTCGGTTCGGTACAGACAATTCAAATTTCAAAGGACCTGCGCATACGGACAACATGCTTCATTTTTCTGTACCAATTCGGTTATAGACTGCGTTTGTCTGGATCAAATCGCTTCATGGGATTTTTTTTTGTAGTGCAATGATTTGTCGAATTTTCCCTTGTTCAGTTGACTATGATGGCTTTTATGAGTAGAATTACGTGGGTCGCGGTCGGGTTGAGTCTGCGTTTCATTGATATCTTACAAACGAAGCTCTAATATTCCATCGCAAAAAAAAAGATAGTGCTCGATACTATGAACCGACTATAGAAAAACAATACTTATGATTTTTATAACTCAGCGATGGTGCTTTGTATCAAGAATCGAAACTCAAAGATGTTTGAATGGATCATGCGAGCACTTTCAAGAATAGGGAGACCTCATTGATAGGATTTTGTACGCATAGAATATTTTGGAGTTCGCTAAACTTACTAACGATCTAATAAAAAAAAAATGCAAATGATAATTCGTGTGCTGGGTGCTAGATTGGGGCTTCTGAAGTTGTGAAATAATGAAACCATTCCATAATTGTACGAAATGTTTTGGCAAGACAATTTATGCCGTCAAAAATTGTTCAATTCTACCCTGAGCATAGTAGTCGCCATTCAAAGCTTTTACATAGAAGTTACATCGTAAATATATGTCGACATATATAATGCTTTGCAAAAAGAAACCAAATCCCACCAAAAACACCATGAATGGTGTATAAAAACTTCAGACAAGTACATTTCCTTGCGTCGTTTTGTTTATGCTTACAAAAAGATGTCAAACACGAAAAGTTGTCAAATAATTTCAAATAATCTAAGTCACAGTTGCCAAGTACATCAAGCATTTTCATTTTTTACATTTTTATTAACCGTTTATAAGTAAGTAACAACGCTCGAAAACGTATTGAAACGGACTTAAGGACTTAATCTAAAAATTTAATGTTTGAAAGATTTTATTGAAAAAAAATTCGCATTGAAAAAAAAATCCGAACGAAGTACTTGGTGAGTTCGTAACAGGTAGTCTGTACAGTCATTTTACATAACTCGCCAAGTACTTCGTTCGGATTTTTTTTTTCAATGCGAATTTTTTTTCAATAAAATCTTTCAAACATTAAATTTTTAGATTAAGTCCTTAAGTCCGTTTCAATACGTTTTCGAGCGTTGTTACTTACTTATAAACGGTTAATAAAAATGTAAAAAATGAAAATGCTTGATGTACTTGGCAACTGTGACTTAGATTATTTGAATTTATTTGACAACTTTTTGTGTTTGACATCTTTTTGTAAGCATAAACAAAACGACGCAAGGAAATGTACTTGTCTCAAGTTTTTATACACCATTCATGGTGTTTTTGGTGGGATTGGAATTACACGACTATGCGATGTATGCGGTAGTAGATTTGGCGCGTTCACGTAATATGGCGCGTTTTTTAAAAGTTGTATTCCCAATAGGCCTAGTCCACTATCATTGTGTACTATCAATTTCAAAAAGACTTTTAGACAAATCTCACGACCCGCATATTTGAAGTATTAATGTTTTCAAAAATTCTTTTTTAACACTATTCTTCAAATCTGTGTTTAAATAAGGGTGGGGCGTGGATAAGAAGGGAGCGGTGCAGTAGAGCGGTGAAGCAGCGGAGGTGGGAATTCTTGGCACGGTGGCAGTAGTGGCGGTGTTTGGGTTCGGGCTTAGGTTTGCGTTCAACCTAACCCACGGTTTGGGTTTGGGTTTAAGTTTAACTAAACTCGAGGTTTGGGTTTGGGTTTAGGTTTAATAAAACCCAAGGTTTTGGCTTAGGTTTAACCCATACCCAAGGTTTGGGTTTGGGTTTGGGTTTAGGTTTCGTTGCCTTCTTGACTTGGCGACGGCGGTGGCGGCGGCGGCAATATCTTTATATAATATGGAACGATATATTTTTTTATTTCTAATGTATATTATCTCGATTAAGATTAGGTCATGTTGACTACTCAACATTTATGTTTGAGCTCAATATATGAGTGAACGCAACAACTCCTGAATTACTTTCGTTGCAATGTTATTTCCGAAAGAGAGGTTAACCTCTCATCGATCGATCCACGGCGATAACAATTGGTGCCAACAACTACTTCTTGTTTAGAGAATTATTTGTGGATCGCTAACAATTTTTATACGAGATTCCTCCCTATTAAAACAAGGCTGTTCAGCAGAAACTACACTTCGACTATTAATAACTTGATATTCATTTTTGTAGTGCATCTTGTGGAACAATATTATATTTTTGTTTCTCGACCGTAGTCCTGCGACTATAATATGGTACGGCTTTCCCGAGTCCGGGCTTTCTTTTTTTTTTCTATATGAGCACCCCACCGGCCCCCGAGTCTCGCATCGGTATGGACTTCGGCCTATGGCTTACAACTAAGGGTCGTGAACCGCTTCAGTGGGCCTGAATGAATATCTGCTTTATTTCATCGACTACTTTCGACGTTTTCGGGCCAAATTTCCACACGGTATATTTTAGCAATAATTAAATATTGATAAGTAACAATTTTCCCCCTAGATGGGCCATTCGAACGTTAGTTAACGGCAATAAATATTTTCACTTCTTCAAGCTATAAAAACGCGCATCCTTTCTCTCTAAAAAAAATCTGATTAGTACTGATTTAATTCATCTATGCTGACATGACAATTCGTCCGCAAGTCTCAATCTCACTAATTCGAATTACCTGCTGCTTCTTTAGGCAGTTCTCCAAGACTAAAATCATTCACTGAATAAATGTCTATCGCATAGCACATGATGCTACACCTCTGAATCTATTTCCATGACCTTCGCAACCCATCGAATAAGGTTTTTGATCATTTTATCCCAATCATTCAAATTGCCCATGTAGTATCCTCCTCTGACCACGATAGTACAGAGAATTTTCATACCTGGATTGGACTCACACAATAAGGATCTTTTGTTCATAAATTTGTCTGAACATTCCGGGTCCGTCTCAACAATAACCTGCGAAATATATCCACAAGCGTCGTAACATCGAAAGGCGCTTGCTGAAGCCACAGCTTCGATGATTACTCTTACGACTGACGCCACGAGTCCTCAATTCCTCTCGGCTCGAAATGTGATCCTGAGACGGTGACGCTTCTATAGAAATAATGTTCACTCAGAGGATCATAAGCACGCTACTGCAAGCTACTGTGAGCTGCTATGATCATCGTCCTTGTCTTTCAACACAGACTCGTATTGAATAACACACGTTATTTCCACAGCACAGAACTGCCTTCAATGAAGTTCGAACTTTATTCCACTGACAAGGAAGGTATCCCAGGTCGATCTCTCCGATTTTGATCTAACTCATATATGTTGTAGTACATTGAAAACTAAGCGACACGTATTTTTTTTTATCTGCCATTAAACACTTTAAGGGGGTGAAACCACCCTCCAAAGTAAGGCATGTCAAGGGGCCATTTGGCAGTTTCACCCACAAGGACATAATATTTTTTAACCAATCCAACTCCAAAAGTTTTCTCATAATGAGAAACGAAAAATGTAATTTTCTCGATAAAAAAAGAAAAAAACAAGGGGGTGAGCCACCCCTAAATATTATTACATTAATGCCAAAATGGGCAAATTCAAGTAAAAAAATCTGAAAAAAATATATATTACGTATGAACACAAAATACAATTGACGTGTTTTTGGATTTTCCCGAAAAAAAAAAATTGGCCGGGGTAACTACCCCTGAATGCTGTTTATCTTGCGTGTATGCGAAAAATCGTCAAATTCAAGTTGAAAAATCTAAAAAAATGTGTATTGCGTATAAACACGAAATAATATTGCCTTGTTTTTGGATCTTCCCGAAAAAAAATATTGGCCGGGGTAACTACCCCTAAACGCTGTTTATCTTGCCTGTACGTGAAAAACGGTCAAATTCAAGTCTAAAAATCTGAAAAAAATGTATATTGCGTATAAACACGAAATAATATTGCCTTGTTTTTGGATCTTCCCGAAAAAAAATATTGGCCGGGGTAACTACCCCTAAACGCTGTTTATCTTGCCTGTACGTGAAAAATGGTCAAATTCAAGTCTAAAAATCTGAAAAAATGTATATTGCATATGAACACGAAAGAATATTGCCTTGTTTTTGGATCTTCCCGAAAAAAAATATTGGCCGGGGTAACTACCCCTGAACGCTGTTTATCTTGCGAGTATGCGAAAAATGGTCTAATTCAAGTCTAAAAATCAGAAAAAAATGTATATTGCATATGAACACGAAAGAATATTGGCTTGTTTATGGATCTTCCCGAAAACAAATATTGGCCGGGGTAACTACCCCTGAACGATGTTTATCTTGCGTGTATGCGAAAAATGGTCAAATTCGAGTCTAAAAATGTGAAAAAATGTACATTGCGTATAAATACAAAAGAATATTGACTTGTTTTTGGATTTTCCCGAAAAAAAATATTGGCTGGGGTAACTACCCCCGAACGCTTTTTATCTTGTGTGTATGCGAAAAATGGTCAAATCAACTCTAAGCATCTGAAAAAAATAGATTGCGTATGAACCCAAAGGAAATTCGACGTGTCTTTGGTTTTTCCCGAAAAAAAATATTGGCCGGGGTAACTACCCCTAAATGCTTTGAATTGTTAACGTTTGTTTGTTTTCTCACGATATCATCAAATGCTTAAACAAAAAAATCATCGGGAACAAAGACAAGATAATTTTTCGAATGAAGTTTAATACGTTTTATTGGTATAACTTATCGTTACGAAAATGATAAACCAAAAATTATTAATTTTCGAATATTGAAGAATAGGGATAATCGTCGAAAAAGTGTTTCAAGCAGAAGGATTTTTTACACCATGAACATCGAATAACAGCAACGTTTGTGCAGCCTTCGATTTCGACGTCTGCCTTGCGGATTCAGTATTTTGTATAAAATTAAATTCCTCACGATCACCTTTGAAACGTGTACGTAGAGTAAAAACCGCCCGAATGAATTTTGTTCATCGGGGGTAGTTGCCCCGGCCAATATTTTTTTTTCGGGAAGATCCAAAACAAGTCAATATTATTTCGTGTTCATATGCAATATACATTTTTTCTGATTTTTAGACTTGAATTTGACCATTTTTCGCGTACACGCAAGATAAACAGCGGTCATGGGTAGTTACCCCGGCCAATATTTTTTTTCGGGAAGATCCAAAACAAGTCAATATTATTTCGTGTTAATGCGCAACATACATTTTTTCAGATTTTTAGACTTGAATTAGACCATTTTTCGCATACACGCAAGATAAACAGCGTTCAGGGGTAGTTATTCCGGCCAATATTTTTTTTCGGGAAGATCCAAAAACAAGGCAATATTCTTTCGTGTTCATATGCAATATACATTTTTTTCAGATTTTTGGACTTGAATTTGACCATTTTTCACGTACAGGCAAGATAAACAGCGTTTAGTGGTAGTTACCCCGGCCAATATTTTTTTTCGGGAAGATCCAAAAACAAGTCAATATTCTTTTGTATTTATACGCAATGTACATTTTTTCACATTTTTAGACTCGAATTTGACCATTTTTCGCATACACGCAAGATAAACATCGTTCAGGGGTAGTTACCCCGGCCAATATTTTTTTTTCGGGAAGATCCAAAAACAAGGCAATATTCTTTCGTGTTCATATGCAATATACATTTTTTTCAGATTTTTAGACTTGAATTTGACCATTTTTCACGTACAGGCAAGATAAACAGCGTTTAGGGGTAGTTACCCCGGCCAATATTTTTTTTTCGGGAAGATCCAAAAACAAGGCAATATTATTTCGTGTTTATACGCAATATACATTTTTTTCAGATTTTTGGACTTGAATTTGACCATTTTTCACGTACAGGCAAGATAAACAGCGTTTAGTGGTAGTTACCCCGGCCAATATTTTTTTTCGGGAAGATCCAAAAACAAGGCAATATTATTTCGTGTTTATACGCAATATACATTTTTTTAGATTTTCAAACTCGAATTTGACGATTTTTCGCATACACGCAAGGTAAACAGCATTCAGGGGTAGTTACCCCGGCCAATTTTTTTTTTTTCGGGAAAATCCAAAAACACGTCAATTTTATTTTGTGTTCATACGTAATATATATTTTTTTCAGATTTTTTTACTTGAATTTGCCCATTTTTGGCATTAATGTAATAATATTTAGGGGTGGCTCACCCCCTTGTTTTTTTTTTTTTTTATCGAGAAAATTACATTTTACGTTTCCCATTATGAGAAAACTTTTGGAGTTGGATTGGTTAAAAAATATTATGTCCTTGTGGGTGAAACTGCCAAATGGCCCCTTGACATGCCTTACTTTGGAGGGTGGTTTCACCCCCTTAAATTGTTTAATGGCAGATAAAAAAAAATACGTGTCGCTTAGTTTTCAATGTACTACAACATATATGCGTTAGATCAAAATCGGAGAGATCGACCTGGGATACCTTCCTTGTGAGTAATATTTTTCTTTGTCAATGCACAGGATATACACACGAATACACTATATACTCTCATACTGTTGAGCGAAAGTGTATCCCACTTCTGATTTGTCGTTAGTACGATCTTAGACAATGTTCATTCCGCACAAACGTGATAAAATATATAAAAGGAATATAGAAGTTTGGTACAATAATTTCCGAATGACGTTTCAATAAAGTAATTTTCGGGAGCTTCTGTGAGGTGGACTCTAGCCAACTATATCCGTCGTCTTCAAGATCTGGTGTTCTAATGTCCCCGCTCTCGCAAGTCGTCATCTCGTGCGATGATGACGTGAGGCCATGCCATAGTCGAACCCTTGTTCTTTAGTTTATGTATGTCAAGGCGATAACGAGCCTCTCAAATTCACCCAGAGCTCTCCAGTGTATAACGACAAATAATTTCGTCGTCATAGGTTATGTTAATTTTTTCATAGAAAATAAATTTTATTTAACAAGTTTTTCTGAAATAAAGTTTTGCAGAATTATTTGTTGATTAATACGACATTTCACTTACTATCTTCTTATTTCGAAAGTCACAATATTTTTTTATTTTTTGGAGCACGTTATAAAAGCTTGTAGATCGAATGCACATAACTCATATAAAGCGTCGTTATAATGGTCGTTATGGCGTATCGAGGGGGTCGCCAAGCCTCGCTATCCGCTCGAACCATAGCGACACTTTAGCGACACAATTCGGTATCGATAACGACGAAATTCGTTAAAACTTGGTTACAGAATCGCATTCGTCGTTACAGCGACATCTCGTTATATACCGAACCGACAACTATCGTTATAAGCACATAACGACAGCATAACGAGTTACAGAATCCCACATAAATCCCACTCTTGGCTATGGTTGCTGGGTGTTGAGTTGGCGTCTGGGGTCGAATTAGTCAGTCAGGTTCTGACATAATCTGTTAATCCGTTAATCACGACTGTATCCACTGTGACGCAATTTTTGATTTTGGCGTCACAGGTCATCCTGACCATGGGTTTTTGACTGTATTCTAATCAATTCGGGTAATGGTTAGCATTTAGGGTGTCGAGTGTTTTCAAGTTTAGGTTCTGTTTCCGTTTTGCTACCGATTTCTCAGTTTGCGCGTTACTGTACGTTTCCGTTATCCCGTTTCGTTTTGGGTCAGTCGCGTCAACGAGATCAAGTTACCGCGGACCAGGGCCGAAATAACGAGCTACCCGGTATACTCGGTCTCTCAAAAGAAAAGTAATCCGAGGGAAGTACAAATGTTCGAGTGTGAGTCTCGACGCTTCGTAAAAGGGTATGGAGAAGAGTATGGCGGTTACGTTTGAGTTCCGTTTACGTATGGAAGGTCGTTGTCGGCTGGGACTGCGATCACCCAGCCGCCGCGGATTACCCAATCGCATCGTTATCGTTCGGCTTATTTTTAGGTAGTCCCGGATTCCCCATACCCGAAGAATACCCCTTGGAGGACAACCTGCAAAGTAAAAGTACCCCGTGCCATAACACCTTGGAATTTCTCAGTTATCGGTTAAGAGGAAATATATTATCATTTGAGTTCCGTGTTACCGTTTGAATTTCCCGGTTTTACGCTCGAGGTAAGGCGTTCGGGTGTGAGTGATGTCAGGAGACGAGAGTATCTCGAGTTCTCATTGCGCCTGCGCGTACTCATCCCTCTCCCTTCTCGTTATCTTCTCGATCAATTTACCTGTTCGATTCGCTGTTTTTCTGCGCCGCTCTCGACCCAAGCAGTTCGCTGCTCGGGAAGCTCCCATCATGTTACCGTTTTCGCTTTCATTTTTGTTATCGCTACGCTATCGTTGTTCTCGAGCTATTTTTTGGCGTTCTCGTTTTTCTGATATCGTTTGTCCTCGAGTTATCTTTTGGCGTTCTCGTTTTTATGATATCGTTTGTTCTCGAGTTATATTTTGGCGTTCTCGTTTTTCTCATATCGTTTGTTCTCGAGTTATCCTTTTAGCGTTCTCGTTTTTCCGATATCGTTTGTTCTCGAGTTATCCTTTTGGCGTTAACGTTTTTCTGATAGCGTTTGTTTTCAAGCTACCTACCTCGCGTTATCGTTTTCGTTATCGGGCTCAGTTTCCGCTACCAAAGTTATCGTTCATATCGAGTTGAATTTTCACAGCTCTCGAATCAAACGACGTTGTCAAATTTAACACCGCTCGCTAACTCTTCAAATTTGTTTTCAGCTGGTTAATTTTCCAAATTTATTTTTAGCCGGTGTTCTCTCTATAATGGCGAATTTATTTTAGCTATCCCCGTTATCGTTGTTACCGAATTTTTCTATTTGTTCATTCACTAGTTGTTATTTATTATACTATATACATTATATTGTATTTATTAATTACTTCGATTTATTGTATTGTTTATTATACTTTATATACTTAGCGATATTTTTTTAATGTATTTAAATTCAAATCTTGTGAAAATAACGTTTTGTTTTCAACAAGCTGTAATTGCTGAAATTTATCAAAATTTTGAAAAGTGGGTAATCATAATTAGTGTCTTTTTGAATATTTGAATAAATATTATAAAAAATAAATAAAAAAATAAATATTATAAAAATAAAAACATAATATTTGAATAAATAAAATTTTGTTTTCGTTTTAGATAAATTTTCAGCCTGGTCCAGATCTGGTCATTTGGGGCCTCATGCCCGGAGGACTGCTACGTCATTACCCGCCCTGTGGACGCTTTCAAAGATTTTCGTTAAAAAAAAATTAACTTGTCAGCCTCAATATACGCACAATATTCTGAAAATACAATAATGATTCACTTCAACCAATGTGTTGCTAAAAAAAATTCATTATTCTGACCCTTCAAATTGGGCGTCAGACTCTCAAATCGTATCTTTGCGATTCTCGTTTATCTCATATTATATTGCACCCATCACTGCGTTCTATAATTCATCGGAAAGGCCATATGTAGCCCACTTTGTATTGTCACGTTGTAACTATAGTTTGCCACAAATCATTTGGGGTTTGGTCGACAATGTTCAATATGAAACCAAACCTTCGCAGCCGATTAATTTTTCTTTTATCTGCTCTCAAAGGTTAGTGACGAAAGGTTTATAAATATTATAACGACATTACTTACGTCTGATGAGATTTGAAAATATCGTTAGAAATTTATCATGTTGCTTCTAAAAGATGGCTCTCTTGACAATAAAGTGCGGGTTAAACGCTGATATCAACCTATCTTCCTTATGCCACTAAAACAACATTTCCACGATACTAGCAGCGTTGCGTATGAGGATATACTGTTATTTTCGAGACCGTGCTTACGTTTTGCTTATTTATGAGACAAGAAATGACATCTATTTTAGGACATTTTGTATCGTTTAATATTGGCTCAATTTCGCTCAAAATGATATATATCAGCTTCTATCATCTATATGTAATACTAAAAAGATCTTGTGTGATCGTGACATTGTTCTTCTATTTGTTACAGGAATTGAATAACACCAAATTAATTAACACGTATCTAAAAACAACGCGTGCATCTCAGTATACGTGATGGTAGTAAAACTTCTTTGGCGGCCTTTGCATGCCTAAATTTCTAATCAATATTATTTTTGATTTTTTGTGATGTGGTTGGGGGGGGGGGGGGGGAGAGGAACAGAGGAAGAGCGAAAGAGTGTATTTCAAAAGGCATATAGTGGTGGAAGGATTCTTACGCATAAGAATAAGCCTTCGGACACAATATCAATAATACTTCATTTGTTTCGTAATTTTCCATGGATTCGTCATAAAATCAATATTCGTCAAGAAAATAACATTCAATTTATTTCTTTGATTTCCATGAGATCGTCAGCTGGTGCTTTAACGTGTATAATAGATACTATAGCACTATGATGACTGAAATATGAGATATAAGTTCTCGACAAAGCCTTTTATCGCACTTTATAATCTCGGTTATGCTCTGCTCCTGTTTTGGGCGACGCGAAATTTGCAGAATAGAATAATTCATATATAATTGAATTACTCATTACTTACAATTAGAGCTCATTTAAAACGTCCAAAAGCCCCAAATAAAAGACCATTTCATCGTATTTGTTATTAATAGAATGGATGCCATGATCATAACAATTATAACGACAATATTGGTAGTAAGTATCTTTAATTTATCCATCGATGGTTAACCGTCCGCTGTATCCATTGAAAAATGTATTATAAAATTATGTGCTTTATGAAACCTTTTGGAGGGAATATTTTTAAATTAAAAGTTTTTAAACTGTCGATATAAATAACAATAATTTTAACAATATAAAAAAAATAAAACTAAAAAATAATTGTTAATGTCATATGTATCATCTTTATTTTGAATATTACTATTTTTTTATTCCAAAAATAAAAACAATAGACTCACAATATGATATGCATGACAAATACTGCCTTAATATTTTTAACGTAATTATTAATATAAAAAATTTAAAATCGTATGAATTATAAATTGTTCCTACGTAAATTGTATTATGAAATTGGAGATTATTTTAATAGATGTTGGAATAGTTAACATCGATGGATAAATTAAAGTCAATTATTTTGACTCATTATTATTCGTATTGCTGCGAGGGGTAAATCACCGGGGAGATTTAGTGTACACGAGGCTGGAAATGTATGGGAGGTGTAAGGATATATGAGGAAATGTCATGCGATGTCTAGAGATGTGAAGAAATTCTGGGAGATGTGAGGAAATGTCAGGAGATGTGGTGAGATGTGGTGAGATATAGTGAGATGTGGTGAGATGTGGTGAGATATGGATGAGATGTAGGTGAGATGTGGGTGAGATGTGACGGATGTCGGAAGACATCGGAAGAGTTCGGTCGCTGAATGTGGAAGAGTTGGTGGGAGAGACACTGGGAGGCTCGCTGGAAGATGTCGAGACGGATTATATACAGGGTGCACATATGCCAGGCGCGCACGTTTTGACCATGTGGTTGATTGCGTTAATCCGTCAATTAAAATGGCTAAAACTGTTAACGATGTTTTCGATGGTATCGAAAGTGAATTGGAAGTGACAATTCCTTCACACATAAAAAAACAATTGAGTCTCCACGGTTTTGCGAACAATGTATCGCTAGAAAATATATGTGAAAGTGATGTATCAGAAATCGAGCGATTCACTAAAAGTGAATTAAAAAATGTTCTGCCAAAGGAAGAACTATCGGATTATCTTGGTGTATTCGTGAATAATCCTGAAAATTTTCTATTCTTTGGTGGTGAGAAAAAACTATTATGGAAAATACAGGAACACATAAAAAACCGCTAAACGTCAAGTCTAAATTAAAACCAAGTTTGAAAAGTGATAAAAACGTAAGAAAAAATGTTGATCCGGAAATCGCCACTGTAAACTTGGATGATGAAAGACGCAACTTGTGCAAGTTAGTTTCTAAAAACATTAAAGAATCCCTGGCGCTACCGGATGAAACTAAACAACTAATCATCGAATCAAAAATTGATCAGATCAATTACAACTTTTAATTGTATGAAAATGGCAACGTATATTGCAATATAGCCTGCGTATTGTGCAATGTAAAAATAAAGGTAACGACTGAATTTACGAATTATATTTTAAAAAAATCTTGTTCTATATTCTATTTCCGTGTAGATTAAATTTAGATTAAAATATCTAATACTATACAAAAATCACGATTCTTCTTCATTATTCTCAATTTTATATGAAATATTTCATTATTCTATTATGTATGTACTTATCAGATCCTGTAGAACTTGTTGCAACATTGTAATCGCATGTACGTTGATTTTAAAAATTATGAACACATTAAAATACAATTTATCGTATACCTAATAAAAATATGGCTTGTTTTCGAATACTAGATTGATTTTATATATTTTTATCTGATTATGGTACAACTCGTACAAGTGACTGAGATCACGGAAACAGAAATATCTCGAATAAGTCCCCAAAAAAGGTTTAAACGATTTTCGACTTCGAGACAATATTGGAAATGATTTTAAAAGAATCATTTCCAGTATTGCTAACGCTTTTCTGGCATATATTTAAACCGCAGGTCACGAAAAAAAAAAGATTCAAACAAGTAATGTAGAGTAAAAAAAAATTTTAAAAGATTGAAACAAGAATGTAAGACAAGATTTTCTTTTTTAGGTTCAAAAGTACCGAAATAGTCGCAACACGAGTTCAAGGTGGCTTGTAAAAATCTTCAAACAACATTTTCTAAAACACAGCGAGCATAAAAATACAGAAAAAAACAGAAAGACAAAAAGCACCTCAGCTAATACAATTTACAAATACATGGCTTCAACGTCATCACAATCCAACGATATTTCACTTCCTAAAACTTTACCCGAAAATTTACTTCCCTCAATAAGCGTTGATAATTCTCGCGGGCTATCTCCAATTGCTCCACAACCTTCATCCGTGAAAGTTACCGGGATAAGGAAGTCTAGTGACGAGGAAAGCGAGGCAGTATCCGCTAAAAAATCTAGGGCACTAAAGCTTGTAAGTGAATCATCTTCTTCGGATATCGACGATCCGGATTTTCGTAAAGGCAGGGCAAATGATAGTTCGGAAACAGTTCGTCCTGCCAATCACAAAGCCCCATTGGCATTGAGTAAGCTAGTAAATATCTCGGCTCGCGTCTCGGTAAATGACGATCATTTACCATCAGGTAGTCAGAGTATTACTGCCAAAGAAGATACTTGTACGTCCAAGTGGAAACAAGAAAAATATTCAAGGCGAATGAGAGAAAAAAGAAAACGTGAGAAAGGAACAAAAAATCAACCTGTTATAACGAATTATTTGGAGCATGTTACTGAAATTTCGAAATTACTTCAGGCTAACAACGAACTAAAAAATCGTTTGTTAGAAGAATTACCGCTAATGTTACCGGACAACAAAAATTTGGATAGGTCACTCAGCGCAAATGAAAATATTCAATGCCTCTTAACATTACTTCAAAAATCTGCCGGCTCGAATGAACACAAAATTAGGAATAATAAATATGAACCTGATTTAGTACAATTTTGCTTGCATCTATATGTAATCGGTGGGAGATTAATTTACGAAACTTTACATGCAAATCGGAAAAAGGTAATTCCGTCCTTAAGTACTGTCCAACGACATTTTAATATTTCGAATTTTATTACAGAATCATCTTTGAGATTTGCCGAATGAAATGAATTTTTGTCGAAGCGGAACCTACCAAAAGTTATATGGATTAGTGAAGATGCCACCGGTATTACCGGTCAGATCCAATACTGTGCCCAAACAAATTCTATTATTGGTTTCGTTAGTCCATTCGATACAGATGGATTACCAAAACGCTATTATTTTCCTGCCGATTCCGTTAAAAATATACAAAAATATTTCCGCGAAAACGAAAGAGCAAAGTACGCATACGTCGTAATGGCACAATGTCCAATCGATAAAAGTCCTTCCTTTTGTATTAACGTATTTTAAACCGACAACCGTTTCTCACATCAAGATGTTGCCCGAAGGTGGGTTACGATAAAACAAGAGGCCGAGAATTTTCGCATCCGGATCTTAGGTTTCCCTTCCGATGGCGATACGTAATTAATAAAAACGATGCGGATGTTTTCGAAATTTCAGTGCGTAAACGAGAACCATGAATAGAAATGGTTTCAAATGAATTTAAACGACGGTGATATATGCGTTCAAGACACGGTACACATCCCCACCAAAATGAGAACTAGGATCATAAATAGACCAATAGAGTTACAATCAGGAGATTATAAAGCAACCGCAACTCATTTGGAAGATGTAGTTAATAGATCATCTAAAGATAAACATCTCTTAACACTATCGGATCTCAAACCGGACGATAAAATGAATTTCACAGCAGCAGAAAAAATTACATCTCCCTTAGTATAAAAAGTTTTAGCAGAACTCGTTAACCTTTCTGACGGAACAATTGCTTTTTTAAAATTGACCCGATTTATACTGCAGGCTTTTTTGAACAAAAATGAAACTCCATACACACGAATTTATAATATGTGGTATTGCGAGTTCTTTGTACGAATTTGGCACGACTGGTTGCGTGAAAGTGACAATCTTTCCGTGAGTAAAAACTTTGTCAGTCTCAACTGTTATTTTTGTTTTGAATTGAATGCGTATTCCATCATCAAATTAGTTAAACTCTACAGAAATAATCCACAGCTGGCAAAAGAATGTATGTTTGCACCGTGGCTGTTTAGTTCTCAACTATGTGAACAGATTTTTCGCGCCACTCGATCCTTAACTTTCACTTTTGCTACAGTTGTAAATTTTAGCGTTTATGATATCCTTAGAAGGCTTAATAAGATTCAACATATAAATAACATCATATCTGATTTATCAGATAAGGTTATTTTTCCTAGAGAATCTAAACATTCAAAAATGGGTAAAAACAATTTGGAATCGGAGGCTGACATTCATTTTTTGAGCGATGTATTATGAACGCACTATGCGAGGTCAAAAAGGATTGCGAAAAACTTAAAATTACACAGTCTAATGATGTATCGTGGCGAAAAGTTAAAACTTTTAATACAAATATTGAAAAATCCGAAAGTTTGATAAAATACTTGGACGTTGAAAATGAAGTCGATCTCCATACTTGCAATAACAGCAATGAATGTAATAACGCAATAGAGAATCGACTGAATGATTTATTAGATTCCGATGATGAAAGAGACGAGAATGGTCCGCCTTCAGATATTACCGATATGATCGAACTGGATGATGCAAGTAGTGTTACAAGGACAGTTCTAACCCAAGATCCCTACCCCGACATTTACCGACATTTTTTAGCTCAGACATGAACCACTTAGCCGAGACACAAACCCGGGGGGCGGGGGGGAGGGGCTATCTCGATGAGCCGGAATGCACGGAGCCGATCTGGGGGGGGGGGGATCTCTAACAACTGGAGGGCACCTAATCTCTTATGGGTCGAGACATTGGGGGGGGGCTAGCTTTGAGGGTGGTATTGGAATGCCGCTATCTCTGGCAGCAACGGGGCGCCTTATTTTTTTCATGGCGACATTTGATTGATGATTATCAGTTAGACTGGCGTCTCTGTAGGGCGGGGTGGGGGGCTAGTTTTGAGGGTGGTATTAGAATGCAGCTATTCTGTATATCCGGCAGCTGCAGTGCAGCTTGTCTTGGCATTGGAATGTTATTATCTCTAACAAGTAAATAGCGGACTAGAGCGTTAGACCTTTCAACCACACACGACGCTACCCTCCCGGGCCAGTGCGTCTGATTGTCGCAACCTTATCGTTGGTCATAAATTATTTCTGTTTGTGTGCTAAGGACCAGACCGCAGTCTGGAAAAGGCCGAATATAAAATCTTAGAGGCGCCTATGATAGTGTCTCGCTGGTCCTCGGCACCTGAAGGAAAAACGTCGAAATGCCCCTAACAAGTATTCTTCTGACCGCATTTATATAAGCGTTCCCCTATCACTGACTGGTGCGTGAGCAGATGTAGCGTATTTTTTTCAAACTGCGATGAAATTGGGACGAAGAGGATATTGAAAATATGGAAAAGCACGTTCGATTCGATACTCGAGCTCAAATTCACGTGATGTATGCCTGGGATTATGCGTATAGAGCCGCTCGCCGAGGCCAGTGGGAAGAAGTTGCACGTGATCGTGAGCGATTTAGATTAAGAATTGAAAAATGCGGCAAACTGATTAAATCTGTATTGACGGAGAAAAAAATTTAACGGAAAATGGTATACTGATATGCGCCTTCGACGTGTCTCAACCTGTTTCGAGCCCTCCCATTACCTTCGAGAGCGGATGATGCCATCTTGCATGTCTGAACACGCTTGAGCCTGCACAGTGTTTACATATTTTGACAAACCGCCGGAAAATGAGGCTTTGATTTTCATGGAATGCCGCTATGACGCGCTTAGTCGCGTTCTTGCTATCAACATGGACGGATATTCTGATGGCGTTCTCGGAGCCAAATATCCGTGGGAATTATCAAGGGGTGATCTTAAGAATATATCGAAGCCTATGATTTTAAAATATTTTAGTCGATCAATTCATATGTTTTATGATCGTTTACCCGAAAATCTTCGTGCAGACGCCGAAATTATGTCATATCTGCCTTGTATGGAACATTGGAATACGCCCCACATCATGACTCATATCGATGGCCCTGCACCCTCTGTACGGAATTGTCAAATGTGTCGCAGCAAAGTGTGGGCGGAGGAAAGTGCGGAAAATCCTATTGGGTCCTAGAATTGAGAGTTAGTGGGGGTCGGGAATTTGGAAGGCCTATATAATATCAAGATGCACGCCTGAACTGCAACCGTTTACATGCAAGACAAGCAACGTGAGCTGAAAGAACGATTACTCCTGCTTTTGAAAAATATTGAAGAAGTGAAAAATCTTATACGTTGGAGAGAGGATCTGGGATTCATCACAAACAGATTAAAAAATACATCAATAAGTCGAAATGGATTTCGCAAGTATCAACAAGGTGGGAATAATGGCGGAATTTTTGCCAACAAAAAAATTGGCTGAACTCTCCGTTCAGACAGATCATCCGATCTCCGACCTGAGAATAGTCGAAACGAAATTCGGGAGGAGGATCGTGGCGGATATCACCAACGATTTCTCCGTATTCCTACCTGCAAGATTCGTGAAAGCGCTCGACGAGAACAAAGAAATATTCAAAGGGATGATTGACGCTGCGCATACAAATCAACTCTACATGAACTACTTCGGTGGGAAATATAACAGCGTAGAATTCAAACGCATCTGACGTCATCAAACCATCAATCCATCGCGCCTACTATGGGGTCGTGACTCTACGCGAACGATGGTGGCACTGAAAAAAGTGTTTGAATCCATAAGTGCGCATGGTTGAAAAAGTAAAAAAAAAAAACATTATAGATGACGTGTGGTGCGAAATGTATAAGTTGGAGTGAAACCGAATATGTAATACAATTTCCTATGGTTTATTTCAATAAAAAACACACATATTTTTCGACAAAATGTTTTTATTTATTTCAAAAATCCTGCGTTTACACAATGCCTAATGTACCAGCTCCTTAAAGATTTCACGTTCGCGTTGACACAATTATATTTTGAGTCATGGGGATGATGAGAACATCCTCTGTTGTTTGATATTTTCGATAATTTCTGCAATGATGGACAATCGAGAGTTTCCATATCGACAATATGTGCCGACGAATCCGTGAATTGCGCTAACCACGTCCTCTTCTCTAATCCCTTCACGTAGATGGTTCGGGCTTGTTTCAAGATAGCTCGAATTGTTGTTCCAGCAGCTTCGTACGGCGTGTTGCCTGAATTCCATCATATTCCATGAAAATTTCGTTCCAGCCATGAATTCATCGTTTTGTACTTCGCTGGTAGAGAGTTCCATGGGGTTGGAGGTTTGAAGAAAAACGTCAGGGGTTCGGCGTTTTCAGAGATTTCGACAATAAAATTTAATTGAAAATATTGAAAATATTCCCGAAGATTCGCCGATCGGGTATATACTCGAAGTTGATTTAGAATATCCCAATGAGCTCCACAAATGTCACAAAGACTTGCCGCTATGTCCAGAACACTATCGAGCCCCGAAATCTAAAAATTCAAAATTGATGACGACATTGCTACCGAAGGAAAAATACATTATTCACTACCGTAATTTACAGGAGTCTTTGAGATTGGGTCTAAAATTAGCAAAGATTCATCGGCTACTAAATTTCAAACAATCCCCTTGGTTGAAAAAATACATTGATCTCAATACAAATTTGAGAAAGCAGTCCAATAACGATTTCGAGAAAAACTTTTACAAACTAATGAATAACGCGGTGTTTGGAAAAACGATGGAAAATGTATGTAATCACCGTGAATTAAAGCTCGTTACACGCTGGCATGGGCGATATGGTGCAAGAGCTCTCATCGCTCGAGCTGCACCATATTCGACGACGATATGGTTATAATAGAATTGACTAAAGCTAAAGTAAAATTCAGCAAACCGATATATGCTGGATTTTCAATTCTTGACCTGTCTAAAATCTATTTATACCGTTTCCATTATGACTATATGAAGATTACATTCGGCGAACAAGCCAAATTATTATACACAGATACGGACAGCCTAATCTATGACGTAACTACTCCAAATATCTACGAATCCATGAGGCGTGACATACACCAATTTGATACATCTGATTACCCGACAAATAATCCCTATGGAATGCCTCTTGCGAATAAAAAAGTGTTGGGTCTTATGAAAGATGAAAATAATGGTAAAATTATGACCGAGTTCATAGGGCTTAGGGCAAAGTTATACTCGTATAAAGTACAAGGTAATGAGCTTGAAAATAAACGTGCAAAGGGCGTCAGAGGAGCGACTTTCAAAACCATTACGTTCGATGACTATAAAGAGTGTCTATTTCATTGTAAAACCCTGATTAGGACCCAGCACATGATACGCAGCTCAAAACATATTGTAGAGACGGTTAGGCAAAATAAAATAGTATTAAGCTGGCAGGATGACAAAAGTATTCTGTGCCCAAAGTCTGCTGATACTGTACCATGGGGCTACGATGTGACGAGCGAACACATGTACATGGAAGCATAAATCTTCGAGCAGTAAGAGTCGGCAAAACCTCTCAACGTTTCACGAAATTTGGGTGCAACTATCAGCATATTTACCGTAGCACTAAAATGCCCTTCGCTCTTCCTCTCTTTTATGACAGGCAGGTCATTTTCAAGGGAGAACCTTCTCAGTATAATTTTTCTCGCGTAGCTGAACACACATCGATGAAAATGGTACCATTATCCTCAGACGTCTTTATGCTGTTTGTGTTTTTATTTAATAAGTGCTCTCTATTACAACGAATTTGGCGTGAAGTGTGTTTTTCCGAGCTCAAACTCTTGCCTCGTCAAGCTATTTTAAGAAAATTACGGACTATTTTATCGGCAACGCGACGGAGAACGTTTCGTCGAGCGTTTGATCGCGGCTTAATGGATCATCCTGACATCCTGAACACTGCAGTTCGCGTCATCAGGATGTTCAACTGGGGCGAGGAAGGCGAGCTACTACCGATACTCGATGAGCATGGTAAGTAATAGAAATTATCTATCTCCTGCCTAGCCATCTGTCAGCACATTACTTGACCACCTGACTCTCTATCTCTCTCTCTCGCTTTCTTCATTATGCCTAGCTGTAGTTGGAAAGCTTAGCAGCGTACCTGGCTCTTCTCCCTCCCACCCTTTCTCTCTCATTCTCTCTCATTCTTTCTCAATCTCCCTCATTCTCCCTCAATCTCTCTCTCTAGAAAACATAAAGTACCCACTGCAATGAAATATATATTTATCTATTCAGCAAAACGAAAGCTTCTCGCTGATTCCGACGAAGAATCTTCAGATCAGGATGATTTAGTACAGCCGGATGGGGCAATAGCTGGACCGTCCGGGTTAAACCGGCGCTCGCTGTCATTATCATCGCTATCGTCATCGTCGTCATCGTCCTCAGCTATTACAATATACCGATCACCACCAGCGTCTCCATCGAGATCTTCGTCGTCCTCGCCATCGAGAGCTCCGCCTTCACCACCCGCTCGACCACCGCCACCCCGATCCCCCAGCCCTGAGGCCCAAATAGAGTGGATCCACGCTGAGCCTAGACCACGCGGTTACTATGCGCCGCAACCGCCATCACCCCCTAGACAATACGAAGATAGCGATTCGAGTATGAACTCACTCTTTTCGGACAGCGACCTATCCAAAGATTCAGGTAAAGAAATAAAACGCGTGCACGCGCACACATACACACACATACACACACACACACAGATTTTAACATGCATATTAGAATATATCATTAAAATGTTACAGGTTATGAGTCGTGCGCTTTCGCTAATTTAGCTCCAAGGGAGCAAGTTGCAGGATTCGCCGATGACGACGAGGAAATAAATATAGATTATTTGTAATTTAATAAAATAAAAAATTAATTGGAAAAATGAAATTTATTTTATTCAATTTATTTCAGATTTCCTTATCCAACTATTGTGGGCATTGTCGAAACCCAACCATTTTACGAACATTTCATTCCCACGCGTTTTCAATACTCGTTCAATCAGATAAATATCGGGATTTTCAACTCTGAGTAGCTCTTGCTCATAAAAACCACCGGCGATGGGTTCATCTTGATAGTCCTTCAGACTGAACGTCACAGGGTTCGTATTTTTCACTTGATGTATTGTAAATATTTCCGTTGTCCAGTTTGGAGTATAACCCTTGGCAAATATATTTTTAAATTTGCTTATTCTCACTTTGTCACCGCGTCGAAATTTCGTCGACTTTTTTTCAAAGGTTCTCGAGTCGTGAAAACGCGTTGTAACAGCTGCTTCTCATTCTCCGAGTTCACGTCTTTCGGCTTCATTTTAATTGTGCGATGTACACTATTGTTATATTCGGAAATCAAATTTTTCCTGTGAGAGATGGGATAGAAGGTGGCGATTGAAAAGATCAATAATGTTGATTTGTTGAAATATTTTATTAAACATCAGATTTCCTTATCCAACTATTGTGGGCGTTTTCGAAACCCAACCATTTTACCAACATTTTATCCCCACAAGTTTTTAATATTCGTTCAATCAGATAAATATCGGAATTTTCAACTCTAAGTAGCTCTTGCTCATAAAAACCACCGGCGATGGGTTTTTCAAAGACTTCCAAAGACTTCTGAAGACTATCAATTGCGTATTATGAGGAATTCTTCAAAGACTTCCATAGACTCCCAGAGCCTCCAAAAGACTTACAGAGACTTCCGAAGAATTCCAAAAACTTCCACAGACTTCTAAAAACTTTCATAGATTTCCAAAGGCTTCCGAAGACTTCCGAGGACTTCCAAAAACTTCCAAAGATTTTCAAAAACATCTAAAGACTATCGATTGCGTATTATGAGGAATTCTTCGAAGACTTCCATAGACTCCCAGAGCCTCCAAAAGACTTACAGAGACTTCCGACGAATTCCAAGGACTTCCACAGACTTCTGAAGACTTTTAAAGAATTCCAAGGACTTCGTGCCCACCTAAGGGGGGCATTATGATATTCTTTTAGCAACTTTTCTCGGCCTTCTTTGCTCGGGCAGGCGGCGCCTATGCTGAAGCCTTCTTCGTTCCTCTCGTGGCTGCTTGAGCATCGGTGCTTGTCTGGAAAATGCCAAAGCGTAATCTCCCTGCCCCCCCCCCCCCCCTCTGAGATTACGCTAAATTAGCGAAAGCGCATGACTCATAACCTGTAACATTTTAATGATATATTCTAATATGCATGTTAAAATCTGTGTGTGTGTGTGTATGTGTGTGTATGTGTGCGCGTGCACGCGTTTTATTTCTTTACCTGAATCTTCGGATAGGTCGCTGTCCGAAAAGAGTGAGTTCATACTCGAATCGCTATCTTCGTATTGTCTAGGGGGTGATGGCGGTTGCGGCGCATAGTAACCGCGTGGTCTAGGCTCAGCGTGGATCCACTCTATTTGGGCCTCAGGGCTGGGGGATCGGGGCGGCGGTGGTCGAGCGGGTGGTGAAGGCGGAGCTCTCGATGGCGAGGACGACGAAGATCTCGATGGAGACGCTGGTGGTGATCGGTATATTGTAATAGCTGAGGACGATGACGACGATGACGATAGCGATGATAATGACAGCGAGCGCCGGTTTAACCCGGACGGTCCAGCTATTGCCCCATCCGGCTGTACTAAATCATCCTGATCTGAAGATTCTTCGTCGGAATCAGCGAGAAGCTTTCGTTTTGCTGAATAGATAAATATATATTTCATTGCAGTGGGTACTTTATGTTTTCTAGAGAGAGAGATTGAGGGAGAATGAGGGAGATTGAGAAAGAATGAGAGAGAATGAGAGAGAAAGGGTGGGAGGGAGAAGAGCCAGGTACGCTGCTAAGCTTTCCAACTACAGCTAGGCATAATGAAGAAAGCGAGAGAGAGAGATAGAGAGTCAGGTGGTCAAGTAATGTGCTGACAGATGGCTAGGCAGGAGATAGATAATTTCTATTACTTACCATGCTCATCGAGTATCGGTAGTAGCTCGCCTTCCTCGCCCCAGTTGAACATCCTGATGACGCGAACTGCAGTGTTCAGGATGTCAGGATGGTCCATTAAGCCGCGATCAAACGCTCGACGAAACGTCCTCCGTCGCGTTGCCGATAAAATAGTCCGTAATTTTCTTAAAATAGCTTGACGAGGCAAGAGTTTGAGCTCGGAAAAACACACTTCACGCCAAATTCGTTGTAATAGAGAGCACTTATTAAATAAAAACACAAACAGCATAAAGACGTCTGAGGATAATGGTACCATTTTCATCGATGTGTGTTCAGCTACGCGAGAAAAATTATACTGAGAAGGTTCTCCCTTGAAGATGACCTGCCTGTCATAAAAGAGAGGAAGAGCGAAGGGCATTTTAGTGCTACGGTAAATATGCTGATAGTTGCACCCAAATTTCGTGAAACGTTGAGAGGTTTTGCCGACTCTTACTGCTCGAAGATTTATGCTCCCATGTACATGTGTTCGCTCGTCACATCGTAGCCCCATGGTACAGTATCAGCAGACTTTGGGCACAGAATTCTTTTGTCATCCTGCCAGCTTAATACTATTTTATTTTGCCTAACCGTCTCTACAATATGTTTTGAGCTGCGTATCATGTGCTGGGTCCTAATCAGGGTTTTACAATGAAATAGACACTCTTTATAGTCATCGAACGTAATGGTTTTGAAAGTCGCTCCTCTGACGCCCTTTGCACGTTTATTTTCAAGCTCATTACCTTGTACTTCATACGAGTATAACTTTGCCCTAAGCCCTATGAACTCGGTCATAATTTTACCATTATTTTCATCTTTCATAAGACCCAACACTTTTTTATTCGCAAGAGGCATTCCATAGGGATTATTTGTCGGGTAATCAGATGTATCAAATTGGTGTACGTCACGTCTCATGGATACGTAGATATTTGGAGTAGTTACGTCATAGATTAGGCTGTCCGTATCTGTGTATAATAATTTGGCTTGTTCGCCGAATGTAATCTTCATATAGTCATAATGGAAACGGTATAAATAGATTTTAGACAGGTCAAGAATTGAAAATCCAGCATATATCGGTTTGCTGAATTTTACTTTATCTTTAGTCAATTCTATTATAACCATATCGTCGTCGAATATGGTGCAGCCATGAAAGGCAGCTCAAGCGATGAGAGCTCTTGCACCATATCGCCCATGCCAGCGTGTAACGAGCTTTAATTCACGGTGATTACATACATTTTCCATCGTTTTCCCAAACACCGCGTTATTCATTAGTTTGTAAAAGTTTTTCTCGAAATCGTTATTGGACTGCTTTCTCAAATTCGTATTGAGATCAATGTATTTTTTTAACCAAGGGGATTGTTTGAATTTTAGTACCCGATGAATCTTTGCTAATTTTAGACCCAATCTCAAAGACTCCTGTAAATTACGGTAGTGAATAATGTATTTTTCCTTCGGTAGCAATGTCGTCATCAATTTTGAATTTTTAGATTTCGGGGCTCGATAGTGTTCTGGACATAGCGGCAAGTCTTTGTGACATTTGTGGAGCTCATTGGGATATTCTAAATCAACTTCGAGTATATACCCGATCGGTGAATCTTCGGGAATATTTTCAATATTTTCAATTAAATTTTATTGTCGAAATCTCTGAAAACGCCGAACCCCTGACGTTTTTCTTCAAACCTCCAACCCCATGGAACTCTCTACCAGCGAAGTACAAAACGATGAATTCATGGCTGGAACGAAATTTTCATGGAATACGATGGAATTCAGGCAACACGCCGTACGAAGCTGCTGGAACAACAATTCGAGCTATCTTGAAACAAGCCCGAACCATCTACGTGAAGGGATTAGAGAAGAGGACGTGGTTAGCGCAATTCACGGATTCGTCGGCACATATTGTCGATATGGAAACTCTCGATTGTCCATCATTGCAGAAATTATCGAAAATATCAAACAACAGAGGATGTTCTCATCATCCCCATGACTCAAAATATAATTGTGTCAACGCGAACGTGAAATCTTTAAGGAGCTGGTACATTAGGCATTGTGTAAACGCAGGATTTTTGAAATAAATAAAAACATTTTGTCGAAAAATATGTGTGTTTTTTATTGAAATAAACCATAGGAAATTGTATTACATATTCGGTTTCACTCCAACTTATACATTTCGCACCACACGTCATCTATAATGTTTTTTTTTTTTACTTTTTCAACCATGCGCACTTATGGATTCAAACACTTTTTTCAGTGCCACCATCGTTCGCGTAGAGTCACGACCCCATAGTAGGCGCGATGGATTGATGGTTTGATGACGTCAGATGCGTTTGAATTCTACGCTGTTATATTTCCCACCGAAGTAGTTCATGTAGAGTTGATTTGTATGCGCAGCGTCAATCATCTCTTTGAATATTTCTTTGTTCTCGTCGAGCGCTTTCTCGAATCTTGCAGGTAGGAATACGGAAAAATCGTTGGTGATATCCGCCACGATCCTCCTCCCGAATTTCGTTTCGACTATTCTCAGGTCGGAGATCGGATGATCTGTCTGAACGGAGAGTTCAGCCAATTTTTTTGTTGGCAAAAATTCCGCCATTATTTCCACCTTGTTGATACTTGCGAAATCCATTTCGACTTATTGATGTATTTTTTAATCTGTTTGTGATGAATCCCAGATCCTCTCTCCAACGTATAAGATTTTTCACTTCTTCAATATTTTTCAAAGAAGGAGTAATCGTTCTTTCAGCTCACGTTGCTTGTCTTGCATGTAAACGGTTGCAGTTCAGGCGTGCATCTTGATATTATATAGGCCCTCCAAATTCCCGACCCCCACTAACTCTCAATTCTAGGACCCAATAGGATTTTCCGCACTTTCCTCCGCCCACACTTTGCTGCGACACATTTGACAATTCCGTACAGAGGGTGCAGGGCCATCGATATGAGTCATGATGTGGGGCGTATTCCAATGTTCCATACAAGGCAGATATGACATAATTTCGGCGTCTGCACGAAGATTTTCGGGTAAACGATCATAAAACATATGAATTGATCGACTAAAATATTTTAAAATCATAGGCTTCGTTATATTCTTAAGATCACCCCTTGATAATTCCCACGGATATTTGGCTCCGAGAACGCCATCAGAATATCCGTCCATGTTGATAGCAAGAACGCGACTAAGCGCGTCATAGCGGCATTCCATGAAAATCAAAGCCTCATTTTCCGGCGGTTTGTCAAAATATGTAAACACTGTGCAGGCTCAAGCGTGTTCAGACATGCAAGATGGCATCATCCGCTCTCGAAGGTAATGGGAGGGCTCGAAACAGGTTGAGACACGTCGAAGGCGCATATCAGTATACCATTTTCCGTTAAATTTTTTTCTCCGTCAATACAGATTCAATCAGTTTGCCGCATTTTTCAATTCTTAATCTAAATCGCTCACGATCACGTGCAACTTCTTCCCACCGGCCTCGGCGAGCGGCTCTATACGCATAATCCCAGGCATACATCACGTGAATTTGAGCTCGAGTATCGAATCGAACGTGCTTTTCAATATTTTCAATATCCTCATTGTCCCAATTTCATCGCAGTTTGAAAAAAATACGCTACATCTGCTCACGCACCAGTCAGTGATAGGGGAACGCTTATATAAATGCGGTCAGAAGAATACTTGTTAGGGGCATTCCGACGTTTTTCCTTCAGGTGCCGAGGACCAGCGAGACACTATCATAGGCGCCTCTAAGATTTTATATTCGGCCTTTTCCAGACTGCGGTCTGGTCCTTAGCACACAAACAGAAATAATTTATGACCAACGATAAGGTTGCGACAATCAGACGCACTGGCCCGGGAGGGTAGCGTCGTGTGTGGTTGAAAGGTCTAACGCTCTAGTCCGCTATTTACTTGTTAGAGATAATAACATTCCAATGCCAAGACAAGCTGCACTGCAGCTGCCGGATATACAGAATAGCTGCATTCTAATACCACCCTCAAAACTAGCCCCCCACCCCGCCCTACAGAGACGCCAGTCTAACTGATAATCATCAATCAAATGTCGCCATGAAAAAAATAAGGCACCCCGCCGCTGCCAGAGATAGCGGCATTCCAATACCACCCTCAAAGCTAGCCCCCCCCAATGTCTCGACCCATAAGAGATTAGGTTCCCTCCAGTTGTTAGAGATCCCCCCCCCCCCAGATCGGCTCCGTGCATTCCGGCTCATCGAGATAGCCCCCCCCCCCCCCCCGCCCCCCGGGTTTGTGTCTCGGCTAAGTGGTTCATGTCTGAGCTAAAAAATGTCGGTAAATGTCCGGGTAGGGATCTTGGGTTAGAACTGTCCTTGTAACACTACTGATGCAGAAAAAACCTATGGAAAATTTTTAAATATGACAGATCTTAGCGGTAAACATACGTCAGAGCGATCTTTTTTGAAAATTAAAGTTGGCAATGACATCACGACAATACGAAAATCTTCATTCTGCTGGCTTCTTAATGAATAGTCAACGAAATTAAGTGCTGATCGCCTCATACGAGTTCGCGGAAATACAAATATTGTGACTAAATCTCGAAAAAACTCTAATACGCCAGAGAACATAACAACTGCCATTTTGATTGCCATAGAAAATTATTATGCGGTATATTATGATGAAGCATGGTATATTGGGCGTGTAATTGACGCATCACATGAACAATTAGATGAAAAGAACTCTAAATCGTACAAAGTAAAATTCCTTCGCGAAACTTTCGGTCAATTTCGGTGGCCAAAGCAAGACGATGTTCAATTAGTCGAAGAATCTTTTTTCATTTTTGGTCCCATAAATATGACTGGTAGTTCACCGATTGAAATATCTCAAATACAAAGATCCAAAATAATTCAAGAGTATAAAAAAATGAAACGCGACAATAGTGGTGCGTAAGTAAGATAAGACTGATAATTGAAAAAAAGTGGTCGCAAGAGTTGCAAACTAATTGTGCCCAGTATTATTTTATATTTATCCGAATTAAAACCGAATTTGAAATTTTAACTTCGTTCTCGCCTTGATCATTTTTCTTTCGGTATGTAATGCATGTACATACATACCAATATAGGAACGTGCATGTGAAGTGTATGCTTTGTTCCCGATCTCCTTCGAATAATTAATGGCTACAAAATAATTAAACTTTCATGTTCACCTGCAGCATGTAAATCTCGATTGATAACATTCCGTTCACCCGTTTATTATGTGTTCTGTCTTCTGTGTACCCTATATATTATGTATCAAATGTGCTAATTCTGCAAAAAATGTACTAATTTTTAAATTTGTTCACCATGTGATCTAGCATTTCTTTGTGTTGTACGTTTTGTGCTTGGCTTCGTATGTGGCTTGTATCATTATGATAAAAACACTAATACGTACACGGAGAAAAAAAATGAGTTGGGACAGCCACTTGTTAGTGGGTTGGTCATAAATGTGTTGTAGCAATTATTCGATTCGCGGATATAAGTATACGTAGGTCACTGTAACTTTTTCGAATGCTCGTCTCGACTACTTATAATGGGTTGACGCAAGATAGTTGTCTCAACCAATTTCGATGGTTCGAATTACCCATCGAGGTAATTTGTAACGTAGAGAGTTGAGACAACTCTTTATTGTAAGTTTCTTCAACCAAAAACAAAAACAAGTTGACTTCAAGTTTGGGTTTTGGGTTGACAAAAACAAGTTGACTTCAAGTTTGTCAGCCCAACCGTCTCTGGTGTGTTGGCACGGAATAAATGGAAGATCGTGCGAGTCGGGCGCAATAGATAACCGTCGTAACTACTGACACCTAACCTTCAAGAATGAGTTGATCCGACCCATTAGTGGTCTGTAGAAAATGTTGTCAGAAAGTGAGTCACTACAACAATTTTGTGGTCTGTTCCTACTCATTTTTTCTCCGTGTATGCTTGTTCTTGTCGCTACCCCCTTCATTATTAATTCTATGATTCGCCTTTTTAAAAAAACTTATGAATTATTCGTTAAAATTATCCCAACTTTGTATTTGCGATTAAATTATTGATTTATTAATGTACAAATTTAAGAAGAATTATCCTCAGAAGCTCAAATAGGTATATGGAAATTGGGAAAATAATGGTGAGATAGCGGGAAATGTGAGGAAATGTCGTGAGATTTCGGGAGATGTAGGATATGTAGTTGGGGTGTGAGGAGGTGTGAGGAAATTTGGGGAAAAGTCGGGTGATGTGGAGAGGTGTTGGGAGATGTTGGGAGATGTTGGGAGATGTCGGGGAATGTCGGGAGATATAGTGAGATTATTAGAAAAAGAGATGTAGTGTACACATTTTCGTCCGGTGATTTACCCCTCGTATTGCTGCTATGATTGTTGTGATTGTCATATGCATGTTGTTAATCGTGAAGGTAATATATTCTCAATATGTTGCTGTTGTTATTATTATTATTATTGTATTCAAGAATTTTTTTTCAAATGAATTAAAATATGATATTAAAAAGTAGGAAATCAAAAATAAAAGTATGCATGCCGAGTATCGAACCATTTGACGCGATGAGAGAACGGGCATGCGCGGTACCCTGCCTCTCTCAGGCCGTAGCCTCAATTCGTCTCTCTTGCTCTCTCTACTTTCTTAGTGAGCACACATATACAAAATATAAATGTATTTACCCTCACCCATACATAGCCTCATACACCATGGTCCCGCCACGCTAAGAAGGGGAAAGCGAAGAATCACACAAAGCGGAGACGAAGAAAAGGAACGCTATGTTGTGCCCGCGAATTTCGTCACGTGGGGATAAAATCGTCGAGGACGGGTTTGCGGGTGATTGTTAAGGTTGAGTAAATCTCCAACTCGAGTATAACAAAAATACGGTCCAGTTTATTCGAGATGATAATAAATTATTTGTTACAATGTAGTTCTTGATTATTTGCCTTGGGACCGACTTGTCTGTAACCAGCGATAGCTTCCGCTCGGGACAGCTCGTAATAGTTGACAGCACCGTTACCAACAGAAGACTGCCTTTTTATATAATTACATGACCTTATTAATTGATGGTCTTTCGGTTTAATCCCTGAAATGGTTGCATCATACGATGTCTACTCAGCAATATGCGTGTTGCATAAGTCACCTTTAAACTGCTACGTTTGTATCATTGCTGAATCGTGCAATCTCTCTGAACAATCGATTGCTAAACTGTCCTGATTTGAATATAACTTAAAATGATAAAATCTGGGGCACAACAGTTATGTATAAGCTATACGACTTATACTCTCTCTCAGTCTCTCTCTCTCCAAAAGAATATCTTTCGTCTCTTTTGCATCACGAAGTGTGACCATTTTTCGTGACGTGACCTTGAAATTTTACTCTCAACACGCCTAAAGAAGTTTTACTTCAAAAAGACGATTTCATGAGAATGTATTTATCGGTATTGGTATTGGTAATTTTTACACCAACTCCCCTGAGGGTTGTGGGCTCCCTTCACCTAATACCGTTGGTCTCCTCTCACGTATCTGTTTGTCTCCGGTTCGATCCCCGCTACCGGAAGTTGTCGCGCACCTGCTAGATGTCAGCACCTATGACAGAATGTAACGTTCCGCGATACGCACTTCGCGGATTAGCCGCGAAGGGCGCTATCAACCGGGGGCGTACTATCGCGCGTAGAATCGAAACGAAATAAGAGCAGAGATTTTGATTGAGAGGAGAACGAGCTGACTTTGCCAAAAATAGTAAAATTAAATTGAATTATATATCGTGTGCTACACGAACGATTTAAATACCAGCATATTACTTACGATATGTTTCGATATATGCGTGAATACAATAACTTTAGGTGTAATTACGATACCATGAAAATGATAATAATAATAATGATAATATGAATACTTTTGTAGCATTTAAGCAACTTTATTGCGCTGTCGACGTCCTTATATATTCTAGGAAATACGTATATGTTTAACCATAAATTGTAAAAGGAAACGCGAGAGACGGAGACTTATGGGTACGCTGCTGGCTGCAAAAAACAAAATACTTTCTTTAAAATATTAAATAAAAGGACGAGTGTTCAACACGTGACGCGCGAACGCGAAACAACTCGTCGCACACGGGTTAAAAGTAAATGCATAAAAACACGCGCTCTCAGCAGAGACGGGTCTGCTTTCTTTCAGTTTTTCTATCGACCTTTTTGTCTTTTATTGCTCTACCCGAAAGAACAAAGCGAGGCTTTCACAAGTCGTCGCTCGGCGCGACGGAAAACTCGAGAGCGGAGGAGAAGGGAAAATTTCCAGAGGTAAATAACTTTTCGAGTTGGGACTTAAGAGGGTGGGTGAGACAGAGAAAGAGAGAAAGAGACACACGCACGGGCCCACCCTTGCGTGGGGAGAGTCCGCGCGGACTTCGGTGGTGGAGTTAAAATTTGTAATTGGCCAACGGGAAGGCCCAGCATATAGTAGGGGGAGTATCGGGAACTTTGACTTTTTCGTGGCAGCTAGCAGGGTAGCCAAGAAGATTCTGTCGAACCGCGAAGCGAACAACATCCCTTATCTAACATAACGCGTCTCACCATCACTTTGATTTAGAACGATAGAATTTTTACAATAAAACTGTCCTATATTGATTAACTGACTTTAAACCCTTGTAGATTCGACTTTCGTTTACTTTTCGCGATTTTCAGGTAATAATTTCGCTCGCGCGAGGTGAGTTAAACTCTTTGACGCGGAAACGAGCTCCCACGGACTTCGGTGGTAACCACACGTTTGTGCTGGTCCATAGAATTTGAATTCCGCGCTTTCAACGCACGGAAAGCGTTACAAGAAATAGTCGTAGTTCGTACGCCCTGCCTCTGGAGCTACATCTGAGCCCATATGTTCTTTTACCATCAGCTGTGCTACGGCAGCGCTTCTTGCTGCTGAAGCTCGTCTCGCACATGCTAGATGGCAAAACTTTGGGACGGAGGCATTCGCAGTTGTTACGCCTTGCTTTTGGAATACGTCCAAGCCCGCTGTGCTTTCATCAGCCGTGCTACGTTAGCGGGAGTCGAAACCGAGACATCATCGCAGTCTTTTGGTGACCAAACCAAGGCGCTGCTTTCATTAGACCTACATTTTTGAGGTGGGTTCGGAACCACCGAGGTCACAGAAAAATCACTTAGAAAATTTCGCCATTGGTGCTGCTGGTAGGAGTTGAACCCGACCCCATCGCATGCTACAGCGTGTGCGCCGGGCACGTTACCACCGCGCTACTGCTCCCCTGAGACTGTATTCATTGCAAGTGACGATTGAATCGTTCATGGCATCTTTAATTATGATACATGAAACAAAGTTATATAAGCCGAATAATTTCCGTACGTTGAAACGATAGAAATGTCTATCAATTAACCGACTTATACCTAGGAAATGATTATAAGAAATGTATGACACAAGTTAAGAGGGGACAGTACTGAAATTGGATTTTTTTTTGTTTGTATATGGATATTTTTCAAATGTTGACAACTTTTATGAAACTCTTAAACTAGAAACTGACCAAAACTCAGGGTGTATAGGTCAAATATTTTGTGAGTTATAGCTATTTTTCTAATTATAAAGTATACTTCTTCAAAACGTTCCCTGCGCATACAGTGTTATCGCAGAGGGTTGAAATTTGTTCCTCATACATATACTATCATATTCTACAAATTTGTGAAAGGAATTTTCAAATAGACTTTATTTGGCTATTGAAGCTATTGCCAATGCAGAGGTATTTTTTAAATTATAATTAGTCGTACATTATGCACCAGAAAATGAGTTCTATTGACACTACGCCAAATTCCTTCCACAAATTTGAAGATAATGTACCCTAGAATATGTGTTTCAAAGGGGAAAGTGATCAGACTAAAACCAATGCGCAGGAGATTTTTTGAATACCCAAAAATACAATTCCGAGATGCGCGATTGAATGAATTTTTCTTAGAACAATTCCTAAGAAGTAAAAAGTGAATGGGAAGGGCTGTATTTTGTTCTGTGAAAATTCCTGATGAATAGTAGTTGATATTGGAGTTCATTTATGGCCATTACAAGTTATCACCAGAGAAAAAATTGTACAACTCACAAGAAGAGAGGTGTACATCTGGATGATGGATTCAGTTCACACTCTTAGAAGTTACTTCTTGGGACAAAAAATGAAACCTATGCTGCTTAATTCAATCTCATAGGCCTTTCTTCTCTGTACGAGCCCAAATTTGTGATATTATTGAGCGATTCATCGATTACCTGCGATGATCCAATATATCTCGTTCTAATTGAACCTAATCACTCATGTTGATAAAAAGCAGCTGATTTACAATAAAAACATGTTTCTGTTTTACACAAAGAAATTATCACAAGTCTCCTCTTTAAAATTCACAATTTATAGCAAAAGACGACGCTGTCATGTCTTTGTCGCTGCATCGGATTATCAGGCTTCTTGACCGACTTATCATTACACATTCATTCTGTAATATATTTATACAATATGCGGTAAGCTCATTTGATTAATATTCATAGCTTACAAATTTGAAATAAGTGTAAGACGTCGCAAGACCCATCCGACACTTGCGAACCAGCGATATCCAACATCAGTTTCACCATCACTTTATTAACAGTATTGCAGATTCCGCACATTACTACGTAGAAAACATGAAGCTTTGGGAAATTATGATATAAATTTGAGAAAAAATTACACTTCTCTGTTTCAAAAGTTTTCTCAGGTTTTTGGCTGTTCATAGTAAATGATTCATATCGCATTTGTATATATGTGATAAAATCAATATTCTATAAATTCAGGAGTAAACATTGCTGTTCATTTCATGTTCCAGAAATCACATTTCATCATTGGTACTTGGTTCACGATTCTCGAATTGCTTTAGATACACAAGTATAACCCGAATTTGCGAAAAGAAAGGTTATAACAGCAGAAAGCTGGCCGAAACACGACAGATCTTACTTTGTAATCCGCACACCAACTTGGCTGGTGGCAGCACTCTTGTTGCGGAAATAAAGGAAACGAGATAGACATACAACTTTTTTTTTCTAATCATTTGGTGATCGTTGAGTGAAGGTTGGTGAACTAATTAACACGTTTCGCGGTCAATAGTTTTTTTTTATAAATGAATAATCAAAATTTTAATGTATTGACCGCCATACATTCAAATTAGGCCACCAATCATTATCAAACGAGTTTTTTTCAATTCCAACGTGACCATATATTTTTTATTATTTACTTGGAAAAAGAAACTATTTACTGCCAAACATTTTTATTAAGCTACCAATCATCACCAAACGATTTCCCTTCAATATAATTTATTTGGAAATAAATTGGTAATGGAATAACGTATTTATCAGGCTAGCTTGACAAAACGTAGACATTCGACAGAAGTCATGTATCAAGCGTGTATCTTTCGATAAAAGCAAAGAGTATAGGATGGGATAGAGTGGAAGCTACCACAAGGCCGCAATGTCAATTGAGGATATTCGAAGTTCAGCGCCATCTGTGGAGTTGAACTCATGAACCATACAGAAAAGGCGGTGAAAGCGCCATGTATCGTATTTACAATATATCCTAGGTATACTCTTTGAATAAGATCGATATTTTAACAAAAATTACAGACGGGAAAAGTATATCACAAATTGATCATTGCACAAATTATCCACGACGCTGATGACCGATGGAGGTGTTAGTATAGCAAATATGACGCGAAAAACTTTTTTTTTGTTTATGGGGCTTAAAATCACCTTAGAAATTTTTTTTTCGCCACCATGATATTTTTTATAGATGGAGGAAGATTTCAAGGACATTTTTCCGACAAAAACGGAAAATCGATTTTTTAGTCATTTTGCTCGAATTTTTCAGTACTGTCCCCACTTAACAAATTTTCGATTTTTAAACTACATAAAAAATATACTTTTTGAAAACAATCATTTCTATCAAATACTTTTACCAGGAGCATCTTTCGATCACGCAGCTTGTTATCAAACTGATACTTGCAGAACATACGAACAAAATTTCGCCTGGAAACTTTATTGAAGTTATTTATTTATTTATGTTTTCTGTTCTCGATAAGATCCTCATCATGTATATATATCTTTGACTCGGGTGTCGTTATTTGTCAGGCAGTTTGCAAGAAACTTTGGTGCACTTCAGGGATTCCGAATCACCAGCAATGCCGCACACAAAACATGCCTTGGGCTGATGGAACTCCTTGTGGAGACACAGACTTGCAAATGAAGTGGTGCCACAGAGGTGAGTGCACTTCTGTTAAAACACTTGAACCCGTGAATGGACAATGGGGCGTGTGGGGGCCATATGGAAAATGTTCAAGAACTTGCGGTGGTGGCATACAAAAAAACCATCGTGAATGTAATAGCCCATACCCTCAAAACGGCGGAGATTATTGCGTTGGTAAACGAGTAAAATATCGTAGCTGCCGAACCGAAGAATGTCCGTTAGATGCGCCAGATTTCAGGTGATGAAGTTAATAGTAAATGAAAACTTTCAACACAAAATTGCACGTAGAAGCTTTTTTTTTACTCTAATTATAATATGTTTATATTTAAGACAGGAACAGTGCTCTAAGTTTGACAACAACAATTTGAAAATACCTGGCCTAGCTGCAGACATTCAATGGCATTCCAAGTACACTAGATGTAAGTATTACCAATCTTCATAATATAATAGGGTGATATGGTTTCACATGTGTAAGGAACGTCGCATGTACAACGTACATGCTGTAATTTAAGTACTGACTAATTTTAATGAAAAAGAATTGATCGAAGTATACCTAATTACTAAATCTGAATTTAATCGAATTGAAGTTGATGTACCATCCATCCAAAGATCATTCATGAATCAAAGTACCGCAATTTCCTCATTTATAGTTACTAAAAAATTCATAAAAAACGCACCAGGTGGTTCAATTTCAGCACCCTGCGCTTACTCGGAGCAAGACAAATGTAGCTTTCATTTGACGTATTTAAATTTTATATATCTTGCTTACTTTTAGATAACAGAGTTTGAAAAATAAGTTTTTGCGGGAAATAATTAGATAATGAAAAAAAATTCATGGAAACAAAGAACAGCCGAAATCACCAGGCAGCACTAAAAATAACTCATCAAATTTTCACGAAGAATCTAGCGTCCATTAAGGATTTCGATATTGCTGCGCCCCAGATTTCATCAATTAGAGTTCAATTCGATTCAGCCATCGATTGTGCAAAGGGTAATGAACCACGATTTAGCAACTATGCAAACGTAGCAGTTTAAATATGACTTTTTCGACACACATGCCGTCGAGTGGACATCGTACGATTCCACCTCTCCGGAAATTAAGCAAATAACCATTGAACTATCAGTTCAGTTATAATATAAAAAGCCAGTCTTCTGTCTAAAAAGCGAACTGTCCTTAGCGGAAGCTATAGTCAATTGCAGTCAGTCGGTCTCACGGCAAATAAAACCAAGAACTAAATTGCAACAAATAATTCATTATTACGAATAAACTAGACTGTAATTTTGTAACACTTGAGTTCGAGATTTACTCAACCTTGACAATCACCCATAAACCCATCCTCAACGATTTCATCCCCACGTAACGGAATTCGCGGGCACAACAATATTGAAATATTTCGTTTATTCCCTGAAATACCAGCACATTAAAGGGACTTTGCCGAAAAAAATTTAATATTAAGAGTTGCGGGTTTAAATCGAGACAAGTACATTTCTTACCATACCGACATGTCGAGAGGAGTCTCCGACGACTCCTAATGCCTCACAACTCACTTATCAACGGGAGTATATTTTGTCACGGCCCTGTTGGGTTTGGCTGGACTATGCTGGATAAATCTGGGCTTATGAGGGGACTAATAAATATTGGTATAACTGATGCACGATTTAAAAAATTCACAAAATCCAGTTATTAAAAAAAAAGACGAAAAGAACAGAAAAAAAGAACACAAGTAACTTTCCCGCTCGGGAGTGCGCTGAGCTCTATAAAATTAAAAAAAAAAAAAAAAGAATATTCGTGGAGTCTGTTCGATACGATGTCGCACGCGAGTACGATTCGTACAAAAAAAAGTTCGCAATAACAAAAAAACAAACAAAAAAATCAACTCGAATTCTTTTACTAGCGAAAAAAAGTGGGATTTAGGTACCAGCCACCTTAAAGACGACAAAATTCAAGTTCTACAAAAAAAAATTGCGAAAGAGATATTACGCGGGACCAACTTTCTCAGGATGTGGTTTGCCGGCTCGCAGACCTCGCAATTATGACGCGCGTCGGGCTATCGCATACAAGATAATAATCAAACTCGAAAAGAAAAACAAAAAAGATAGCAGCCATAAAAAAATGTATGCTAATAGAAAAGGACCGCGCTATGCTGCCACACGCACGAAATTTACGCAGCCAAATTCGAAGAAACGCTGGTGGCCAAAATGGCCGACCACGTGTCTCACGAGAAAATTTACATCGCAAAAAAATTAAAGCAAGGGATCAATAAAAAAATCAGATATCAATTTTAAAAAATCGGAAATTGGGACGAACTCACTCATACTGGACGGGGTTCCTCGTGAGTCCACGATACCCTCGAACCTTCTCGATTCGTTCGACAAAGTTGGTATTCAAATGGTAGTTGCGTTTCTTCTCTCTCTCTCTCTCTCTCTCTCTCTCTACTCACAGCATATGATCTTTGCTGATGATACCCAGATATATTTGAGGTGCCCTCCAGCTCAACTCAATCAGGGTATTGCCAAAATAACGCACGATGTTAACGTCATTGCTAATTACGCAGAAGTAAACGGCCTTAAGCTCAACCTCGGAAAGTCTAAGGTGTTAATCCAAGGTAGTAACGAGTATATTAGTCGTGTCGTATTTGATGATCTTGCTCCTATTGCGGTTAATGGTTCTACGCTTCCTTATGTAAATGAAGTGCGAAACTTGGGGGTCATAATGGCATCAAATTTATCATGGAGAAGTCATGTAATGTCCATTTCCAAAAAGGTAAACTTTTCTCTTTACAAATTAAAATATCACAAGGAATGCTCTCTCATTTGATCTTAAAATAACACTGGTTACCTCTCTCATTTTTCCGTTACTGGATTATTGTTGCTTAGTATATAATGATGTAACGGGTGAACTGAACACCAAATTGAGCAATTAATAAACTGTGGGATCAGGTTTATATTTAATTTGCGCAAGGATGATTATATTTCGCCCTATCATAGACAGCTCCGTTGGTTAACCGTGCGATCCAGGAGGCTGTATTTCTTAGGCATAACTGTTTTGAATATTCTACATAATAATGCTCCGGCCTATTTGTCTGATATTTTTACCTTGTCGCTACCACCACATCGTCCGCTGCGTCAACAAGCAGCCCCTATTTTTCATATACCTCATCATCGTACCTCCACATATCGAAACTCTTTTCACTTAGCATCTATTTATTTCTGGCACTCTCTTTCACCGGAAATTATTTCTGCGCCCACGATGGGAATTCTCAAGACGCGCCTTTTTGATTATTTATTTGCTCGTCATATTGATCCGATTTAATTAGTATGTAATTAGTATTTAGTATGCATGATATGGGTTCCGCTGATCACTATATTGAATGGTAAGGTTATTACGAGCCAATAATGTTTTTCATCGTAATTTAAATTGTATTATTTTTATAATGATCAGCTGCTAATGTGTATTTTTACGAGAATATTTATGGTCTGCAATGTAATTATAACCAATGGTGTTTGGCATACCCAATGGTAGTGTCACTAATTAATTATAATTAATTAAGTTATTTTATTTTATTTAAAATTGTACTGCGCTTTCTCTGATTGTTTTCAAATTTATGTTGCTTCTACTGTTTAGAATTGTTGCCTCATGGTTTAACCAAGGCATAAATAAAAATCAATCAATCAATCTCTCTCTCTCTCTCTCTCTTATTTAGTTATATTATATTTTATTTTCACCTCTGTATTAAGTTTGCCTATGGAATATTGTGCCACGGCATAATAAACAATTCATTCATTCAATTCATTCATTCTCTCTGTAAGTAGGATCACACGCATGCTTTACTCCGCTCTGTGTTTTTGAATAGTTACTGCCGTATGGGCCTACGGGCATCTGTGTGTTATAGATCGTCGCATGCCCCAAAATGCAATTTTTCGTTTGAGCCATTTGTATCTGCTCTGTGACCTGTGGGTGGAATATCGTCACAATCTTTCCAAACTTCTGGTGGTTTTGGAGGTTATTGTCCATCCTTCTCTTTCGGTCAGCTGCCTCTGTGCGATGCTCGACCTGACACCTGGAGAGTGATACCTCTCCGTCTACGCTTGCGCTGTCGCGACGTAGGCCCCCACATCGAGCGCACACTCCGTTCGCCGATACTGGCGAGACCACCTTTATCGACTAGGCGATCTATGAGCGTCTAATACTCATCACCGAAACTTTAGCGTGCGTGCGCGAGAGCGCTGTATTCGTCAAATACAGTCCTGTACCACGTCAACTTATACACAGGTGGCACGTGTGTAAGTGTATTGTCTGTTTTATAACTGAACATTCCGGCGACTGCGGTGCTGGGTGCGAGGAGTTGTGCATCACCTGCTTTTGCTATACTCCTCATGATTTCTCTCTCGATGCACATACTCTTCGCCCCCTCGCTCCGTACGAGCCATACTCTTCCCTGGCGCTCTGCCGCGCTCTCTATTTTCGCATATCCCTGTCTTCTCTATCTTTTAAATTACACTCTCCGCGTGCCTACCTGCCCCTACTTAGGCATCACATGACTCTCACATAATATCTAAGAGAGCATTAAGTATTAAGTATTACTTATCTACTCATGCATTACTTCATCAAATAACATGTAAGAGAACATATTGTATTCTTTGTCATAACTGTCGATGGAACCTGGCTTGCCAGATCCAAAAATTAGTATTATTCGCCCCCCACGCCGCGAGCGGACACTCGGGCTCGAGCAGCCCCCCTCACCCAGATAGTCGCTGTCTCGGTGTCATTCGTGATCCAGTCCTGTGTTTGTCGTGCCCTGTACGGCTCGCACAGGATCAGAATGTCGGCGTCATGTTCGTCTGCTATCTGTGGTAGTAGCATGTCTGCAGTCCTACTTCGGTTCAGGTTTCCCTGGACTATTCTGTCCGTCGTCCAGCCTGCTTCCTGCACTCCTCCAGTGCAGCCCGGAACACCACGTACCTCCCGGAGCCCGAAACGTGCGCCGCATCACCGTGCCCCGCCTCGGAGCACAGTGGACAGGCCGGTCTGTTTTTGCAGTCTGTGGCGTAGTGTCCTGTCTCACCACATTTCCTGCAGCAGTCCGTCCGGTCTTTGTTCGTGCAGTTTGCCTTCGTGTGTCCGTATCCCAGGCACCTGTGGCATTTCGTTACTGTCAGTCTCTGTCGGATGCGGCAGTTCACCCATCCAATCCCGATCCGTCCCCGGCCCAGCAGCGCCCTGGCCTCGTGCGACTCGAGGTCGCACACCGCCATAAACTGCTCGGCCCGGTTCGGACCGAAGATGTGGACGCCAAAGTCAGCGTCTCATCCCGTCTCGCGTCTCAGTGCTTCCACCACGTCGGCTCTGGCCACGACACAGTCCAGGTCCAGGATCTCCAGTTGTACCCTGGATGTCCCAGCCCCGACACTGCCCGAGTCTCCCACCGCGTCCTGCAGCACGCGTCGGAAATCGTCTCGTCCGTTTGCGTTCGTCTTTATCTTCAAAAGACACAGTCCGTTTTTCGTCTTCCTGAGAGTCGTCACCTGTACGTTACTCTTCGTCGGGTCGACCGTCGTCCGTATCTTCCTAACGATGTCCGAGTACGTGCTGTTTTTCCCGGGTCTGACGAGCACCGCCGTCCCCCATTGTTTGGTGGCCGGCCTGCGCTCCCCAGCCCGGGTCGTCGCGTCCGTCGCGTCCGTCTCATCCGTCTTCGTTTTCCGTTTCGCCGTTTTTGTTTTCTTTTTCGTCACCGTTTTCCAGGCTGCGGCCGAGCCCGCCACCGCAGGCCTCTTTTGCGAGGACTCCGGTGTGGTCCCAGTCGCCTCCCGTTTCCGTTTCGTCCGTGGCGTTTCCGTCGGTAGTTCTTTCGTCTCGGTTTCGGTCTCTGTGGATTCATTGTCCGTCTGTTGTGTTCTCTGTCTGTCCGTTTTTGTCCTGTCGACCTTCATCGTTTCCACCTCCGTTTCTGCCGCCCCGTACTTGCACAAGGTGACGTCGGTGGCCTCGATGATGGTTTTAATCCCGTTTTTGACCGCCATGTTCATGTTCTTTTGAACTCTGGCGGCCTGGGCCATCTGTGTTGGTGTCATCTGTATCAACGTCAATAACTCCGTTAGGTTTTTTCCGTCCAGTCGTTGTGCCGTTATGTTTGTCTTTTTGTTTCCTGTGTGTCTCGTTCGTGTCCTTGTACTTGTGTCGTCGCTGTCCAGTACGGAGGCGAGGCTTCCTGCACTTCCAATGCTGGAGATGCTCGCCACCCTATTGCGGCCAGGCAGGTTCGAGTTCGTCCTACCTGACTGGTCTTTCGTTGCGTTTGTCGTCGTCGTCGTTTCCGCCACCTGTCCCTTGCACGCTCTGCGGCCCTCAAAATCCATGCCACCGCCCGTGGCCACCGGGGCTTTCACCCGATCGGAACCCGGGGTGGATTTTCCCTGTGTAGGGGTTACCACTTGAGGTATATCCTTGTTTTGTTCATGCATTTCCATTTTTTTGTTCCGTTGTGCTGGTGGTCCCTCGGGGTCGCTACTCCCCGTACCGCGCCGGAACTAAGCACGGTCCCTGAGGTCCCCCCACCCCCTCTCCCTGTTTGTTGAGTGTTGCCCCATGTAAAGTGTGTGTGAATGTGTGTGCCCGTAGTGACCAACCGGAATACTCATTTATGGGGGAAGCCCGTTTATAAAGGTCCCCGCTATTCGCTTTTCGGGCGTCCCCGTTTATAGGGGTCTCCGAGCACTCGCCTTTTCGGGTAGACCCGTTTATAGGATCCCCCGAGCATTCGCACTTCCGGTTTGTCACCGAGCGTGTTTGTGTAGGTGTTTGCGTGAGTTTGATGTGTATGTGTGTGTGTGTCGGGTCCGTTAGTTTCCCCTCCCACTAGCTTGCAGGCTAGGTACTCGGCCCTCCCACCACAACGAGGTGGACCCACGGGAGGGATTACTATTAATATTAATATTATTAAAAGTATTATTCATTCGGCATTAATGCACTAAGGCATTTCGAGATTTTTTTCAGCTCTAGTCGCTTGAAATAATTCTACGAGTGATTAATGCCGTCTGAAAAGGAAACATTCTGAGGTGTCCCCCTCCGATATTAATGAGCTATGGATATTTTGCAGTCCTCGATAAAATGAGACACAAGTATTTTTTTATATGTGCCGAATTAAGTGGTGAAATCAGCCCGCTAAGTTAAGGGTTGCAGCTGGTAATTTCGCATAGAACCAGTATACCGATCGACATAATACCAATTGCAAAATTTTCTTTTGTTAAATAATGAAGATTACATGTCCGACTTTTCACGCACCCCTGTTGCAAGGGGGTGCACCACCCCGTAAAACGTTTATTTTTATATATTTTTTAATGCAATAACTTCTATTTATTGACCGATATTTATTAAGCAAAAACAAAATTAAAGGGCAAAAAACATCAAGGTTTAGTGTTTTTGATTTTTTTCGACTAACGAAAATAAAGGAGCAAACCACCCCTCAGAAAGAAAGTTTTTATTTTGCACTGAAATATATTTATTCGATTGCAAAGTGTATCTGATGCTAAATAATGAAATTTACATGGCTTACTTTCCATGCACTCTTGTCGCAAGGAGGTGAACCACCCCTTAAAATGTTTATTTTTATTCGTTTTTTGATGTAACGATTTGGATTATCGACCGATTTTAATGAAATAAATACTAAATTAAAGAGCACAAAAAAAAACATTCACGCGTTTTTATTGTTTTTCGATGAACCAAAATAAAGGGGTAAAGTACCTCTCGGAAACATTGCGATGTGTTCCCCCTCTAATTTTGATGAGTTTTCCTTTTTTTTATGAGTATTTTGATGAGTAGTCCTTGATAAAGTACGAGACACGTATTTCTTCATACGTGCCCTGCTGCCGATTAAAGGGGTGAAATCGACCCCCAAAATTAAGGGTTGCAGCGGGTAACTTCACTGCTTCACATAGGAGCAGTGCTCCGATCACCATGAAACCATTTACAAAAGGTTTCTTGTGGTAAATAATAAATTTGACATGTTTGAATTTTCGTGCACTACATGCGAATTTTCATGCACCAATTACAATCGATACACCAATTACATGCTCGAATTTTCATGCACCAACAGAGTGAACCACCTCTTATGACTTTTGCTTTTATACGTTTTTTCATCACACATCGGATTATTGACCGATTTTAATGAAACGAAAAACAAATTGTAGAGCACAAAAAATAAAGTTTACGTGTGTAAAATTTTTATCGAATAACCAAAGAAATAGGGGTAAACTACCCCTTAGACGGTAGTATTTTTTCGAACTGAAATATTTTTATTGCATTGCAAAATGTTTGTAATACTTAATAATGAAATTGAATTATTTAACTTTCTATGCTCCCTTGTCGCACGGGGGTGAACCACCCCTCAAAAGGTTTAATTTTATACTTTTTGGAAAGTTACGTTTTCTAACGTTAAACCGTTACAGAACGAATTGGTAAGAGATGTTTATGGATCGAAAGCGAAAATAAATATCATGGAAAATATAGTTTACATTCAGTTGCGGTTTTTGAAAAGTGCCAAAATTAAAAGGTTGACCACATCTAATTGCACGATGATTTTTTTGCATTTAAATATGTACCTCGACTATAACAACTCTTTTGCAACGTTTATGCAGTCATTTTCATGTGTAAAAAAATTCTATAATGAAGATATCGTAGTTGTTGCGCCCGCGAATTTCATCACGTAGGGATGAAATCGTTGAGGACGGGATTGTGAGTGATTATCAAGATTGAGTAAGTCTCCAACTCGAGTATTACTAAAATCCGATCTAGTTATATTCGTGATGAAGAAGTATATGTTACAAAGTAGTTCTTGATTATTTGCCTTGAGACTGACTTGTGTGTAACCAACTACAGATTTTGCTCGAGAGAGCTCGTAATAGTTGACAGCGACATGAATTTTTTTCTCAAAAATAACGCATCCAGCGTCAAATTTATCGTGAATGCTTTTGCTTACAAATTTTGTGCAGATAACAAGAGTATTTTTTTCATTTGTAAATTGCGATATTTTTTATTCGCATCCACCATATTGGATCCACCGTCTTTAATTTTGAAACTTTATTACCATGTTCAGATTCGACGATGATAAAAATATGGAAAAACGTTACAACCAATGATTTTAGGAATTCTGTTGCTTATGATTCCAGAGAAAGTAGTTATTTTTTTAGTTTTTTGACCACCATATTGAATTGTGAATGTAAAATTAGATGAAACATAATATACAGTAATGTTTCATCCGACATAAAATTACATTTGCATAAAGAGTAGCTCATGAATACGTGATTTTAAAAACAATACGGTAGACCAGTTGTGGCCACTGTACCGTTTGCGGCCACTTCGCATTTCCCTCAAATTTCTTAAAGTTTCAAAGCTACGTTCACTTCATTGAGCGTAATATTTCAATATTCAAGATGTTTCTGCACCAATATCGATCGCTTTATTGAATGTCTGCCAATTTATTTCAATGAAGTATGATGAAATGTGTCAACGCTGAGCGGTTTTGGTAGTTTTCTTAACAGAAGTGTTGAGGGATCCCGAGGGGAGACGCCCACGGTTTCTCATTATCTGAAGCCATTCTGCCCCATATTTTATCAGTTACAGCTCATTTTTCGGATTGGAATCACAAAAAACTGACATATCAGCGAAGATATCAGAAAAATACGCGGTGGCCAAAAGTGGTACATTCAAAATGCGATTGTTCTATTTGTGGCCAGCTTATGGCTAATCCTAATTCAAAGCTTGGTGGCCACAACTAGCACTTCGGATGACCAAAAGTAGTACCGTTGTGAACACAAATGGTGAAAATGACAGCTACAAGATACGCTTCCTATTTTCTTATTTATCATGATCAGAAAAAATTTTAAATAATAACATGTTACACACGGGTTTATGTATCCCGTGGTAACTTATTATTATTATTATTTTATTCGCTGAAGTCAAAGGCCCCGGCGAATGGATTCTCTGTCCTATTTAAGCTGGGTAGCACCTCACCTTGTATATGGTTGTAGTTGGTGATGATCAGATGAGCTGTGATGCAATGAAGGAGTACAGGTGGTTTCACACGAATGTATTTATTCAAGAACACAGATCGATCAGTCACTTTTACCATAATAGTTTAAGTTGTTACAAAGGTTGAATGTTATGCTCTATGATATACTGACGCGCAATGCCGCTAAGGTAATTGGCGCGATCAATTATATCACAGAGGAAGTGAAGCGCCCCTAAGGTGTTCCTTCACTTAATGAGTTCTTATACACTTGTCTGAAACAAGGGTTTGAGAAGATCACGTCAATCACGCCCGCGAGAACCTAAGTACGCGAACTATCTTGCCACTAAGGAACGGGATCTCTCGACCGATTGCCAAGAGCGTCGTATTAAGACTAATTTGATAATATGTCGAGAGAACCCTCGTTAGCTTTGGACGTCCGGCTACAAGGGTCTCGTGGGGGTGGATTGAGAAATCATCGATGGATGTAGGTCTCGATGATTTACGAAATCTGGTTATGCAAGGGATCCAATAATCCAGGTCATATGTGATGCAAGGGATCGAATAATCTAGGTCATTTGGTAAGGTAGCAAGAGTCAAAAGACGTAAAGAGGAATCTGCTGACGCGTGGTTTGCTCGAGTTTCCAGAGAGTGACTGTCGCAAGAGTCAGCACACTCTCTGGAATCTGATGACTCTGTTGTGTTGCAATGACCGCGGGTAGCGATACCTCGGTTCGTCACAAACAATTCGATTCTGTGTGCCTTTTAGGTTACATCGATCACTTTTTTAATTCTGAATTCGCAATAATGTGAACATTGTTCGTAAATAAATGTCCGAAAATGCTGAAAATTACCACAACTGGTACGTCTACCCTACACAAGAAAAATCTGAATTTTACAAAATTTCACGTTGTTTCCGCGATTTTAGAAAGGTTATAATAGTGACTTGATGTCTGGAAGAAAAAATTTTCGTTTAATTTTAACTGTTCCGATCACCGTTGATCATAGTGAGAATGCGATCCTACTACTCTTTCGATTGAAAAAAATTTTTTTTTTGTATTTTTTCACTTAAAATACGCGATATTGTTTTTTAGAGCCTATTTAAGGCTCTGCTTATTTAAAGCAGTTTTAACCTGGCCAATCGAAAGAGCACACCCTAAAATAGTACAGTGCATATTTTTGGTCAACGGTCACTACATTTTTCCCATTGAGTTTGGAGCTCCAACATTTCCCAAAAAAAGTGTTCGTTTCAACGTTAATGGGTTAATACATACATGTGGGAGCGCGAAGATCGAGCTGAAGCCGCGATCGAATAGCGCACGAGCGCCTCTAGTGAGAGAATGAGGAGAGGGACAGTTGGGGGACAGTGTGTCTCGAGTCGTCAGAGCATAAAGTCACGTTACTGCATTTTTCATATTTTACGTTCTTTGTAACAATATGTTTTCAATTTATTTCAAGTTGTGTAAACCAGTTATTTCACCCCTTCCTCGGTCTGGATCCTACATATGGGGGCTCGTCCGGGATTGCAACCGAAAATTGTGTGAAACACGGTGTAACGAAAAAAAAAAAAAAGTTGTTGGGCAGTAACGGACAAAGGAGAACAGTCGAAGCCTGTGGGTGCGAGCGAGTGGCGACAAGTCAAAAATGACGTAACCGCGTCGCGAAACACAAAAAGTCGAAAAGTTGTTCACGTTGTAAGTCTGTCGATCGAGCGAGCTAATTATCGTATCGCGGAAGTTGCCGCGTAGCGAAAAAGTTGAAATCGTGCGAGCTCGATTGAAAAGACGAAAAGTCGGTCATTTTTGCGACAAACGACGTCGGTCGGATACGTCGTAAAAAGGCAACAAGTTGAATAAGTTGTACGATGAAACGAAGTTGTACGTTGAAACGAAGTTGTACGGTGAAAAGAGGCTGAAAAAGAAAAAGTCGTGCGTGTAGAGAACGAGTAAGCTAAACGGCGGGTATCGCGAAGGTTGTCGTGTATCGAAGCGCCAAAAGAGCGGATCTCGATCGAAGCGCGTAGTGAAGGCGGCCATATTGGAACGGTTACGGTTGGTCGAGTCCATTGTGCGAGTAGAGGGGTAGTAAGTCGCGCGTCGTGTCAAGCGTCAGTCGGGTGTTTCGTGTTACATATACGATATGACGAGTGTTTACTGAAATATTGAAAAAAAAAAAAAAAAAAAGAAAATGTTTATCACACCGCCGGCGAATACGAGTGCGGGGACAGGCGAGAGGTGTGAACCAAATATATCTATCGATCAGTCGCGCAAGCACGATGGCGCTGCGGGGGAAAAAAAACCGACAAAGAGACACCGCTGGTGAGAAAAATGGCCAAGGCGAAATGTTGGGTCACGAGTCTCGCGACGAGGACGACGAAGTACAGACCGGAAGACCGATCAAACGCATGTCGGTAAAGCAACTTCAGCACGAATTACGAATATTGAACCTCTCGACTAAAGGTAAGAAAAAAGAGTTGCGCGAGAGATTCCGAACCGCAGTCGAAGGGATAATTAACGAAGAGACAAAGGAGAGAAGACCGGAAATTCAAGAAACACATCCGTATATAGAACCGGAAGTAGTAGTACGTCAGGCCAATAATGGCCAGCAAATTGTAAGATCCGTAACAAATATCGGTCAAGAGACAGAACAGAGACAATCGGAAAATCGACGACGACTAGAAGACGATTTTGACCGAATCGAAGAAGCCGGAAATGACAATAGTCAAGAACGAGAAAATATTTTCGTTCGACGACGCCAAGAAGATCATCGTTACGAGAATCGACGATACGAAGATCGACGCTGTGAAGATCGACGTTATGAGGGTCACCGACACGGAGACAACGATGTATACAGACCACGATCAAACGATTCCCGTGAGTTTTATGTGGAACGAGAACCGAACCAAACGGTGAATATGGCGAGCACGTTTACGATAAAAGACGTTGAAGGAAGTATTCCGTTTTTCAATGGCGACGACAAAACACCGATCGAGAGATGGATAACTGAATTCGAAGATACGAGTACTCTGTTAAGATGGAACGATCTTCAGATGGTCATCTATGGGAAAAAAATGTTACGAGGCTTAGCGAAACAGTTCATCGCGATGTAAACTGGCCTTACGTCATGGGCAGAGTTCAAAAAACGAATGATCAAGGAATTCAAGGTCGAACTCAATAGCGCAATGATTCACGCTCAGTTATCAAAGCGTAAAAGACTTGCCAATGAAACTCCGAGGCAGTACGTGTACGCGATGCAGATGATAGCTAACCAGGGCTACGTAGAAGACAAAGCGCTGATTCAGTACATTATCGATGGAATTCCTGACGATGAATCGAACAAACAAATATTGTACCACGCACACGACTTGACTCAATTGAAAAAGAATTTGGAAATCTACGATCGAATACAAGAAAAATCAGGGAAGAAAAAGCCGACAGCCAAGTACGAGACAAATAAAGATAAAAGACCAGATAAAAAGGATACAAAACAACCGACGTCAAAGAAACTTCGTTGTTTTGGGTGTGGATCGATAGAACACGAGGTAAAAGAATGTCTGAATAAAGATAAAGGACCGAAATGCTTCAAATGCAACCTGTTTGGACATATCGCGTCAAAGTGCGAAAATCCCACGAAATCTGATAAACGAGAAGAAAAAGTTAATTACGTAACGAGTCCTGAGGATGTCATTACCGTTCGAATTAACGATACGAAGGTTTCGGCCATGTTGGACACCGGAAGCGTCAAGACACTACTCCTAGCTGATGAGATACCGAAAATTGGTAATCCAATCCTACGCCCGACGTCGCGAGTGTTCAAAGGGTTTGGTAACGCTCAAAGTGAGCCAGTCGGTGTCTTCAAAGCCGAGCTAACGATTGATGGAGAAATTTACAGAAACGATGTATACGTCGTGCCCGTAGAGGTCATGGACTCGAAGATGTTGTTAGGCAAGGATATACAGAAACAGATGAATATCAACATCCAAGGAGGGCGGCTCACGATTCAGAAGATACCAACAACGACCGACAACGCAAGTACCGCTCGAAAAAACGACAAAGACAAGAATAATCAACACGAGAAAATCGAGTGCGAAAAAATTAACGAGGATAACGAGGAAACATTTTCCATCCAGTTGACAGCGATTAATTATATCGGATCAGGCGAAATGGATGTGACGAAGGAGTATCAAGAAAAGATTCAAAAACTTATCGAGGAACACAAACCGAATAAATCAGTACAGACCAACGTTGAGACAAGAATACTGTTAAAAGATCAAGAACCGATTTGTTTGAGGCCACGGCGATTGTCAGTGAGGGATAGAATTATCCTTGACGAACAAGTAGACGAATGGTTACAAGAAGGTATAATACAGCCTAGTCACAGTACATACTCAAGTCCCGTAGTAATCGTTGACAAAAAAGATGGATCACACCGAGTTTGTGTCGATTATCGACAACTCAATAAAAAGATAATAAGGGACCAATTCCCGATGCTGTTAATCGAGGATCGAATCGATGCTTTGGCTACGTCAAGAGTTTTTTCGGTCTTAGACTTGAAGAATGGATACTTTCATGTGCCGGTGGCGCCTGAGAGTCGAAAGTTCACGTCGTTTGTGACTCACGAAGCTCAATATGAATTTGAAAAGACGCCATTCGGTCTATGTAATAGTCCGACGAACTTCTTGAGATTCATTGATGAGGTGTTTCGGAATTTAAGCAGGAGAGGCATCGTTCTTACTTACATGGATGATCTCATCATTCCAGGCGGAAATGAGGAAGAAGCTTTCGAGAATTTACGAGAAACTCTTAACGTCGCAGCGGACAAGGGATTGTCGATCAACTGGAAGAAATGTACGTTTTTAAAGAGAGAAGTCGACTATCTAGGATATATCATCGAGGAGGGGCGCATTCGTCCATCGGTGGAGAAGCTGAAAGCAGTCGTAAAATTTCCGAGATGTACGAGTAAAAGAGATATTCAGAGCTTCCTAGGACTCACCAGATATTTCCGAAAGTTTATCCAAGACTACTCCATCAATGCTCGTCCGTTATCTGACGTGTTAAAAGGTAATCAAACATTTCGTTTCGAGCGCGAACAGGAACAAGCAATGCACGAGTTAAAGAAAGCCCTAACGACTGAACCAGTGCTACGAATTTACCGACCAGACGCAATCACCGAACTGCATACTGATGCCAGTAAGATTGGCTACGGAGCAACACTATTGCAGAAAAATTCCGTTAACGAAGACTTCCATCCAGTTTATTATCTGAGTCGAAAAACCTCTGATGCAGAAAAGAAACTCCACTCTTACGAGTTGGAGGTTCTTGGCATTGTCACAACCATAAAAAAGTTTCGCGTGTATTTACAGGGGTTGAAATTCAAGTTAGTCACTGATTGCGAGGCGTTTAAGAAAACACTAAACAAACAAGATATCACGGCGAAGAGTGCCAGATGGGCGTTGCTGCTCGAGGAGTTCGATTACGAGGTCGAGCATTGTCCCGGACAACGTTTAAAACATGTAGACGCTCTTAGTCGTTACCCAATCATGACAATAAACGATAAAGTGTCGCATATGATACAACAACAACAAGACTCGGAAGAAAGGTTGCGCATTATCAAACAAATCATCGAGAAAGAACCATACGAAGATTATTTCATGGAACATGGCGTTCTCATGAAAAAAGTTGGCAACAAAAATCTCATCGTTTTACCGACGTCGATGCATCACGAGATAATAAGAAAGACACACGAAAACGGACATTTTGGTGTTAAAAAGATGACCGAAAGTATTAATGAGGAGTTCTATATTCCAAAGTTAAAGGCGAATTGGAGAAATTCATCAGCTGTTGCGTCCAGTGCATCCTGGCGGAAAAGAAAAAAGGAAAGAAAGAAGGAGAACTTATACCAATACCGAAGGGAGATAGGCCATTAACGAACTATCATATCGACCATCTGGGGCCAATGACTGCTACATCTAAGCTCTACAAATATCTGTTTGTAGTCGTCGATGGATTTTCCCAATTCGTGTGGCTTTATCCCACGAAAACAACGAAAACCAAAGAAGTTATATCGAGACTAATGTCTCAACAAGCGATATTTGGAAATCCAGAACGAATCAACAGCGATTGGGGGGCAGCATTTGCTTCGGGTGAGTTCAAAGACTATTGTGCTACGAAAAATATAGATCACATCACGATCACCACCGGGATTCCTCGTGGGAACGGTCAGATCGAGCGCATCAACCGCATCGTTATTCCGATTCTGACGAAACTCGCGATGGACAATTAAGACAGATGGTACAAATACGTTGATCAAGTTCAAGGTTGTTTAAACAGCACGTATCAGAGAAGTATCAGTATGACGCCCTTCGAGGTATTATTTGGAGTAAAGACGCGACGTGAAGAGGACTCTAGAGTCCGAGAGCTCATCAAGCAAGAAGCGATTGTAATATTCGAGGATGACCGAAAGGAATTGCGAAATCTCGCGAAAGAAAACATCCTTAAAGTACAAGACGAAAACCGGAAAACGTATAATCGAGGCTGTAAAACGGCAATCCAATATAAGATTGGCGATATCGTTGCTATAAAACGAACACAATTCGGTCCAGGGCTCAAAATCAAAGGTGAGTTCCTCGGTCCGTACAAAGTCACACAAGTCAACGGTAAAAATCGTTACTAGATGGTACGAGTTGGTCAGGGCGAAGGCCCAAGGAGAGTTTTTTGCGCCGTCTCCATAATTTAGCAGTGTTTCAATGTATGCTCTGTATGCATACGCGTTACTCGGGGGTGATACAAGTTTCTGATTGAAATACACATCTACTTGATTAAACATTGAATGCATCAGATTATTGACGGGGCCTATTTTAATCGTTGAATCAGGCTTCTCAGCCAAACACTGTATTTGAACGCGCATGCTTAGCATGGTGTGAGCAAGATCAATGTATTCATCACCCTGACCAGGTACCACAAACTCAATTGGTGAATCATCCGTTAAAGATGAGATCGGTTTGTAGTACACCCATTGTGTTCCCTCGATGGTGGTTTGTGTAGGAGGCGGTGTAAATAGCTCGAGCTCTGACTTTAAACACTCGCAAGAGTGTGTGTGTAAGAAAGCCATATTTACTCTCTCTCTCTCTCCATGCGAAAATATCAGCCACCGTTCGTAGAGCCTTCCTCTTCTTGGTTGTCCTTCTCTTATTTATCCTTCTCTTTGCCGTTGCCCGCTTTCTCGGTTTTCTCGACGAAGACGTAGCTTTCTTTCTTTTTTTCACACTATGGATACGTCGCACACCGCGGCCGGAAATGGAATGCCGAGATCGATTAATTTTTGCCATTTTATAGCCAGAACCCTTCATGAGCGTATCAATTTTTTCCTCCGCCTTTCGCTTCAGATTTTCGCCAGACTCGCGTGGACACGTTTTGAACGCTTCTCTTGGCCATACACCATTGTCCATTATATCGGTGGCAACATCAACACCGGCACGCAGAGCCTCCTTGCCGACAGCCCGTGCTCCATTCTTCCAAAAAGGTATAATACGACGGAAAAGGCCACCGAGAAAACTGCCAATCCCGTGGCCCCTTTGATTCGGTGAGCCTATGTACACGTTACTGATACCCCCATATCCGGTCCGAGCACCACCCGTCTGCATATCAAAGTATTCATCGTAATAAGTCATTGCGATGACTTCTCTAATCCATACGCTTGAACTGTAATGTCGCCGTCAGCGTCCCGTACTCAAATGGTATCGGCTGCCCAAACTCATCCCTTATATCGATATCGATCGATTGAAAGTTTGTATGAAGCAGAGGTACGTAGCGTGGTGGCGAAAAACCTCTAATCTTCACAGAGCCGTAATTGTTGCTATCCGCGGTATAAGATGGTACAACACGTAACAGAGGTGCATGCACATCACCGGTAATGTAGGGTTCACAAATATCCGTATAAACGAATAACATATCGGGGATAGCATTAGTTTGGCTGGTAGGTCGTGCGCCTGTATAACCAACATCTTTGAATGCAGGCGGAAGCGCCACACTGCTGGGTGTGGTAAATCCTAAAATCTTGTTGAGCCTTGGTGAGAAATATAAAGCATGAATTAAATTTTCGCAAGAATCGCAGATACGGGTCACTTGGACGTAGCCATTGCGAGCGCGCTGAAATAGTAAATGCCCAGCAACGCCCTGTAGTTCATTTATTACTTCGAGCAATGAGTCTATACTCTTATATACACGGGGTGGAACATACACGCAGCTCTTTACAAAGTCAATAGCAGAAGAGTGAATACCCTGTTGTACTTTATACGGGGCGGTCTTGATGAAGTTCTGCTCGTCTTCCTGAGGTATATGCAGAATCGTCATGGGTATATGTATTTCTGTAAGTCCAACGGCCCAATTGCCTTGCAAGGATACGCGCTGTGGCAATCGTGTGGTATAACGCGTTGTCGTATTTTCCGGGTAATATTTCATCCTGCTGTTGCTCGGTAAAACGATATAAAATTCGTCTCTCATCGTGATTTTTTATTTTTTTCGGTAATAGTACGAAGTCTCGATAACTCGGCCTCATAAAGAATGCCATCAATATCTTCGCCGTGAAGATCACGTAAAAAGTACACCGTCAGCCAACTAGTGGTCGAAATGCAATGAATTTTAAACAGCTCGCTGCTCCAGCCGCTCTGGTAACCTTTTGCAAAGGCCACTTTTGCACTACTGATTCGTACAACATCACCGATCCCGTATTTAGGGATGTGTTCTCGATCCGAATCCTTGTAACGCTGCATCAAATTAGCACGAGCTTGATCTGCAGTGGCAAGAGTCACCGTTACCGGGGCCATTTTTATGCTGCTATGCCGGGCATTATTATATGCAGACACTATATTTTGCAACACATTGATGTATCGCTTCGCGCGAGTATACGTAAAGTATAGCCACATTCTTTCTTTCAACGTTCGATTAAATCTTTCCGCAATTGCGGCTTTTATATCAGGATTCCGTGCAGCTCGGAACTGAATATCTTTCTTCTTTAGGAGCTCTTGAAATGCAGCACCCATGAATTCTTTGCCTCGATCCGATTGCAGGTATACGGGTGATCGGCTATTAGTGGCTTTTTGCGTGAGTATCCGCGTAAAAGCCTTATCTACAGACACAGCAGTATTGTCGCGTAAAGGTTGGACCCATGCATATTTACTGAGCACATCTATGACTACGAAGAGATAGGTATGACCATCGTTGTAATCTTTGATCGAGCGAAGATCTACGAGATCAGCCTCCCAGACATCGTCAATGTTTCGCACGCTGTAATGGCATGGTGGAAATCGATGTTTCACAGGGCGATGTTTCGTGTAAGCATCCTGTGTCTCCAACCACTGCACGGTCTGTTCGCTAGGAATTTTTTTTTGCGTTGCGCGTAATAATTTTGCAGCGCCCGAGAACGATGCTTCGTGGGAGGGATTATAGTACAGCTTTTCCAATGTTTTCATGGTTTAGAGTTTTAGGTTAGCCCAAATTACACGATTCTTCTTCTTCTTTTTACACTGGCCGGCGCCTGTTTGCTCCCTCTCAGAGGTACTGAAGAGCTCGAAAATACTGGGATCGAAGGATTCGTCGCTGCTGTGATTGGCTCCCGCGTCGCTCAACGACAAGTCGTGGGAGTGCACAGGTATTTTTCTTTTTTTCCGAAAAGGCGTCGAGGTGGGCACATCGGACTTCCACAGATCCTGGTTTCCAACAAACTCGCGTGGAATTTTTGCCGCTTTTAAAAATCCTGTAAATGCATGACGATCCGCCGGCGTTGAGATTTTCCTCGCGCGCATAGCATCATTTATAAGATCGACAATATTGGAGTCCTTGATTTATTTGCCTGCGATGGAGACGGTGCCTGTAGGATCCCAGCAAAACTCTGTTACTGGTACAAGGCGTAAACGACGGAGCAATAGTTTTGCTTTGTTGCGATATTTTGTCGGGACACTCTCAACGATCATAGAGTCGTTTATGCGTGGAATTTCAGCGCCTTTTCCCCTATTTCCCTCCTCTTCTATAGGTGTCGTGATGTAATCATCATTTTTTGCGAGTGCACGATGCTGCTGCGCTCGTTTATTATCGGCAAAATGGAGATAACGCTGCAACACCGCGAAATACGCCGACCACTTTCCCCTCTCATCCTTGTACGAATTAAAATTCAGAATATCGTTTATCTCAGAGTCCAATCTACTCAGTGTCGTACCAAGGGTTTGCACTGTTTGCTGCTGTTGCCGTTCAACAGATTCCGTTTGTCGATTATTCTGCACGCCTATATGCTGAAGATTCTCTTCAGGCACGAGCACCATTTTTCTCGCATGCTGCATTATCCACTGCCGCTGATAAAACGTGACAAGAGCGTACCCAGTACGGGGGCGAGCAGCAACGGTAGGAACCCACCGTTTTGAACCACAAAACGTTTCTTGCTCTTCCAACTACTGCTTTTCGCAGCTAGTCGTCGAAGAATAGATGCGTGGCGACGCAGATTTTTTCTTTGTTCAGGCTTCAAAGGCACGTTACCACGTAGAATGTTTAACGTACACTCACAAATACAACGAATTATTCGTGGATCGGCTTTACGCAAAACGGCGTCTCGCTGCTCCTTGTTGAGATGCTGGAGTGCGTGCAATATTGCAACGTGCTTCTTGCAGAGAGAGAACCTGTTACCCGCCATCACAGCCGCAAGACTGGTACTTCTCCGGCTGTGTCGGTGCTTTTTAACTTTTTTTGCGGCACGTAAACGAAATGCTGTGGATCATCGGGGAAAATACACGTTCAAAATCTACAGTTATCGGGAGTCGATTGTTTCAAGTCCAAGGGCAGATAACCGTGTGGTTTGCTCGTCGCGTCGTAATAAACTTCCTGCAGAAATCGGGGGTTTTCGGGGTAAACCTGACGCGCCAGGTGCTGTATTTAAGCGCGATCTCGCGGATTTTTGAAAACTACTATATAATTAGCGTTTAGCAAAATATTACGTTGCCCGTGGCGCTGATGAAATAAATTTTGTGTTATGAAAAACACGCTCAAATTCTTATGATGACTACCCTTGGTGAAGAGGTCGACAACGCTTTTGTTCGATGCCTCGCGCATCAAATCGTCAATAATTATAAGTTTTGCACGCAGATCGTTTGCATAATCCGAGGATTGCGGCAAACCTACGCGAAACTCTATCGAAGAAGCGTACTCCATATACGCTTGTTGCCACTCGGAATAATAGAAAATAATTCGTTGAAACGGTTCACTATTCAACTGCGAAATAAATTTCGAACACTTTTTCACAAAGTATGTTTTACCGCAGCCTGTGGGCCAGCAAACCATCGCCGTCCAAGGATGTTTCCACCGCACATCCATTTTTGCGAATGAGCACAATCTTCGTATTAGCTTAAACATATATAGGGTTCGAAAAGACGAATATACGTAAGAACATAAAGTTTTATTTATATACATTATTTACAAAGTAGTGCGAGGTCTATATCTATATACATTATTCTTTACAACCGTAAGGAAGAGTGCCATATTCGCCATCTCGTCTCCGTTTGACGCTCGATGGTTTGCATGATTCGGTTTCAGGACGTGTGACGACCTGATGAAACGCCGTGCGCCGTATAGTGTCATACTTTAGCACAACAGGCTCGTCTCTCTCACCGGTTATAAAAGAGCGCACTCAGTTATAATTAATTAATCCCTTGTTCGCAAAATTAAGCGTTATCCCTTTTACTTTAAATACTTCTTTTTCCTCTCCATTGGGAGTGCATACGATAAAAGAATAAAATTTTGGTCCGCCTGAAATGAAACTTCGAATATAACTACCATCCCCGTAAGAGCTAAGCTCATCTGTGAGATCCCCTAAGAGCTGTCCCGTTGGAGGCTCGTACTCGTCTTTTTTTTCGTGCGATACGTAAATTACAGAATCGGTATCGCGGTACAAAGCACGATGACCCAGACGCTCTAGGTAACTATAAAGTTTCAGGCGGGCCTGGGCTGTGGTGTATACTGCTACTACGGCGTTCGCTATGCTGGATGGTATAACAGCGTCACTGATTTTCGTGTAGCTTACATACAATATGTCGTTATTTACGGGTAAAATCCCCGTGATTTCGTACTCAGGGCTAGTCAATAGTTCCATAAGCTTTTTACGCGTCGGAACTATTTCTGTCTGCGGTAGATTTTCTCGCTGCCCAAACTTTCCCCAAAAAGGAGTTGAGGCATAGCTTTGCGACAGATCGCAGCCCTGGATTTTTAGCTATGGAGTCGCGATTTGGCTTGATTCCTTCCGATCGTTTAAAATCGGCTATATAGAGGTCTTGCGCGGAGTTATCTTCGGAGCAATTTTCGGGCCTCCCACTGGCTGCTTGTTTGATTTTTAAAAACGTGTTAATGTATTCGACAATGTGGCCCCCTGTCTGTGTAACGCGATTGAATTGTGTCGTTTCATATTGCCAGATTTCAGTCACGTCTATCACTCTGTACCCACATGACACGGCTTTTCGCAACTCGTCGACAACCCATGTACCCTTGAACGTGCGCTCTACAGGGTCTTCATGTGTGCATACATCCTGATTCATAACCTCACAACAGCTTCGGCATAGAGCAAATAATAAGCGGTTATGCATACGCACTGGTAATACAGGATGGTAAAGATTACGAGGCGGCAATACGGTGCATTTTACGAGACCCTCAACGAGAGTTAGATCGGTGTTATCAGGACCTGTCAATTCAATGCACTCGTTACCCACGTATACATTCGGATGGCCCACGGGGTATTTACCGAATTTACAAATATATGGGTACAAAGAGCAAACGTCTACGTAACGTATTTTTTCCGTAGCGTCAACATCATAGAGAGTAACCATGTTTTCTGTCCGTCCGCCGAAAAAAGCATCACGCGAAGTGAGAGGTTCTGCTGTAGCTAAAGGATTATCTTGCAGGAAAGTCCTCATCTCGGCTGTCGAATTCAATAAGCGATCATATTCACATTCCCAAATTTCCGTGAGCAAATACCCTCCCCCTCGAATCCTCTCAGTTACAGCAGTAGTTATCTCGAAACGTTCGTTCATGGATATTCTGTCGCTTTGTCGACTGTCTCTGTTTGTAGGATAGCAACGTGGGCAACCGTGCCAGTAGCAACCGTGAAACTGTAATACATCAACCCCGTTAGGAGTCTCGTAGTACCCGTCTACCAAGAGATTTTGAGGTATTCTGAATTCGCGTGATCAGCCCGCATGAATAATACGAACACCCAGCGAGTGCTCTATCCACGATAGCCATGAAACCGCTTTTTTCGATTGATTTTGCGCCCATCTGTATCCCCCCGTGGGTATAATGCCTATTGAATTATCTTTCAAGAAATTTTTTCGAAAAACTCTGAAACAGGCTGATGCTATTGTTGTACTTTCATCAAACGGGCAGACGCGACCACTGATAATGAACATATTCCGAAAAGCCATACACGCACGTCGTAAAATCGTGACATCTGTCTTACAATAGCTGATAAGCTCTTCCGAAAAAATGAATACGTAATTTTTGTCTTTTGTTTCGCGATACCAATCGAGAAATTTTCGGCACTCATCGGCGCGCATCGTGTCCGGAGAATAATGCTCGAGAGGCGGCAATTCGCCTACGTAATTTTGATTTTCCGGTCGGTTAAACAAGTGCGGAAAAGTGCCTTTAACGATAGCACCGGTAAGCCCAAAGGCTTTCGGTAAACCACTCAGAGGCATGTGAAAGTAATTCAGACTATCGAGAAATACAAGCTTTCCGATGCGCATCGTAATAATTTTCGTACCGTTCATGATTAGTGTGGGGAGCTGAGTTTTTTTCTCTTCGATGAAATAACGCAGGATGAATTGAGCGTCGAAACCCCCTGCATTATGAGCGATACAGATGGTACGCGAAAAACCTTCGAGCGGCTGCATGGCTAGTTCGACAAGCTGGGCTGCGGGGCTGTGACTAAACACAAATTCGTGTTCCCCGCAATGCTTGCACGGTTCGGTTATAGAATCGTTAACACAGCAAAACGTGCAAACGCGCTGTGCCACGCAAAGATTTGGTTCGTGTACAAGAGTAGTCACATTACCCTTCACAGGTGTGCTCTGCTGTGTTTCAAAATCATGGAAAATATATAGTATTTTTTTCAAGTCTGGAGTACTACGAATCGGTTTCATGAAACACAAATAGTTATTCGGTTGATCGGATTTGCACGTTTTACAGTACCCTACTCCGCATTTATGCTTCTCTGATTTTTCCAAAGGCCTTATTGCTCGAAAGCAGTTCCGGCATCGTTTCAGAGCTTCACAAACGCTAGGCTTTCTACGCCTCATGGTCACGATCAGAACCTTATGTCTCTGAAAGCAGTCCTCTCCAAAAAAATCGCGATTGCACGCCTCACATCTGATTATATCGCGCGAGCGCGTATTGCACGCCTGCAGCCCCCAGCATCGAGGACATTTTTTCTTTAAACATCTATGACCGAGTCGACGATAAGCCATATTACAGGAGGAGCAAAAATCTCTACTACCGACAGCTGCTCTGAGTTTTAGAATAGGTTCGAAATGGTGTGAACGCTCGTAATACAAAATGTACAGGGTGTGGTGAATTGTGCCTACGCTGTTCAGAATACCCTGTCTACCGTCAAATAGTGGCTCCTCCCCGCGATCCAGAGTTGAAAACTCGTAAACGACAATAGCAAAGCCGTCTCGTGCCAAATAATCTTGATAGCGCGTTATCTCGTATGCACCACAGCCCTCTACAGGTACGCAAACATTTGCTTCTCTCGTAAGTTCGAGTGCCGCTTGTTTTTGTACAGACCCGTTAATTTGTCTAATACGCTGCCATTTATTATGTAGAGTACCCGACCGTATTTCACCTCGTTCTGCGTATGCTCGAGCTACCACCAGCGAGCGCGGTAAGCATAGATTGTCGGTGTTTTGGATCAAGAGAATAGACCGTTTTGCGACAGCCTCGTGTGTGAGACCTTTCCGACCGCGCCCTTCAACCCCCTTGACAGCGCACATTTTTATCGTGCACGAGTCATCAATGTTTAATGATGATGCACTTTGTGCCACGCTGTTTATCAATTTCCAAATATCTTCGAATACATAATCGCGGGCCGGTCGGAAAGATAACCACACGGGCCCGTGCGGCAAACTATTCGCTGTAAATGAAACGCCTACATAATCGCTGCCCTCGCAGGAGCTCATGGTGTGTGTTAACAGATCACAAAATGCACCGTTGAGCCAGTCCACCACGCTAACTCCAGAGACTGGTTGACGAATTCGCAACGACGTTTCACGCCCCCGTATTTTGAAGCGCTTGAAGTACCTCGTGTAATCACCGATGATCTCAAAATGCTTTCCCGGCGGGTGTATCTCATGGAGCGGCTCGCTCCTTGCTGCAGTACGTTGCCTGCCTGACCCACTTTGCAACTCTGGAAAAAGAGGCATGTATTAGATTCTAGAGCTGATGACTATGAAATTATTGAATTTTATCAATGTTTGTACCTCTCGCGCATCATAGTACTGCTTAAATAGACCGACATCACCACTCAAACAAAAATGCTGACGAATACCCTGTTACAAAAGGACCCACTTACTTACATGCTGAATTAATTTTTTCATATGTAAGAAAAATTATTTACCAGAGTTGTCATCAGTCACGAGCATTTGAAGCCAATCGTCAGCTCTTTGAAATGCTATTTCCTCGTCCCTCTCGTGCTCGATCGGATATTCCCACAGCTGATTTTCGCGATGGTCAAAAACATCATCAGGGTCAGAGGTTGGGGTTGCTCGTCATCCAGAATGGCATAGGCCTGATGGGCCTGGTACAGCAGCGTCTGTTACCCTCTCCTTATCTATACCCTCTGGATAAATTTATAATTTAAAATTGACGCCACACCAATTTTTTATTTTTTATTTTTTTTTGCACCTTAATTTCAACTTACGTTCGAAAATCGACGAATTAGTAAATATTTCCGAAGGATGCTCGATGCTGGAAACAGTACTCATAGGCTGCTCATCATTCAGCTCGGTGCATGACAGGTGCTGACTCGTTGCGCTCTTCTGCTGGCATGCTAATTCCACAGCACAAGCCCCTTCTATAAGAGCTGCGTCTTCATTCGGCGATGCATCCAAGAGCTGTCGATATACTATATTAGGTGCACAACCATTAAAAATAGTATCCCTCTTTTAATAGAAGTAGTGCTTTCAACTCATAATTTTTCCAGTAAACGAACCGTGTTAAAATTTCATATGCATGTTTTTCTTACGATAATAATGTAAGGAGAGAGAAAAAGAGGAGATTGGTGAATAAGAATACATTTTTTAAATATATCATATTGAAATTCGTAAAATATTTTTTCTAACGATAACAGGCGCTCTGTACCCCTTTCATAAAAGAGAGAGAGACAGCGAGAGGTAGAGAGCGCGGAACCACGCGAAGCATAGCACAAAGAGTAGCGCTCGATAAATAACGATTATCTCTGCTTACGCAAACAGGTGCTCTGCATCGTGCTCATGAAAAAAGAGCGAGAGAGTGAGAGAATTGCAAAGAATGCGGAACCACGCGAAGCATGGCACAAAGAGTAGAGCTCGATAAATAGGGTTTGACCATACTATCGAAATAACAGCCGTGAAAATATTTTTTCAATACGCTTTAAGATCCATACCGCTTTAATGAAAGAGAGAGAGAAAGAGAGAGAGAGAGAGAAAGAGAGAAAAAGGAAATTGATCAATAAGAATACTTTTTGAATATTTCGCGTTGAAATTCGTAAAATTTTCTAACAATAACAGAAGCTCTGTATCGCTTTCATGAAAGAGAGCCAGCGAGAGGTAGAGAGAGAGAGAGAGAGAGAGAGAGAGAGAGCTCGGGACCACGCGAAGCATGGCACAAAGAGAAGAGCTCGATAAATAAGGCTTGCCCGTGCTAGCGTAATAATGGCATCGTGAAAAAATTTTTCAATACAGTTTAAGTATTACAAATATACATGATTATTTTTTATGATAGAACACAACTTACTTCTGATTTCATCAACAATACCGCGGACACATGGCGCGTTTTCCAATCCTCGACGCTGCAGCTCTTCAAACACACACGCTAGCACTTGTTGACCACTTAGTATGCCTCTGCTGTAGGCTGCCGCTATGATTCGCAAGGGCGCCCACCGTACAATATATTTTAGGCGTCTTATAAGTCTATCGCCCGATAATCGATTTAATTCGTTGCACCATTGCTCGTTACACCGACGACGAAGCTGAGAACTATGTAATATGGCCAAACGCAAAAGATTTAATATACACTCGCGAAGTGCTTGATCTGCCATGATTGATAACGATACGTGATAATACTCTGCTGGCTTGAGACTGATTAACATTTAATTGTTCTTCCCATAGAAATACTTAGCGCTAGCCTTCTGAGCGAATTTACTCATTTACTTAAATTGCAGCGCCAACAAAAATCGATGCCCCTTGCGGCACAAAAACATGCATGATGAGGTATCAAGATATCAAGATATCAAGATATCAAAATCTCACCACATATGTATATAAGCATTTCAAATGCTCTTATTGTTTCAATGTAACATTATACAGCGAGACTAATCAAATTTTTTAGCGCTAGCCTTCTGAGCGAGTTTACTCATTTACTTAAATTGCAGCGCCATCAAAAACCGATGCCCCTTGCGACACAAAAATATGCATGATGAGGTATCAAGATATCAAGATATCAAGATTTCAAGATCTCGCCACATATGTATATAAGCATTCCAAATACTTTTATTGTTTCAATGTGACATTATATAGCGGGACATTGCCATAAAGTATACACGTGTATATACCGAGCGAAAGCACAGCGGATATTGCAGAGGATACTTATCAAATGTATGTACGCTCGGTTGGTTTTTGTCGCTGCGAAATATTATATTTTTAAAAAGGGAGAATCGCGACTACTTCTCACACAGTTTTTACGCCCTGATTCTTAATTTTTTCCATACGTGTCTTCGCGTGAATTCAAAAAAGCTTGTCTTTGCGTCGTGCATGACATTTATTTATTTTTTTAAATATTTTGACTCTTCCATTCGAGTCCACCATTATGACATTAAGAACTTCAAGGAGAGAGAGAGAGAGAGAGAGAGAGAGAGAGAGAGAGAGAGAGAGAGAGAGAGCTCTGAAACTATTTTAAAGAATTTTTCTCTTCTAAGTCTGAGCAGTGAGGATTTTTCTACTGATCCAGAGCCAGCGCGCTACGTCTACATCGACCGGTAGCTTTGACTGGGTTCTGGTCTGACCATAGCGAGGAATCTTCTACTGTAGCACAGTTATTTTCATACAGAATGGTTATACGGAACCGGATTTACGTAGATTAAAAAAAAAAACAACAAAGAGTGAACAGTATTGGTTTACCTTTTCCAATTCGTTTCCAAGAATTCATATTTTTGCACACATGTTTTTTTTTAAGCTCTGGATTTGATGTCACAAATTATTCTTATTGTTATTCTTAATGAAACTCTTATTGTTTCAATGTAACATTATACAGCGAGACTAATCAAATTTTTTAGCGCTAGCCTTCTGAGCGAGTTTACTCATTTACTTAAATTGCAGCGCCATCAAAAACCGATGCCCCTTGCGACACAAAAATATGCATGATGAGGTATCAAGATATCAAGATATCAAGATTTCAAGATCTCGCCACATATGTATATAAGCATTCCAAATACTTTTATTGTTTCAATGTGACATTATATAGCGGGACTGATCAAATTTTTTAGCGCTAGCCTTCTGAGCGAGTTTACTCATTTACTTAAATCGCAGCGCCATCAAAAATCGGTGCATCTTGCGACACAAAAATATGCATGATGAGGAATCAAGATATCAAGATATCAAGATATCAAGATTTCAAGATCTCGCCACATATGTATATAAGCATTCCAAATGCTCTTATTGTTTCAATGTAACAGGATATAGCGAGACTCTGATCAAATTTTTTAAACAGCGACTTCTTCGAAAAGCGCAATGAAGTGGAGATCGCTTAGCTTTGATATGCATTTTAAAACTTAATATCATTTTTCAAAAAATATACTTTTACAAACGAGAAATAAGTCGGTGGTCTCAATAATTTTCATAAGTCTTAATGGGTCTTGAGGCCTAAATATATTAAAATTATATTACTATAAAGAGCATGAAGTACGAAAACACATTAAATGAAGATTAAGGAGAGATTTGCAGCAATGAGCAAAGAAGGCATGCAGCCTGCTGATGCTCCGCTGATGGTGCGTTTCACGCAACTCGAGAATTCGAGAAATCTCGTAGTGTTATACCCGAATACTCGGTGTACATCGAAAAATGTAATAAAAAAAAGCCCGCTATTGCTGCGATAGAAAAATTCGAGGCATGGAAGAAGATATGCATCAGAAAAAGAGAGAGAGAAAGAGAGAGAGAAAGAGAGAGAGAGAAAGAGAGAGAGAAAGAGAGAGAGAGAGAAAGAGAGACAGAGTTAGCGAATATTCGCACAAAGAGGAGAGCTCAATAACTATGCTCGTGATCTCAGCCGTACCTCTTTGCTGACCCTCGAGCTCATATCTCTCTCCAGTATTTTTTTCTTCAAGTCCGATCAAATTTTCTTACATACCTCTGATAGGTCTTATATTATTTTCATGAATCATTGTGATATTGATACTCGGTTTTCGTCAAAACAAAGTAAACCTTGGCGTGCGCAAACTAGCTGTCATCCTCTATTCCAAAGAATAGGACTTATGGATTTGGCTTGCAAATTTTTTTATAAAATATTATTCTTATGCATATGCTGCTCTTCGCAAGAAAAAATTATTAAGAGGCGCGGCAGAGCCTCGAGACAAGTACATTTCCTCTTATACCGACATGTCGAGAGGTACTACAGCCTCTTATACGCCACACATCGAGCTTATACACGGGAGTATATCTATATAACGAAACTTATTTTTCTAATTATCAATTAATTATACAGACTTCGGCAATGATATTAATACGAATATTTTTTATTTTTTTTTCTCTTTCGATTGGTACCCAAATGAATGCTGTAGCTATTGACATATGGGAGATATCGCATTTTATTTTTTATTTTCGACGTACAACGATCATCATTTTTTCGCTCCGCAAATTTTTCGCTCCGCAAATTTTTCGCTCCACTAATTTTTCGCACCACCAACATAACCACACTAACCGTCTTCAGTCCCGTGTCACGCTGAAAGGCCGAAAAGACGCGATACCGGCGCATCTTGAAAAAATATTTATTTCTAGATAAATATTTTTTTCATTCAATGTGGTTCTGTGTTAAAAAAGAAAAGTTTCGTCCAGGCTGATCGCACCATAATTTTTGGTGTCTAAGTTAATCGCGTCATAAATTTTTGGCGTCCAGGTCGATCGCTCCATATTTCTTCGTGTCTAGAGGTCAATCGCGTCGTAGTTTTAGGTGTCTAGGTCAATCGCGTCATAGTTATTGGAATCCAGGTTGATGGCACATTAGTTCTTGGCGTTCAGGTCGATCGCGTCATAGTTCTTGGCGTTCAGGTCGATCGCACCATTGTTCTTCGTGTCCAGGTCGATCGCACCATAGTTCTTGGCGTCCAGGTCGATCGCGTCATAGTTCTTCGCGTCCAGGTTGATCGCGCGGTAGTTATTGGCGTCCAGGTTGACCAAGCCATAGTTATTGGTGCCTAAGTCAATCGCGTCATAGTTCTAGGGGTCCAGGTCGATCACGCAATAGTTCTTGGTGTCAAGATTAATCGCGCCATAGTTCTTGGCGTCCAGGTCGATCGCGTCATAGTTCCTGGCGTCCAGGTCGATCGCACCATAGTTCTTCGCGTCCAGGTCGATCGCGTCATAGTTCTTGGCGTCCAGGTCGATCGCACCATAGTTCTTCGCGTCCAGGTCGATCGCATCGTAGTTTTTGGCGTCCAGGTCGATCGCGTCATAGTTCTTGGCGTCCAGGTTGATCGCGCGGTAGTTATTGGCGTTCAGGTTGACCAAGCCATAGTTATTGGTGCCCAAGTCAATCGCGTCATAGTTCTTGGCGTCCAGGTCGATCGCGCCATAGTTCTTGATGTCTAGGTTAATCGCGTCATAGTTCTTGGTGTCTAGGTCAATCACGTCATAGTTTTTAGCATCCAGGTTGATCGCGCGTTACTTCTTGGCGTCCAGCTTGATCGCACCATAGTGCTTGGCGTCCGGGTCTTACGCGCCATTTATATGCGTAATGCCTTGCCGTTGACCTGGAACTTAAGAACTACAGAGCGCGAGGCCTGGACAGCGTAAAACGCATTCCCATCAACTTGGAACTCGAGAACAATCGAGCGGTAGACCTGGACGGTGGAAAACGCAATCCCGTTGACCTGGAACTCAAGAACTACGAAGCGTGAGACCTGGACGACGGAAAACTCATTCCCGTCGACCTGGTTCTCAAGAACAACGGAGCGCAGAGCCTGGACGGCAAATAACGCCTTCCCGACTACCTGGTGCTCAAAGATTACGAAGCGCGGGGCCATTCCAGGATGGTAGGTGACGGATGCCCGTCGACCTGTGCTCAAGAACTACCGAAAGTGATACCTGGACGGCAGGAAAAAAGATCCCATGACCTGGGGATCTGGTGCTACGGAGCGCACCACCACATGTCCATCGGGAGCAAAACATAAAAATAATCAAACGTAAAAATTAATTAAAAAATGATAACTCTGGGTGACGAATGATGTTCCGGAGGATCTGTTTATTGCGAATTTGTACTCGTCTAATCGATTATAAATTGATTGAATATATTACTTTCATAATTTATAATTAAACGTTGTTCAATTACAATTTTAAGTTGTAATTAAATTCTTGTCGATTTCAAATTACATTTATAATTTGTAGTTACACAGAAGTTTAATTACAAATTACATTTGTAATTTGAAATTAAAAGAAGTGTAATTAGAAATTTTATTTGTAATGGGTAATTGAAAAGAGTGAAAATTTTAATTACAGATTATATTTCTGATTTTTAATTACAAAATGTTCAATTACAGATCACATTTGTAATGGTCCATTGAAAAAAGTTTAATTTCAAATTACATTTGTGATTTGTAAGTAAACAAAGTTTAATTACAATTTCACAACTCGGTTCGGTACAGACAATTCAAATTTCAAAAGACCTGCGCATACGGACAACATGCTTCATTTTTCTGTACCAATTCGGTTATAGACTGCGTTTGTCTGGATCAAATCGCTTCATGGGATTTTTTTTTGTAGTGCAATGATTTGTCGAATTTTCCCTTGTTCAGTTGACTATGATGGCTTTTATGAGTAGAATTACGTGGGTCGTGGTCGGGTTGAGTCTGCGTTTCATTGATATCTTACAAACGAAGCTCTAATATTCCATCGCGAAAAAAAAGATAGTGCTCGATACTATGAACCGACTATAGAAAAGCAATGCTGATGATTTTTATAACTCAGCGATGGTGCTTTGTATCAAGAATCGAAACTCAAAGATGTTTGAATGGATCATGCGAGCACTTTCAAGAATAGGGAGACCTCATTGATAGGATTTTGTACGCATAGAATATTTTGGAGTTCGCTGAACTTGCTAACGATCTAATAAAAAAAAAAATGCAAATGATAATTCGTGTGCTAGGTGATAGATTGGGGCTTCTGAAGTTGTGAAATAATGAAACCATTCCATAATTGTACGAAATGTTTTGGCAAGACAATTTATGCCGTCAAAAATTGTTCAATTCTACCCTGAGCATAGTAGTCGACATTCAAAGCTTTTACATAGAAGTTACATCGTAAATATATGTCGACATATATAATGCTTTGCAAAAAGAAACCAAATCCCACCAAAAACACCATGAATGGTGTATAAAAACTTGAGACAAGTACATTTCCTTGCGTCATTTTGTTTATGCTTACAAAAAGATGTCAAACCCAAATATTTGACAAATAACCCTTTACAAAAAGATGTCAAACACAAAAAGTTGTCAAATAAATTCAAATAATCACAGTTGCCAAGTACATCAAGCATTTTCATTGTTTACATTTTTATTAACCGTTTATAAGTAAGTAACAACGCTCGAAAACGTATTGAAACGGACTTAAGGACTTAATTTAAAAATTTAATGTTTGAAAGATTTTATTGAAAAAAAATTCGCATTGAAAAAAAAAATCCGAACGAAGTACTTGGCGAGTTCGTAACAGGTAGTCTGTACAGTCATTTTACATAACTCGCCAAGTACTTCGTTCGGATTTTTTTTTTCAATGCGAATTTTCTTTCAATAAAATCTTTCAAACATTAAATTTTTAAATTAAGTCCTTAAGTCCGTTTCAATACGTTTTCGAGCGTTGTTACTTACTTATAAACGGTTAATAAAAATGTAAACAATGAAAATGCTTGATGTACTTGGCAACTGTGATTATTTGAATTTATTTGACAACTTTTTGTGTTTGACATCTTTTTGTAAAGGGTTATTTGTCAAATATTTGGGTTTGACATCTTTTTGTAAGCATAAACAAAACGACGCAAGGAAATGTACTTGTCTCAAGTTTTTATACACCATTCATGGTGTTTTTGGTGGTATATATATACTAGGGGGGCTTCGCCCCCCTGCGCGCTTCACGCGCCAACCCTCCATCTTGTCTTTGTGTCAGTTGTTAAAGAAAAACATTCTGGAAAGATTTAAAAAAAAAAATTGTTTATATTTGTGTTAATCGGTTGTCGGATAAGAGTTTGGGTTGAGTTTGGGTTTTATTGAAATATCGATGTACCGATATATCGATTACTGAAACGGTTTAATATATAGATATATCGATTTCTGACTCCGTTCAATATGTGGATATATCGATTCTTGACACGGTTCGATATATCGAAATATCGATTTTTGACACATTTCGTTATATTTATACTCGATTCGATACATCGATATATCAATTCATAAATTCTAGACACGATTCGGTATATGGAAATATCAACTTATCGATTCGTGACATGATTCGACGTATCGATATATCAATTTATCGATTCTTGATACGATTCTGTTTCAGGTTGAGTGAAGATTCGCCGCATTTAAATAAAATTTTTTTTTTCCCTTTATCGAATTTATAATGAATAATTTCTGGTAAAATTACTACTTCATTACAAATTCGATAAAAAAAAAAAACATTCTAATTCAAATGCGGTGAATTTTCCACTCAACCTGAAATTCTTATCTTTTGACATACATTTTTTTTCTACCTAAACTAATTATTTCAGGTGTGGCCCGTTGGTAAATGAAAAAATTTTCATTATAAATTCGATGAAAAAAAAAAAAAAAAAATATTCAACTCAAATGCGGCAAATCTTTCACTCAACCTAAAATTCTCATCTGTTTGCATAAAATTTTTTTCGACCTAAACCAACTATTTCAGGTGTGCCCCGAAAAATTTTCATTATAAATTCGATGAAAAGAAAAAAAAAAAATTTTAACTCAAATGCTGCGAATCTTCCACTCAACCTAAAATTCTCATCTTTTGATATAAATTTTTTTTTCTACCCAAACTAATTATTTCAGGTGTGGCCCGTTGGAAAATCGAAAAATGTTCATTATAAATTCGTTGAAAAAAAAAAAATTTTAACTCAAATGCGGGGCGAATCTTTCACTCAACCTAAAATTCTTATCTTTTAACATAAATTTTTTTTCTACCTAAACTAATTATTTCAGGTGTGGCCCATTGGAAAATCAAAAAATTTTCATTATAAATTCGATAAAAATGAAAAAAAAAATTTTAACTCAATTGCGGCGAATCTTCCACTCAATCTAAAATTCTCATCTTTTGACATAAATTTTTTTTCTACCTAAACTAACTATTTTCGGTGTGACCCGTTGGAAAATCGAATTTTTTTTTTTAAACACCCTAGTATATACATAACATATGTATATACATGAAATGAGATGGAATTCCTATAATATCAGACTTTCAGATAGGTCGAGTTGAAACGGAATTCCCTATATATCCGGTTTTTAAATCGGTCAACTTGAGACGGAATTCCAGATATATTAGGTATTTAGATAAGTCGAATCAAGACGAAATTACCCATATATCACGGTTGACTTCACATGGAATTCCCTATATATCAGGCTTTTAGAGAGGTTGAGTTGAGACGGAATTTCCTATATATTAGGTTTTTAGATAAGTCGAGTTGAGACGGAATTCTTCATATATCAAGATTTCAGATAGGTCGATTTTAGACGAAATTCCCTATATATCAAGCTTTTAGGTAGGCCGATTGCAGACGGAATTCCCCATATATCACGTTCTTAGGTAGGTTGATGTTAGACGGATTGATATATCGATTTAACGATTTATCAAAAACCAAAATTCGATATAAATCAATATTCGATATATCGATATTTGATAAATCGACATTCGATATATCGATATTCAATATATCGATTCATATCGATATATCGATTCATATTGATATATCGATTCTAATCGATATATCGATTTATATCGATCTATCGATTCATATCGATATATCAAGTTGAGACAGAATCACCAGGCAGAATTATCAGGCTTTTAGATAGGTTGATTTA